>JAKSZT010054540.1:1289549-1381589 GCA_026826555.1 Tolypeutes matacus
AGCAGTTTTGATGTTGGAAAGAAGGCCCCAGGGGAAGAGAAGCAAGCCGTTCGCCTGATCGTCTGCAGCTGACCTCGTGGAGGAAACAGGAGCTAAGCCCGGAGAGAAACGCAGCCCCAGGAAGAGAGGAACCCCAGAAGCCTGAACCCTGGCAAATGCCGGCAGCTGTCTTGCTCTAACTCATGGCAATGGACTGTGGTGAGAGAAGAAACTTAATGCTTTATGGCCTGGTATCTGTGGACTTATACCCCAAATAAATACTCTTTATAAAGACCAACCCATTTTTGGTATTTCACATTAGCACCCCTTTGGCTGACTAATACAGTACTCAAGCCAGGGATTTTACCTGGGACCTCCTATGTGGGAAGCCGGCACTCAACCACTGAGTCACATTGGCTCCCATTTTTTTTTTTTTTAAGATTTATTTATCCCCCCGGCTCCGGTTGTTCACACTCCCTGTATGCTGTGTCCATTTGCTGTGTGCTCTCTCTGTCTGCTTGTCTTCTCTTTAGGAGACACTGGAAACCAAACCTGGGACCTCCCATGTGGGAGAGTGGCACTCAATCACTTGAGCCACTTCAGTGCCTGATAAATCTTTTTATATTTGTTGAGAGCTGCATTGTGCCCTAACATGTGGTCCATCCTGGAGAAAGATCCATGGGCACCTGAGAAGAATGTATAACCCACTGAGTTTGGATGTAGTGTTCTGTACATGTCTGTTAGGTCTAACTTATTTATCCTATTGTTCAAGTTCTGTTTCCTTGTTGATCTTCTGTCCAGTTGTTCTAGCTAATGATGTGAGAGGGGTGTTGAAGTCTCCAACGATTATTGTAGAAATGTCTATTTCTCCCTTCAGTTTTCCCAGAGTTTGTCTCATGTATTTTGGGCATCCTGGTTAGGTGCGTAGATATTTATGACTGTTACATCTTCCTGGTGGATTGTCCCTTTTATTAATATATAATGTACAAAATAAAATTAAAAAAAAAAAAAAAAAATCTAAAAAAAAAAACAAAAAAAAAACCTTTTTGCATTTAAAGTCTGTTTTGTCCAATATTAGCATAGCTACCCTTGCTCTTTTCTGGTTACTATTCACATGGAGTAGTACCTTTTTCCAACATTTCACTTGCAGTTGTTTTGTATCCCTGGGTCTAAGGAGTTTCTTGTAAGCAGCATATGGATGTTCCATGTTTTTTTATCCATTCTGTCAGCCTGTATGTTTTGATTGGGGGATTTAACTCATTCACATTCAACAATATTACTGTAAATGCATTATTTACTTCCACCATTTTAGTCTTTGGTTTTCATGTGTCATATCAAATTTTTGTTTGTCTTTTTACTCCTTTGGTTATCCTTTCTGCTATTCTTTCTTCTATACTCTCCTCCAAGCCTGTCTCTCCTGTCTTTTTCTTTCAGGTTCTAAGGCTTCCTTTAATATTTCCTGCAAAGGTGGATTCTTTTTTTGCAAACTCTCTTAGTTTCTGTTTGTTTGTGAATATTTTATACTCACCTTCATATTTGAAGGACAATTTTGCTGGATAAAGAATTCTCGGCTGGCAGTTTTTCTCTTCAGTATCCTAATTGTATCATACCACTGTCTTCTCGCCTCCATGGTTTCTGTTGAGAAATCCATGCTAAGTCTTACTGGGCATCCCTTGCATGTGATGGTTTGCTTATCCATTGTTACTCTGAGAATTTTCTCTTTATCTTTGACATTTGACATTCTGAGTAGTATGTGTCTTGGTGTAGGTCTATTTGGATTTATTCTGATTGGGGCACAGTGTGCTTCTTGGACATGTAAGTTCATTTCTTTCATGAGAGTTGGGAAATTTTCAGCTATTATTTCCTCAAATACTCTTTCTGCCCCTTTTCCCTTCTCTTCTCCTCTGGAGCTCCTATGACATGTATGTTGTTGTGTTTCATATTATCATTCAACTCTCTGAGCCCCTGCTCAATTTTTTCCATTCTTTTCTCTCTGTTCTTTTCTCTTCAATTTCAGCAGTTCCGTCTTCAGTATCACTTATTCTTTCTTTTATCAATTGAAGTCTGCTGTTGTATGCTTTTAATGTGTTTTTGATCCCATCTATTGTGTCTTTCATTCCCACGAGCTGTTATTTTTCTGTTCAGGATTTCAAAGTCTTCTTTGCACTTGCTCAATGTCTTCTTGATGTTGTTTATCTCTTTAGCCACATTGTCTTTCAACTTATTTGATTTTGGAGACTTGTGTGCATCTTGCTAATTAGTTCTCTCAAATCCTGCATCTCTTCTGGAGTTTTGATATATTCCTTTTCTTGGGTCATGTCTTTTATTTTCTTAGTATGGCTCATAATTTTTTGCTGATGTCTAGGCATCTGATTAGGATGTAATTTACTCAGATGCTCAATTTCTTTCTCATTGGAAGGGATTTAGTGGCAGAAGCTTGTGTGTTACTGCCGCTCTTTGATTCTTGGCTTGACCTGGGTCATTATTGCTCAAAACTGGACTCTGGACCCAGGAATTGGTTGCAGACCCACTTCCTAGGGCCTTGGGAAGGGAGGCTATAAAGGCCGGAAAAAGCCTCTCATATTTTTTTTAGGTCAAAAAACTTATATTTAGAATTAGCCAGCTGGACTCAGTTTAGATGATCCCAATTTTGTTGACAACATCCAAAGCATCATACTCAGGAGCCAGTCGAATATATGCCTTCTTCTCTCCATCAGGCCTGATCAGGGTGTTGACCTTGGCCACATCAATGTCATAGAGCTTCTTCACAGCTTGTTTGATCTGGTGCTTGTTGGCCTTGACATTCACAATGAATACAATTATGTTGTTGTCTTCAATCTTCTTCATGGCTGACTCAGTGGTCAGGGGGTGATGGCATAGTGGTCAAGCTTGTTTCTCCTGGGGTGCTTTTCTGAGGATATTTGGGCTGTCTCCTGAGATGCAGAGTCTTAGGCCACTGGAAAGTGGGTGACATGTAGATCTTTTTTCTGTGGCTGTGGATGACTTTCAGTACTGCCTTCTTGGCTTTCAAAGCTTCTGCTTTTGCTTCAGTTTGGGGAGGGGCAGGTACTTCCTTCTTCACTTTTGGTGCCATCTTTGTGAAAAAGGTTCTTATTTTTAATTTTCTCACATGCACTTCCTTTGTCTGCCAGCAGATGGCGCTCTTTACCAACAATCTTAGTTCAATGCCAGGTTGGAATGTTTGTTGCAGCACAGATAGGATCAATGTGATAGAGCCTCCTGCCTGGAGGCTAAGAGCCTTGTAATTCAAACTTTCTCAGACACAGTCCTCCAGCCTTCTCTGGCAGCTCCCTCCCTTCCCTCTGTGCTCCCCCCCCCCCCCCCGCCGCCCCCCCCCCCCCCCCCGCCTCCCACGAGTAGGAAATATTTTCATTCCCCTCTGGGTCCTCAACAATCAGTCCTGGTTAGGAGAGAAGGAGATTGGGAGGGTCGTATATCTTTAGCCCCTTGCTGGCTCCCAAGGCAAACACTGGCGTGGCCCTACCCGGCCTGGAAGGGCTCGTGGGAAACAGCAGACCAAATCTGTGGGTCAAAAGCTGAGTCAACCTTAGGCTATATCCCTCTCTCTCCCCTTTTCTGGGGAGGTACCTCCTCAACAATCAGTCCTGGCTAGAAAAGAAGGAGATTGAGAGGGTCAGATTTTTCCAGTTCTTTGTTGGCTCCCAGGGCAAACCATGGCCTGGTCCCACCTGGCCTGGAAGGGCTGGTGGCACAGCAAACCCAATTTTTGGGTCAGAAGCGGAGTCAGCCTTAGGCTGTGTCTCTCTCTCTCCCCTTTCCTGGGGTGGTGGATCCCTAGAGCCCCCTTTGTCTGTAGCCACCCACCGAGAAGCCTGAGAATTCTAAAGTGTTTTTAGTGTGGGGGAGGATGCCAGCGCGGCAGCTGCTAGTTTCAACTCCCGGTTCTCTCATCGTGATTCCTCTCCTTTGTCCCTCTCTCCTCTGGGCAGTGTCCAGCCTTTGCCTGGTGTCTTAAACCCTAGAAGACCTTTTTCCAGGCTGTTTTAGCCTGTCCTCTAGATATTTTTCTGGAGGAGAAGGAAGTCCCATGTCTTTTCCAGTCTGCCATCTTCCCAGAAGTGCCTAAAAGGATTTTTTTTAAAAAGTCCCATTCCCTGGCCCAACTTTGCAGGCTGAGTTAGGTGAGGCTCTCTCTGTTCCACGGCATCCTCTGCACGGTCACACCACAGCCCGTCTCATGCCCCAGGGCCTGGTGGCATCTGCCCAATGAACTGTGCACTCCCTGAGGATAGGGACATTGTCTTTCACATTTGTGTGCCCAAAAGCCAGTCCAGTGCCTAGCACATAGTAGGCCTTCAACACAGAGAGTCTGAAGGAAAAAATGAGCAATTTCACTGAAGAGGAATGAGAGGCCTTGGCAACCTACCATGCCAGGTAAGGCTGGGACCGGGGCCACTGCACGGATGGTTTCATTCGGGTACTTTACAGACCTGTAGGAAACAAGACATTCTCCTGCTTAAAGACTTTCCAAGTTTACCTGTTCTCTCCTAGGCAGATATCCAGCAGCACCAGGACACATGTATAAGACTGTTCATAGTTGCAAAAAACTGGGAACAATCCAATAGCCATTGGTAGGAGAATGCTTAAATAGTCGTGGTGCATTTATACAGAGGAACACAATACAGCAGTGAAAATAGAAAAGCCCGAGCTACATGCATCAACATGTATGACTCTCATGAAGAATGTTGTGAAACAAGTTACAGAATAAATGACATTGAAAAACAAGTTGGAGAACACGTGGAATATGATTCCATTTATAAATTCCCTAAATGTGCAAAGCTAAACAACATATTGTTTGGGGTTACAGCCATATGGATGTGGTTAATGCTTAGAGGAAAGCAAAAGAATGATGAATTTAAGAAAATGATGTAGTAGATTGGAAAGAAGAAACTGGCCATGATATTTGGCAGCTCCTCTCATCATCTCACCTCTGCTTGAATGTGGTGTGGCTATGTGACTTGCTTTACCCAACAGGACATGAGCCAGTGTAACACAAGCAGAGGCTTGCCAAGCATTTGTGTACCGGGGCAGCCCTCTCTGGCTACAAGGACCCCTTGGACACCACGTGACCCAGCCTCAGCTAGCCTGCTGGAGAGGCCACGGGAGGAGAGCCCAGGCTCCCCGACAACAGCCTGCTGCTGGCCAGAGCCGTGAGCAAGGCCACCTTGGGCCATCTGCCCCCAGCTCAGCTGCCAGCGGCTGCAGCACAGGCGAGAGCCTCGGCAAGCCCAAAATGACTGCCCCGAAGCCCGGCCCAAGTGCCCGCCTTCAGAATCAGGGGTAAACAACGAGGGTTGCCTAAACCATGGGGGTGGGGTGGTTTGCTATGTGGCCATGGATACTTAATAAGCATCTTTTGGGGAGGAGAGAGGGAAGGCACCCAAGAAGACTTCATGGAAGAGGAAATGGTCTATTTCTTAAAGCTGGGTGCTAAGTACAGAAGTGGTTCAGCTCATCATCCTTTATACCTTATATATACATTGTCGAGGTTCATCTGCCTGCATAAAATATTTCACAATTTTAAAAGGAGAGAGAAACTGATCAAAGGTTAGACTCTTTTTTGCAGAAATGAACCTCTTCATGGTCATGTGAGATATGAACGATGTCATTTTGTGTCATAAAATTTTGTTAAAAAAAAAAAAAAAAAAGACCTTGTTGACCGTGCAGCTGAGCTCTAGGGAAAGTGACCGTAATTGGAGAAGGTACCAGCTTTAGACTACTAACTGGCGTCGCCTGTCTGGCAGTCATGACCCCCACCCTGACCTCAAGCCACTGACCTCTCAGCCAGCACACGGATGGTGGGCCCGCGGGTCCCCTCGGCTTCCACCAGGTAGAGAGAAGTATCTGTGCACAGCACCACACATTTCATTTTGGACTTCATCGGAAACTCAGGATACATGTTCTGTCCTTCGTGGACCAGGAAGTATTTTAAGAAGTGAATGCTTTGGCAGAAACAGCCTTCGGGAAGAGCAACAACCCCAAAAGGGAATCCTGGAGAAAGCGATCAAACCCACAGGTCAGAAAAGGCGGGAGGAGGCCGCCCTGGGCACAGGGTCTGTGGCCAGCGAGCACGTGCGGGACTTGGAGAACGTGAGGGGAAAATCAAGCAAGGAATGCCCTCTGCAAGTAAATTCGTAAAACCCAAGCCCAATGGGAGAGAAGAGGCCCCTCCTGGGAACCCCCTGTCTATACTGAGAGGAGCTGGGCAGAGGGACCCCAGACCCACGGAGGCAGTAGACTCAGCCCTGGAATGGAAGGAAGCTCCCGCCCAGCTAGGTCCTGAGCATGGGGGTGGGGACAGCTTCAGAAAAGAAAAGCATGTGTGTGTGTGTGTGCGCGCGCGCGCGTGTGTGTGTGTGTGTGTGTGTAGCCAAACAAGAACCGATCAATATCTAGAGAAATGAAAATAAACTAACAGGCAAGGGCTTGGGAAATTACAATCATTCTTCTTTCCTTGAAAGATCTTTCACTATTATAATAACGCTGTGGATGCAATACGTAAGATCCAGGAGGGCCTTTAGCTGAGCACCCTATGGGAGAATGTGCTCCACTTCTGTGTAACCACTGAATTCTCCCGCTGGAAACAGCGGTGAGGTGGCCTCTCCACCACTGCCAGCCTCCCTGAGCTCAGCCCGCTCCCCATTTCCATCCTGAGCCCCCCAGTGAACAGGGCACCAGCTCCGGTTCTCCTCACCAACTTGCCTGCTGGGAGGGCTGCCCAGTGCAGACGGCTCACCACTCTCAGGTGAGACACACATCCAGGTGCATCTTTAAAAGTTTGGTTAGAGGACGATACATCCCTAACCTGATCAATTCAGGGTAAGTAGATACTATTGATTTTCTGCATCTGCAAAGCTGGACCCAGGACCCTGGGGTCCCACCAAGGAGAGTGCTGTCCATCCAGAATAGCTCCTAGTTTAACTTCTGATTGCTTTACAGGTCTCTCAGCTCCAATACCAATAAGATCCTGCTGCTTGGGGTGGACAAGCAGGAAAGAAGACACGCTTATTTTGAGAGTTTTGAGAAGCTGTGTCAGGAGACGCTTCTGCCCTGGCCGGTACTGCTGAGGGTGGCGGTCACACTTCCAGGGCCTGACGCAGGGTCTGGCACGGCGCAAGCACTCGCTAATACGTGGGGCACACTACCTTCAATATACATGAGGGGACAGCAGGACCAGCTCCCCAGGTGATTTTAAGAACACAGAGGTGGTGGAAGGCCTGGAGCCTGCAGGAATTCCAGAGCTCCTGGAATCTCCTCGCCCGGAGACTCACCTGGGTGTACAGCCGAGAGGCAGAGGGGCTCACCTTTGTCCAGGTCCCACAGTGTGAGCACACCGTCCTCGCAGGCCAGCACCAGGTAGGAGCCGGAGCAGCTCAGGTTAGAGACTGCGATGGGCGCAGCGCAGGGCCACACGCCCTCGGGGTCTAGCGGGGAGGACACCACTCACCAGGCAGCCGCACAGCCGGCGTCCGCCCGTCAGCCCCACCTGCACCACCCCTCTACTCCCCATGCAACCTTAGTCTCCTTCCTTGGGAAAATAAGAAGCTGTACTACTATGATTCTAGAGCCACAATTTAACGAACATGTACTAGGTGCTAAACTCCATGCTTGCATAATTTCATTTCATTCTCACATGGGCCTGTGAGGTAGGTCCTTTTAGTATCCTCGTTTAAGGGTGAGGAGACTGAAGCAGAGAAGCCAGTGACTTGCCCAAGGTCCCACAGCCAGTCAGTACAGAAGTTGAGATTAGAAGCCAGACTGCCAGGGAGAGGGATGGAAGGAAAGAGATCCCTTCTCCATAATTTGTTTTCTCTGTGACCTTTTTATCTTTACTTTTGAAGTATAATAACTAGAGTCTAACATAAGTGGACTGAAGGACTTAGCACAAAGTGAACTCACTCATCTAACTGCCTCCTTATTTCCTTAGTGTTTCCCAATTTCAAAGAGCTTTCACATACAGAAACTCCTTTGGATTCTTCTAGTTACAACAACCCATGCGGTAGATAGGGACAGTGCAATTAGCTGTATTTTTCAGATGAGAAACTGGGGGGCGGGGGCTTGAAGTGACTGGTCTGAGGCTTTATGGTTTGCAAGCGATGGGGCTGGGGCTGGAGCTGGCCTTACGGCCCGGAGCCCACCCTCGTTTTACCTTAGTTGCCTAAGGAGCCCTATGGGCCTGATTCTGGGTTTTGTCCCTTGTGACCTGTCATCTTTAAGAAACAGAAATGTGACAGTTTGGGGCCAGACCTGTGGGGTCACACCACAGCCACTGAGTCACCCACTTCTGCCCACAGTGACGTGGATGTGCCAGTCCTGTGACCTCAGCTAATCTAAGAGGATGTGTCCTGAGAGCCCTGAGCTTAGGCCACTCCCATCTTGGCAGTAACGTACCGACTTTATCCTTCAGGCTTCGGTGAAGGGAATAGAGGAAGAAATTATGGCTTCCGGTCCAGTGTATGCCAAGAACGCAGGCTACTCCTGGGAAAGAAGAGAGGAAGGAGATATCACATAAGAAGCCTGAGAGGCCTTTGGTTTGCATGGAAAGTGTTTGCCCAAGAAGAAGGTGGTTTGAGATCAAAAGCAGTTTGTTCTAATGGGTACCACCCAACAGAAGGCTCAGCTTCCCAAGCGAAAGGGGCTGGGCTCCTCCTAGGGCCCACTCGCCTTCCTGGGCAAGGAGGATGGTCACAACTACCCCTCGGCTGCTTCCACATATTCTAGATAATTCATGTCACTTGGCTGTCAGTGTTTCAAACTATACTTTCTACAAACAAATTCACACCCAGAAGCAGCAGCTTGACAGGACATGTGCTCCTACCCTCCTCTGTGGCAGCCACTCCCTAAAAGCAGTACCAGGGAGTCGGGGCTTGGGGCACACAGATCTACATAGAAATGCTTCAGCTATAATTGACAACTTGATCTCCACTTTCCTTCCCTCCCACCTAAAATAAGTTGAATCCGGGGCCACACAGGGTTGCCACATGGACCTTCTCCTGGAAGTCATGCTGAGGGGTTTCCACGTCCCCAGGAGAACCACCTGCTTCACCCTCACGTACCTGAGGGGCCCCTGGCCTCTGCTGGCATTGCAATGATGCAGCTAGGAAGGAGGAAATGGAACGTGGCCATGCTGAGAAGGAAAGAGGCACTGATTAGAGACAGGGGAGTCTCCTTGGCAAGGAGAGAGGCTGCCGGAGTCTTGGTAATGAGGCCAGAAATGGAGAGTTAGGATGGCCTTCCCAGGTTCAGGGTGGTGGGGCAAATCGCATTTTATGTGCTGGTCCTGGTGGGCCGCATGGACCTTGGACCTAGGTGAGAGCAGAGCGGGCTGAGCCGAGGGAGTCACCATCTGCATGGATTCCCGGGCCAGGAGAGGCGCAGGGCAGAGAGGGTTCCCCTTTGGAGAGCCCTTAGGGAAGATCTCTTCAAGACCAGCCGGAGATGATGAGCACAAAGACGCTCTTATCCTGGGGCAATATAACCAGTGGGTGCACTGGTAAACTGGCTCCCTAGGGAAAACAGACAAACCAACAAACCTACCCTCTTGATTTACAGTTTGCAGATTTCCACGGTGTAAATACGCCCACCAGGGACAATTACCCACGGTCTAACCACTGGCTCGCCAAATTCCCACCCGCCTCACTAGCGGTAGAAGTCACCCCAGGGCACCACTGAACCTTGTTATGGCTCCAGTTCAGGTAACAGGTGGTGGCTGCTGTGGCTCAGCCTGTTTGTGTCCTGAAGTGAGAAAACTCAAGGGCTTCTTGACAGCAAGATGAGAGGTTTCCCTTGCCAGGTGAAAATAAGAGCTTTCCTGAGATCCACAGCAGCTGCTAGGAGAGCCATTTCTAAAACCAGCTCCACCAGGGATACGTCCAGGACTTGGGCTCAGTGTTTATCATTATAACTTGGGATTAATGAGCCTAACTGCTGTGCGAGACTAGAAAGTAATGTATTATAATAATCACACACATTTACCTTACATTTATAAAGACTGGAAGGAAAAGAAGAAAAATGTTAATAGTGGTGGCTGAGTTTTTTCTCGTAACATAGATGCAATCTAAAACTTCCCCCTTTACTGCCATTCAGAGACCTAATTCAGTGGCCTTAATTACAGTCACATGCTGTGCTACCAGGTGACTGAGTTTTACTTCTGTCTTTAGGAGCTTCTGTGTTTTCCAAATTTAAAAAAAGCCTTGTTTTTTTGTTTTTTTTTTATTTTAAAGAGATGAATAAAGAAACCTAAAATGCATTCTATTTCTAATTTCTACATATGGATTCCTTCTTTTAAATTCAGGTTATTAGCCTTTGTTCTAGCTATATTTAAACAGCTGCTATACAACTTTTTGAAAGATGTGCTAGAATCCCCTGAAAAAAAAAAAAATCCCCAAACCAGAAAGAGCTTTTAGATCTTGGATGAATTCAGGTCCTCGTGTTAAGTCCTGTGCAAGCCAGGAGAGAAGCAGCTCTGGGCCCCACCAGGCACTCGCTGGGCCTCCCCAGAGGCAGGCTCTGGGCGCCAGGTGTGACTCACCTGGGCGGCTCCTCCTCCCACTCCCCATCCAGGTACTTCTTGTAGGAAGCGTTGAAGATGGCCTCTTGCTGCTCCCACTGACTGTCCTTGATGAAGTGATTCTGCCCGGAGCCCAGCCCGTAGCAGTCCTCTACCTTGGCAAAGACTTCCAGGGGGCTTTTAAAGACGGTGCCTAGTTGAAAACATTCCAGAATTACTCAGACATCTGAAGTCCCCCTTCCCGATTTCCCCCCTTCTTTCAGGCTTCCCAGCCTCCTGCAGAACCCATCCTTGCTCAGCATGTGTCTGAGCCCCCAGTCTTCTGCCTTTCCCCCACTCCCCCTACTCCCCCAGCCCAGGCAGAGAGCAGCTGCTCTCCCTCCTTCCACCTCCACATCTCCCTCCTGTAGTCATTTCCTCTGCTTCTGACTACAGACTCTCTACACAGGAGGCCAAGGAAAGGGTCACGATGCCCCCAGAGACCTTAGGTCACCGGCGCCGACTCTGCCAGCAGAGCAAGGCACAAAACGTGCACCAGTGCTATGCAGCCGCCGCTGCAGACCCACGTCCCCAGGCAACCCCATTCCCTTCTACGCTTGTTATCCAACTGCCTCCTTCCAAAAATCCCCTTCCTCTGCCAACCACTTTTCTCATGGCTCAGCCCCCTTCCCAATGAGCTTTCGTTTCTTTCTTCTTCATGTGTTCCTAAATCCACAGTAAAACGGGGTGATTTGTTTTCTGGGCTATTCCCCAAGATTCAGAACGCTGCTCTCTTTGGAAGGTGACCGGGAGGTTCCACAGTCCTCCAGGCCCCCTCCCCAGAGGCAATCACTGATATCAGTTTCGTGCATAACTTTCTAGAGGGAGAGTCCCCTCCCCCTTTTTAATGAAGAAACTTCATCACATAGTTTATAAACAAATGGCAGCACTAATAGTTCCCAAAGTGTGGTTTCAGACCAGCAATGCCAGTGTTATAGGGGAACTTGCTAGAAATGTATATTCTCAGGTTGCACCCCAGACCTACTGAAACCGAAATCCTGTGGGTGGGGCCCACTAATCTGGGTTTTAACCCGTCCTCCAAGTGATTCTGATGCAGCTTAAGTTTGAGAATTGCTGTTATACACTAAGCCTCTTCCTGTTTCGTTTTTAAATACCTTGGAGCTCAATCATATCATTCATTACATTCATATCATCACTACAGCTCTTCCTCACTGTTTGTCGATTTTTATTTATTAACCCTTTTCCTTTTTGTGAAATGTAACACACATTCAGAAAAGTGCATAAAAACGTTGATCTTAGGGAATTATTATGGAGCGAACATCTGGTATTCCCTACGCAGGTCAAGGCATAGAACGCTGCCAGCTCCCTAGAAGCTTCCCGAGGGCCCCTTTCCAATCACTAGCCCCTTTTTCCACTCTCAAGGCAGCCACTCTCCTGACTTTTATGGTAACCACTTTCTTGCATCCATTTATACTTTTACCATCTAAATACGCACCTGAAGCTATGGCTTTGTTTTGCCTGATTTTGAGCTGTGTATTAGTGGAACTGTACAGAATTCTATGTCTGCCTATGATACTGCTTGGCATTCTGTCTGTGAGACATATCCATTTTGTTGTTCGTAGCTGCAGTCTGTATTTTCACTGCTGGTAGTCTTCCACTGAATGAATAAGCTATGATTTATTTATGTTCTACTGTTGAGGAACATGGATTGTTTCACGTTTGGGGCTCTTAAAAAACAATGCTGGGGACGGATGTGGCTCAAATGCTTGGGCATCTGTCTCCCACATGGAGGGACCTGGGTTCGATCCCTGGGACCTCCCAGTAAAATAGAGAAAAAAAACATAGAAGGCACGCGGGCCACGAGGCCCTGTGTGCAGGTGAGCCCCCAGGCCCTGCCCCCGGGCCTCGTGCACCGGTGTGCCGTCAGGCCCCACGAGCAGGTACACCACCAGGCCCCGTGTGTGGGTGTGCCGCATGCAGCCAGATGATGACGTAACAGGAGAGTGACACAAGGGAGAGCCAAGACAAGACGCGCCGGAAAACCAGGAACTGAGGTGGTGCAGGTGGCAGAATCCCTCTCTCCCACATTGGAGGTTCCCAGGATCGAATCCCGGTAAAGACAGGAGGAGAAGGATGAAAAGAGAAGACAAGAAACGGACACAGAGAATTGCCCAGTGAATGGACATGAAAACAGCAGAAACGGGGTGTGTGTGTGTTAAAAAATGAATTAAAAAGTAAGTAAATAAATAAATCTTTAAAATAAGAACAAAAACAATGCCACTCTTCCCTTTCTCATACATGCCTCCGGGTACACATTTGCTTGCAAACCTACTGGGTGGATACCCAGAAGTAGGGAGATGAACTCATCCTGTTTTGCTCAGGCCTTTCCTTGTTTTAGCACTGAAAGTCCCACGTCCCAGGAAACCCCTCAGTCCCGGGCAAACTGGTACGACTGGTCGCCCGACCTAGGAGTATAACTGCTGGGTTCTAGGATATAAAGTATCTTTAACTTTACTAGATAATGCCAAACTGTCTCTCACAGTGGCTGTATCAATTGTCGCCCATCCTCACCGACACTTGCTCCTGTAGGGCTAATTGTGGGTGGTTGTTTTTTTAAGCTGGTGCTCAACCACTGAGCCACATCTGCTCCCCTGAGTTAGCTCTTTCGTTTGTTTGCTTGTTTGTTTTTTTGCTTTTAGGAGGCACCGGGAACCAAACCCACGACCTCCCATGTGGGAGGGAAGCAGGCACTCAACTGCGTGAGCCACGTCCGTTCCCTCATTGTGGTTTTAATTTGTATTTCCCAGATGACTAATGATGTTCCTATGCTTATTGGCCATTTGAATATTCTCTGTTGTGAATGGCCTGTTCAATACACTTGCCTGTTTCTGTACTTGAGTATCTGTCTTCCTCTTAATAATCTGCAGAACTTCTTTATATATGTTCTGAATATTGAGCCTAGAACGTTGTACATATTCTGCTTTAGTACTAGAAAAATTCAGTGTAGCTTAAATATTAAGGCCTTGTACTGTACCTTATAATGCTAGGAAAAAATCAGTGTAACTCTTGCTCACATGTCAGGAGGCATGCAGAGCTACAGATTTGACATTAACCAGATGTAGCTCCACCAAACCTGTTTAACTATGCACTTCCTCACTCATTAGCTGTAGCTTCACATCTGTCATTATCTGGACCTCCGAATCTGTACTACCCCTCCCAGTTCTTATCACCCCAAGATTACCCGACCCCAGGTATCTTGCATATTTCAAGATTAACTGATAAAGCAAAAAACTAATTTTTCCGGACCTTTCTTGGAAAAGAAAGTGATTAACTTTTTGTTTTAACTGGTGTAAAAGGTGTGAGAAAACCCCTCACCAGGGGGGCTGATTTGAGATTTGTAGGTCTCCGGTCTCCCACTGGCAAAAAAGCCACTTTCCTTCCCAGCCTTGCCTGGTGTGCCTGTTTATGCTGCTGTGCCAAGCAAACAAGCTCAGCCACGGGCCGCCGGGCCCCTCTTCACTGCAAATATCTTCTCCTACTCCGTGGCTTGCCCTTTCGTGCTCTTAATGATATCTCTGCATCTTGTTTGAAATGCCTTTTCCTACCCAGAAGTCAAAAAGATACTGCCTTATATTATTTTCTGAAAGCTTCATTGTTTCGCCTTTCATATTTACTTCTTTTTTTTTTTTTTTTTTTCCATATTTACTTCTACAATCCATCTGGAATTTATTTTTGTATATGGTATGAGGTAGGGGTCAAGGTTCATTCCCCCCCCATATTGACAACCAGCACCATTTAATGAAATGACCACCCTTTCTCCACTGTTCTGTGGTGCTACCTCTGTCATGTATCAAGTGTCCACTCATGCCTAGGTCTGCTTTTGGCCTTTCTACCCTGTGCGTTGACCTCTTTTTCTATCTTGTATTGATTACGGTAGATTTATTATAATAAATCTCAATAGAGCAAGTCCCATCACCATGCTGTTTTACATCAGTGAACTGGCAATGAGTGTACCATATCTTCTCTAACTAATCTTCTGCCTCTATAAACAATGCTGCAGTGAACTTCTTGTACATATATCTTTGGGTTCATATGTGAGTACTGTGTCTTCTACCTACAATGGATGTCCTCTCTGTTCCTCTTGACCAACTTCTACGCATTCTTCAAACCTTGACAAAGACTTTCCTATTCTCTGGGCAGAATTATTCACTCGTTTCTCTGTGTTTTCACGATCCTGGATGTTCCTGCTGCTGCACCTATCGCATCCTTTAAGGTGATGATCTCCTGGTCTCCCTTGCTAGACCAACAGCTTCTAGAGTGCAGTAGCTAAGCCTACCTCATCTTTATGCTTGGCGCATTACTGACACTCAGCAAATACTGATGAATAAATAACACCTGAACGTAGGAATGAATGAACTCTGACCAGCACTCAGGAAAAGGTCTTTCTTTCGTGACTTTCCAATTCTGTTAGTTAACTGTATCCTTCTAACATTTACATTTTTTTGTTTGTAGGTCCCATAGTTTATGAGGTTTCTAAATTTTCTTCTTTTGAATCACGCTTGCAATTTAGGTATTGCTGTTAATACATAGAAAATATGGGAAATGTGGAGAAAGTCAGAGAAGGAAAAAAACTAAGAAAACAAATGCAAAAGAAAGAAGAGCTTTAGCTGAATCATACTGACCTGTAACTGGTTTAGGTGGTTTGATCTTCATTATGTAAACTGGAAGACTCAACTTAATGTCTCCTTTAAAACAAGTGTACACATCCTGCAAGCAAATAAAAGAGTTTCCAAGGACCGTGAACGTAGGTCCTGTCCTGTGACCTACACCCCCGAGTCAGAGAGGCTGAATGGGATAAAATTATTAGTAACTGGGAATTATCAAACTCTCATGTGAGCTGGCCGGGGTAGGGTTGTAAATTACTTCATCTTGGCCAGAATCAGAAGTTTTTAAGTACCCCCCCACCCCCACCACCATTATCATCTAGTGTTAACTAGTATCTGGATTCTCAACAAAATGAGAATCTTCTCACACTCTTATTTTTCCCCTACTCCTTTCATGCCTCTCTCATTTGGGATTTTAATTCCAGATTGTGTGTTTTAACAATTATTTTTATTTAGGTTTCACAACAAATTTTACTTGTTAAGCAACAGAAAAAATGGACAAAACACCTGAAACAATGATTTCCAGGTGCCAGATGCCAGATGCCAGATACCAGGCCGTGCAGGACAGTGATCCTTTAGACAGAGGAAACAATGCGAGCCCTGCAGTGGGGCCCAGCAGGCTCCCTAGTTGAGGAGATGGAGTTTTGGGGAGGCTAGTGCTTGCTGGGCAGAGTACCAGATGATGGAGAGATGAAGGGGGTGGGGGGAGCTCTGGAGCTCTGCAGAAGGTCCCCTTCTAGTCTTCAGCTGGGCACCAATCAGCATGTGCATGTATGGAAACCATCTGAGGCCAGAGGAAGAGTCACCTGACATCCCCAAAGCCCACAGAGCTAAGAATAGTTTCTCTTTGCACTAGCCAGAGTGAAAAAAACCCGTAATACCTGTGGCATTGGGTAGAGTACCATGAGGGCCTGGCCTCCAGGTTGCTTTGGTCCCACCTAACATAGATTAAAAGCAAGCTTTGGAAGGATCAAACTACTTCCAAGTAAATTAATTGCAACACAGAGCAAGGCTCAAGAATATATATTTTAGGGAAGCGGCTGTGGCTCAATCAGTGGGGCTCCTGTTTACCATATGGGAGACCCCGGGTTCGGTTCCCTGGGCCTCCTGGTGAGGGCGGGCCCGCCCGCATGGCGTGGTTGGCTGACCCAGCGAGCGCAAGCAGCAAGGGGGGGATGAATGAATAAATAAATAAAATCTTTAAAAAAAAAAAAAAAAGAATATATATTTTAAAATACAATAATAGCCAGTATTCAACAAGGTAAAATTCACCATATCTGGTAACCGAGAAATTAGCAGGTGCACAAAAAGCAGAAAAAATTACCCATATAATCAGGAAAAAGATCAAGCACTCAAAAGTGACCCAGACTCAATCAGAAGAGGCTTTGGGCATCACCATGCCCAAATCCTCAAGACTGAGGGATGAACAACCATAAGGTGGGAATGCAGCTATGGTCTATAGTAGACTTATGATTATTCTAGCAATGGAAGAACTTCTAACACTGATATAAAGACAGTGGTCACCAGAGGTTCTGAGGGGAGGGAGAGGGAAGAATTGGTGGAACATGGGGCATTTTGGGGACACTGGAATTGTTCTGCATGATATTGCAATGATGGATACAGGCCATTATACGTTTTTTCAAAACCTATAAAATTGTGCGGTGCAAAGGGTAAATCATAATGTAAACTATAGACCATGGTTAGTAGCAATGCTTCAGTATGTATTGATCAATTGTAACAAATGTATTACACATTAATGAAAGATGTTGTTAATAGGGGAAAATATGAGAGGGGGAAGGGGTGGGGTATATGGGAACCCCCTATATTTTTATGTAATCTAAAACTTTTTTTTAAATAAAGAAAAAAAAATGACCCAGAAATGATACAGATGATAGAATTAGTAGTAAAGGACATTAAAGCATTTAATAAATCTGTATTCCATGTGATCAAGGATAGAAGACAATATGAACATGTGAATGAAAGACATGAAAGATTTAAAAAAAAAAAAAGACCCAAATAGAACTTCTGAGATGAAAATACACAGAATGGGATTAACTGCAGAAAAAAAGATTAATAAACTTGAAGACATAGTAATAGAAACTATCCAAAATGAAGTAGAGACAGAAAAAAGATGGGAAAAAAAAATGAACAGAGAATCAGTTATCTGTGGGACTTCAAGTGGACTAATATACCTATATATATATATGTAATATATTTAGTTGTTGGCACACTATAACTGGAGTCACCAAAGGAGAGGAGAGTGAGAGAAGGAGGCAGAAAGAACATTTGTAGGTGGGAAGCAGATGTGGCTCAAGTGGTTGGGCATCCATCTTCCATATGGGAGGACCCGGATTCAATTCCCAGGACCTCCTGGTAAAAAAGGAAAAAAAAAATGGTGAGCGGGCAAGCTGGGCCCGCATGGCGAGCCCAGGCCTGCGTGGATGCATGGCGAGCCAAGCAACAAGATGATGAAGCAACAGAAAGAGAGATACAGGGGAAGAGGCAAGGCAAGATGCACCAGAAACCAGGAACTGAGGTGGTGCAAGTGACAGAGTGCCTCTCTCCCACATTGGAGTTCCCTAGGATCAAATCCCGGTGAGGCCTGGAGGAGTGAAATGAGAAGGAGAAGGCAGACACAGAAGATCATCCAGTGAATGGACACAGATAGCAAACAGGGGAGGCGGGGGAACTCATAGAACTACACATCAAAAAGGAAAAATAAAAGTCAATTTAAAAAATTAGATGCTTTCATTAAAAAAAAAAAAAAAAAAGAGCATTTGTAGAAATAGCTGAAAACTTTCCAAAAATTTTTTATACATTTGATGAAATGTATAAACTTACAGATTCAAAAATCAAAACAAACAAAAAGCTGAATTAATCAAATAACTTAAAACCAGTGATAAAGAGAAAATCTTAAAAGGAAACAGAAGGAAGTGGATATGGCTCAATCAGTTGGGCACCCGCCTACCATATGGGAGGTCCCAGCTTTAGTTCCCAATGCCTCCTAAAGAAGATGAGCAAGACAGCGAAGCTGATGCAATGGGCTGGTGCGGCGAGCTGACTCAACAAGATGATGCAACAAAATGACGCAGTGAGATGATGCAACAAAGAGACACAGCAAGGGGAAACAAAGTGTGAGATACAACAGACAGGGAACAGAGGCGCCCCAAGTGATGGAGTCCCTCCCTCCCACATGGGAGGTCCCGGGTTCAGTTCCTGGTGCCTCCCAAGAAAAGAAGACGAACAGAGAGCAGACAGCACACACAAAACAACAAGAGGGGGGGGGGGGAGAAATAAATACCCCCCCCAAAAAAAAAGAGACAGAAAAAAAAATACATTATACTTAAGAATAAAGATAAGATTTCTCATCCAAAACATGCCCACAAAACTTCCTGACTGCTTTTCAGCGGCCCCCACTTTCCAATGTGAGTAGAAAGCCAAGTATCACCAGACAAGTGAGGAAAGCATCTCGCCTGAAAGACAGACACCAAAACAATTAGCAGAAAAAGAAAAACGGAATTTGGGGAAATGGAGACTACACCTACAGAAGAAATATCACAAAATTATTATAAAAGTCTTCAGAAGGAAACAGATGTGGCCTAGGCGACTGGGCTCCCGCCTACCACATGGGCGGTCACTGGTTTGGATCTAGTACCTCCTAAAGAAGACTTGTGAGCTGTGCAATGGGCAAGCATGGCAAGCTGACACAATAAGAGACACAGGAAGAAAAAACATAATGAGAGACACAACAAAGCAGGGAGCAGAGGTTCCCAGTGCCTCCTAAAGAAGACAGAGAGCTGACACGACGGGCAGGCACAGTGAGCTGACACAACAAGATGATGCAACAAGAGATGCAGGGAGGAAAAATATAATGAGAGACACAACAAAAGCAGGGAGCAGAGGTGGCTCAAGTGGTCAGGCACCTCCCTCCCACAATTGGAGGTCCCGGTTTCGGCTCCCAGTGCCTCCTAAAGAAACAAGGAAAATGAACAGACATAGCAAGTGCAAAACAACAAGGGGATGGGGAGAAACAAATAAATAATATAAATCTTTAAAAAAGAGGTCATCAGGGAAACCATATTGCAGTCATGAAATGAAAATAATAAGAAAAAAATAGTGGGGAGGAGGGAGACTGTCAGAGACTGAAAAAAGGGCTCCTGGAAATTAAAATATGAGAACAAAAACGAAAAACTCAGTAAAAGAGTTGGGAGACAGAGCTGATGAGATCTTCCCAAGGGAAGAACAACTAGAACAATAAAAGTGTAGAAAACAGACCAGAAAATATAAGATAAGGCCACCCAGCTAGTAGGCGGCATAGACAGGATTAGAACCCCAGCAGTTTGCTCCAAAGTTCCTAAGGCACTGGTACAGGAACAGACAAATATTTTAACAGGATAGAAAATATAAATATATATATATATGTGAATGATAAAAGTGACATTCCAATCAACTGGGAAAGGATGAATTATTCAAAAATATTTGTATGACAACCTGGTTATTTGAAAGAAAATGAAAAACAGTGATCTCTTCCTCACTCCAGTCACAAAAGAAACCCCCATATGAAATAAAGAGTAAAATATCAAAACAAAACTATGAAAGTATTAGAAGAAAACACAGAATAACTTATTTATAACCTTGAGATCGGGAAAGCTGTCTTAAGTGCAATGACCATAAAGAAAAGATTGGAAACGCTGATTCTATAAAAATTTTTAAGTTCTTTATGACAAAAAAACCCACATAAATAAGTTAAAAGGAAACAACATATTAGAAGTAAACATTTAATGGGCAAAGGATACACACAGACAAGTCACAGAATCACAGAAGAGGAAACACACAATGATCTTGAGTTTGTGGTTAAAGTATTTTACTTTTGCCAATTTTACAAAAAATACACGACCCTGTGAACACACCGCCAGGACCCCTCCCAGGGCCCTTAAAATGAAAGGCCCTGAAATTTAAGTCTCCTTAACTCCAAGTACACCTACCTCTGGATAAATGATTTGGGTCAATTACCGTCAAGGTGGAGGACATGAGGCACAGGATTTAGTCACAGCTAACCTGCAAATAGTGCCCTGGTGCAGTGACAAGTATATCTGATATTTAAGGAAAATTTCAAGTCAAAATAAAAATCTCTAAAATGCAACTTATCTTTCTCTGGCGATTTTCTTTAAAGTTTCTTACCGTTTCTAAATTATCTGGAGTTACAGAATCAGTAGTGTTCTGAGGAGAAAAATGAGAAATTAATTCACAACAGGTTTGCTCTATGTTCTTCCCTCCCCCTTTAATCTTCTGAGGCTCTCTTTCTTCTCCCACAGCGAGAAGTGAATTCATCCCATCGACGTCAAGGTTCTATATTTAATTGGTCCAATGGCCTGCAGAATTTTAATGCATGACTCCTGTTCTCTAGGAGCTTAAAATATGGTTGGGGAAAGAAGAACTAGAAATAGTTAAATTGAATATTTCTGATTGGCCGAATATATCAGTGATGTTGCAGTAACTCTAAATATAGTTTATATTTACAAAAAAACTAACACTGTTATTGACATTAGTTGGTCGCTTCTCAGTGTACGAAAACTGAGTCGATTGTTGTGAGAAACCACCCCCATCCCAAAATGTTTTTCCAGCTTGGATAATAAATCAATCTGTCAAAAAACATAAATCTTTTGCATAATGAATATGATACTACAGGGTTGGTTCATAAAAAGAAGCAGAATTTTCAGTTTTAACCATCCAGAAACCCACATCTAGTTAAGAAAAAAGGACTTTCATACACCTAACTAACAACAAGGTAGTATATGAGAAGTGAAGCAATATGAAAAATGAATTTTAAAAATTGAAAACACTGTATCCCAAGGATATAGGACTCCATCCCACTAGGAGGATATTCCCGGGGAAGCAGAGCATTCATTCAAAGCCACTCAGTGAGCGCAGCAGTGATTGTGAGTCTCTATCACAGTTGCTTATGTTAATAATTTTACTGATGGGGACGGATGTGGCTCAAATGGTTGGGCATCTGTCTCCCATATGGAGGGACCTGGGTTCGATCCCCGGGACCTCCCAGAAAAAAAAAAAAAAATAATAATCATTTTACTGATTTCTTAGCACCATATGTGTTTTAAAGGGGTTCCCAACTTATATTAGTTGTTGGCAGTTAGAAAAAATAATAAAAGCACGTTGAATTGATGAGCAAATTAAATCTTAATAATATTTATGGAGGAACTACATGTTAACGATACAGTATGCAAAGCCCAAGCATTGCATATAAATGCATATAAAGATTATATGTATGGGGGAGTGGATGTGGCTCAAGCAGTTGAGCGCCCGCCTCCCACATGGCAGGTCCTGGGTTCAGCTAAAGAAGACAAACAAACAATGAGCAAACAATGAACAAAAAAAAAAAAAACCCAAAAAAACAAAAACAAGCAAACAAGGAACCGACAACGAGCAAAAATAAATGAGCAGGGAGTGGGTGTGGCTCAAGCAGTTGAGCCTCTGTCTCCCACATAGGAGGTTCCAGGTTCGGTTCCTGGTGCCTCCTAAAGAAAAAAACAAACAGACAACAAGCAGACAACGAGCAGACAACATGCGCAAACAACAAGCAAAAACAATGAGCAGACAGATGAGGGAGCTATCTCGGGGTGGGGGGGACAAACAAGCTTAAAAAAAAAAGACTATGTATTCTTGTGTATTGAGAACAACCCCTTTCTACCTCTCTACCATAGTCTTGGAAGTTAGTGTAATACAAGGCGTGGAAGGATTATTGCAGACCAGGAAGGAAAAAAAAAATCTGAGGCAGGAGTCAGGACAAAAGACCGTCCTCCCAGAGAAGTGACTGGAGTGACGTGGTAGGCAGGCAACTCACAGGCGAGAGAGAGACTGAGGCTGCCCCTAATAAAGCCATCTCTACTACTTAATATCTTATTTTAACCAAAGCAAATTAGTTTGGGAGACATGGGCCAGCGTTCCTGTTTCCTTCTCTCCTAAAGCCTCTAGAAGGCCTCTTGAGATTCCAAGGAGAATTTAGGTGAGATGTGGGTCAAGGGGTGGAGACACATAGGTTGAGAACAGAGATGTTTCCTACCAGCTGCAGCTGCCTGACTTTCTTCTTTAGATTTGCAGGGAGCTGGGGGTACTCCACTTCCTTGAGCCAAGTCTCCTTGGGCAATTTATACACATCCAGCCATACATCTCCGGCTCCTGCATTGGGAAACCAAGGAGCTATTGAGCAACTACAAGCAGGCGACAAGCTTCCTCTGAGAAACGGCCTGTCTTCCCAGAACCACTGGCACAGAAACCAACCACCTCTGGCCCAGGCGTCTCCGGAACAGCAGCCTCGACAAACTGCAAGTCATCGTCGTCGCCAAATGACTTTCCCTTGGGGAGCGGCAGAGTTCCTCCCCTCAGGCCCCCGCCCTCTCAGGGCAACTGGGCTCCTCACGTTCCCATCACTGATGCAAACCAGTTCTTCCCCAAACTGCCTGCTCTCCCGGTCCCCATGCGGTCTACGTTCCAATTGATAAGTTCCACGGACAATTCTGTCTCAGTTATGCATGTCCGAGGAGGAAGGTGGCACATATAGAATCAGTAACCACGAAGGGCAGTGGCTAAGGAAGGCTTAGGATTGAGAAAGATGCCCCAAGAGAATTCTTCTGACCTCTATTTCAGGAGATTTCAACCCATGGAATGGTTGTGGGACTCCAGCCTGCCAAGGAAACATGCTCGGCTTCTACACTGAATACAGGCCAGCCTGGGGAAAGGTTGCTCTCCCGGGGTATGGGGGTCCTGGCGAAATGTTTCCTTAAAAAAGTAATCGTGTGGAAGAGGCTGCAAATCTGAAGCCTCTTAATAGCCTTTGGTGGGTCTTGCCTTGTAGGAGGAAGGCTGCAAAGTCCCCTCCTAGAGAGAACTCCATCTTTACACAGGTGGTTTGCTTGCTGGCATCATCCTGAAAAGAAAAGAGATGCAGCTAGAGAAATCTCAGCCTCACGACAGAGAAGAACGTGCTTCAGGCTCTCTGTGGTTCGCACCAGGGAGCACAAATCCCTTTAAAGCTCAGGACATGAAAAGATGCCTCAAGGGGCTTCACACATCCCATCTTGGAACTGGAGATGAAATGTACAGGAGTGGAACTTGCTTTTCTATCTAAAGGGTTTTGGACTTACTTCCTGGTTTCCTAAATACTCCTGATGACTATGGTGATTTCGTACAATCTGATCTCCTGGTCAGGTTTGCAAACCCTACAGAGCTATGCCAGTCCTTAATTATTTAACTGAGTTGAAATATGTTCTACTTGGCACTGAAAACTCTGGTGGGTTGCTGGATAAAAGGCTTATCTAGACTACAGAAGAAACTGAATCTAACCCTAGAATGAAAATCGCTCAAATTTTGAACAGTTGTACTCGATATGTATACTTATGCTGTACCTTTAAGAAGCTCTAAGACTAGCAAAATAATCAGTTAGGTTAGTAAGCCCCTTTAAGGGAAATTAGTTTTAAACATTTTTTATTTCTATATTTTAGTATCAACTTGTTATGGAAATTTTCAATCAGACATAAAGATAGAGAAAATAGGTGAACCCCCATGTCTCCATTACTTGACTCCCACAATTATCAACGTAAGACAAATCTTACTTAGCATCTCTCAGACTCAATATTTTTATTTAAATTAAGACTAAAAGAATAACAATTCCTTAACACCATCTAACACCCAGTCTGTTTTAAAATTTCCTCAATTGTTTCATAAATCTCAGATCTTTTCACAATTGGCTTGTTCAAATCAGGATCCAAATGAAGTCCAGGCATTGTATTTAGGTAATGTGCCTCTTTGTGTATCAGCATTCCTCCACCTTTTTTCCGTTTGCCATTTGCCATTTATTTGTTGAGGAAAGCAGGTCATCCGTCCTGTGGAATTTTTTTTTTTTTTTAAGGAGGTACCAAGGATTGAATCCAGGACCTTGTACATGGGAAGCAGGTGCTGAGCTCCATCCCCACTGAGGGTTGGCTTTTTCATTTGTTTGCTTTTGTTTTCAGGAGGTACTGGGAATTGAACCTAGGACCTCGTACATGGGAAGCAGGCACTCAACCCCTTGAGGTACAGCCGCTCCCATCCTGTGGAATTTTATACATTCTGGATTGGACTGTTTGCACCCACATGGTGTTTAACATTTTCCTCTGTCCCCTGTATTTCTTGTAAATTGCTAATTAGACCTAGAGATTTGATTAGATTCAGGGTATGCTCCCTGCTCTATCACATCAGGAGGTTTATAATATCTGTCTGATCATTGAGAAACCATCAATCCCCAAATTCCCCATCAGCCATTGCATTGATCTACAAAATGTTAAAAAATCAGGATAGCTCAAGTCTATCATTCCTTCTGCATTTGTTAGAATTCTTTTATCAAGGAGATCTTTCTATCATCAACTTTTAGTTACTCCGAAATACAGCCCATTTGGAAAAGTCAGGATAAATGTTTGATCCTTTTCCTTACCAGTTTTCAAAATACTGAATTTGTGCCCTAGCACTTCCAAAGGTGACAATGAAGTTTTTTTGTTTTGTTTTTTAAGATTTATTTTTATTTCTTCCCTGCTCATTTGCGCTATTTGCTTGTCTACATTTTTGGAGGCACCAGGAACTGACCCCAGGTCCTCCCACATGGGAGGGAGGCACTCAATCCCTTGAGCCACCTCTGCCCCCTGATTTGTTGTGTCTCTCATTGTGTTCCTCGTTGTGTCTCTCTGTTGCGTCATCTCACTGCGTCATCTTGTTGTATCAGTAGCTGCACCAGCCCCTCATGTCAGCTTGCTGTCTTACCTGTCTTCTTTAGGAGGTACCGGGAACCGAACCCAGGACCTCCCATGTGGTAGGTGGGAGCTCAGCTGCTTGAGCCAAATCCACTTCCCATGAAGTTTTAACTACATATATTATTCTGAATTCAGGGATTTTAAAATATCTTTGATATGTTTTAATCTACCAACTGTATTTCTTTTACAATTCTCTGTTAAGTTTGGATATCAGAGTTATGCTGGTCTCATAAAATGAGTAAAGATGTGTTCCTGTATTTTTTTCTTTAGAGAGTTTTTTGTTGTTTTGTTTTTAGATAAAATTTAATTACAGGGAACGAATGTGGCTCAAGTGATTGAGCACCAGCTTCCCACATGGAAGGTCCCAGGTTCAGTTCCCGGTGCCTCCTAAAAACAAAAGTACAACAAGCAAACAAACAAAAATATCAACTTGGCTTCCCACATACAAGGCCCTGGGTTCAATCCTTGGCCCTGGTACCTCAAAAAACTTTTAAAATTATGGTGAAACACACAGGTATTAAATGTGCAATTGGTGAGTATCGACAAATGTATGCATCCATTTAATTAATACCCAAATCAAGGTATAAAGAGCACTGCCATCATCCTATCAAGTTCCCTCATGCCCCCTCTCACCCCCACCTCTACAGACCACCAATGTTCTGATTTCCATTACCACCACGGATTAGTTTTGCCTGTTCTTAAAATTTCATATAATTGGAATCATATAGAATGTACTCTTTTGTGTTTGGCATCTGTAGCAGTTTGGTATTATTCATGAATTTCAAAAATAGATAATGGATTATGTTTGTAAATTGGTCTGTTCCTCTGGGTATATTAGATTGTATTGGATTCAGAGGCTTCACTTTTACTCGATTAAATTACAATCAGGGCTTTGATTGGGCCATGTCACTAGGATGTTGAGTCCCCAACCCCTTGGGGTAGAGGAGTTAGTTGGAGTTCTGATATTGGAGCCCCAGGGAGTAAACACACAGAGAAATAGGTAGGAAATCCTGGAGGAAAGAGAAAAGGCTCCATGAGACATGGCAGAGGCCCTGGGAAGAGAGACGAGCCATTTGCTTGATAGTCTATCGCTGGCCTTGTGGAGTGAGCAGAGAAGCTGAGCCTGGAGAGAAATGAGCCCTGGGAGAGAGACAAGACTTAACCCAGCCTGCAGCTGAGATTGGAAGAAGCTGGGACCACAAAGCCTTAGGAGGAGGAGGAAGCCTGAACCCTTGCAGACGCCGGCAGCCATCTTGCATCAACACATGGCAACAGACTTTGGTGAGGGAAGTAACTTACGCTTTATGGCCTGGTAACTATAAGTTCTACCCCAAATAAATACCCTTTATAAACCCAACAGAGTTCTAGTACTTTGCATCAGCACCCCTTTGGCTGACTAATACAGTGTCTTTTACTCAACTTAATGCTTTCTGAGTTTCATTCATACTGTTGTATCAGTAGTTCATTACGTTTTATTGCTGAATAGTACTCCATTAACATACCACAAATTTTTATTTGTTCTCCAACTGTTTCCAGTTTTTGAGTATTATGAATAAAGCTGCCCTGAACATTCTTCTACACATCTTTTTATGGACTTATGTTCTCATTTATCTTGGATAAATAGCTGGGACTGGAATTTGACAGGTCATAGGTTTAACTTTATGAGAAACTGCCAAATTGTTTGCCAAAGCAATGCATGGATTGGCCTGTTGGTCTACATCCTCATGGTCAGTCTTTTCCATCTGAAGCATTCTAATAGGCATGTAGTAGTATCTCATTGTGATTTTTAACTTGCATTTCTCTGTTAACTAATGATATTAGGCACTTTTTTATTGGCTATCCATGTCTTTTGTAGAATGTCAGTCCCTGTCTCTTGCCTATTTTTTACTGGATGGTTTGTTTTTTTATTATTGATTTGGAGGAATTCTTCATGTTTTCTGGATAAAAATATTTTAGATATATTTATTGCAGATATTTTCTTCCAGTCTGTGGCTTGCCTTGTCATTTTCTTAATAGTATCTTCTGATGAACACAAGTTTTAATTTTTTTAACTGCTTTATTTGAGGTAAAATTAACATGTACTAAAATGCACATGTTTAAAGTGTACCATTTGAGAAATCCTAATGTGTCTATCTACACTGGTGAAATCACCACGGCATTTAAGACAATGAATATATCCACTACCCCAAAAGTTTTCTCATTGCCCTTAACAACCCCTCCTCCCACCCTCCTTCCTCTTGTCCTCAGGCAACAAGCCATCTGTTTTCTGTCACTAGATGAGTTTGCATTTTCTAGAATTTTATATAAATGGCATCATACAGCACATATCCTTTTTTGTCTGATTTCTTTTACTCAGCATAATTATTTTGAGATTTATCCATGTTGTTGTGTGCATTAATAGTTTATTAGTTTTTATTGCTGAGTAGTATTCCAGTGTGTGGATATCCACAACTTGCTCAACCATTCACCTGCTGACGGACATTTGTGTTGTTTCCACGTTCTGGCTATTATAAATAAAGCCGCTATGAACATTTGTGTACAATTCTTTGTATGGACACATAAATGACATTCCATTTTTATTGCACAAATACCTAGGAGTGGAATGGGTGGGTCTTATTGTAGGTGCACGTTTAACCTTTTAAGAAACTGTCAAAGTGGTTGAACCATTTTCCTTTACCACCAGCAGTGCATGAGAGTCCCAGTTGTTCCGTACCTTCTCCAACAATTGGTTTGGTCAGGCTTTTTTAATGCTAGGCATTCTGACACACTTGTCTATATCACTGTGGCTTTACTTTGCATTTCCCTAATGACTAACGATGTTGAATATCTTATTTGCCTTCCACGTCTCTTCTTTAATGAATTGGCTTTTCAAATTCTTTGCTTATTTTTATTTGTGTGTGTGTGTGTGTGCTTTAATTTTTAATTTTTATTTTTTTAATAATTTTTACTTTTAAAAAGATACTTAGATTACATAACTGTTACACAAAAAATATAGAGATTCCCATATGCCCCACTCCCCACATCTCCCATACCCTCCCACATAAACATCCTTTATTAGTGTGGCGCATTCATTGCAATTGATAAATGCATCCTGGGGCTTTGCCATTAAGCATGGGCCATAGTTCACATTGCAGTCTATACTCTCTCCCACACAGTTCTGCATGTTATGTGATGATATAAAATGGCCTATATCTGTCTTTGCAATGTCATTCAGGATGATTCCCAAGTCCCAAAAAAGCCCCCATATTACAACTGTTTTCCCCTCTCCCTGCCCTCAGAGCATCCAGTGGCCACTGGCTCCACATCAATGTTGTAATGTCTTCCATTGCTAGAATCACAATATGTCTATAGTAGAATACCAGTAAGTCCACTCTAGTCCATCTTCCCCCAATCCTGAGAATTCTGGGATGGTGATGCCCATTCCACCTCTAATTGAGAAGGAGCTTACATACCATGGGGAAGATGAACGGAACTATCTTGCTTGCAGTTGTAGACTCTCTCTGTTCCTTGGGATGGTTGTTGTCAATCATCTTCTCCTTGTTAGTTGTCCTGGGTGAGTCCAATGAGCTGTAGAGTAGGTGTTGCAACTCTGCGGAGGTTCCAGGCCCAGCTGGCACATGGATAGCCCCAAGACTAGAGCCTCTTGGACATACACCTACAAACCCCAGCACCAAGTATAAGTTTAAATAGAAGCGACAGATGAGTCATGTGTAGGGAAGACATAATTGCATCCAACTCTGTCACTCTCAGGAGCACAAACTAGGCACCAAACTCCGTAGCTATCTGCCCTGACCATAGGATCTAGGTGTCTCCGGAGCCCTTAGAAGCTCCACTATTTGGAGTAGTATCTACTTTGGCAGTCTATGAGATCCTGCTGAAATGTGTATGAGCGTTCGTTACCTCTGGGATGACCTCCCGACTCACTTTGAAGTCTCTTAGCCATATAAACTCATTTGTCTTTATCTTTTCCCCCTTTTATTTGAGGTCTTTTTCCAGTTGCATTGCTACTTTGCCTATTTTTAAAATTGGGTTGTTTGTTCTCTTATTTTTGAATTTTATATATTCTGGTTACAAGTCCTTTATCAGATGTACGATATGCAAACATTTTATTGCAGTCTATAGCTTGTCTTTTTATTCTTTATACAGTGTCTTTTTTGAATAAAAGTGTTTTTTGTTTTTTTTTTTGTCTTTATAAAGGGTATTTATTTGGTGTAGAAGTACACAGATACCAGGCCATAAATTGTTAAGTTTTTTCTCTCACCACAGTCCATTGTCACGTGTTAGAGCAAGACAGCTGCCGGCATTTGCCAGGGTTCAGGCTTCTAAGGTTCCTCTCTTCCCAGGGCTGCCTTTCTCTCCAGGCTTAGCTCCTGTTTTATCCCCAAGGTCAGCTGTAGGCAATCAGGCAAAGGGCTCGCTTCTCTTCTCCTGGGGCCTTCTTTCCAACATCAAAACTGCTTCTCAAAAGACTGCTCTGAATAAAAGTTTTTAATTTTGATGAATTCCAGTCTATCAACTATTTCCTTTATATATTGTGCTTTTGGTGTTGTACCTAAAGAATCTTTGCCTAATCTAAGGTCACAAAGAATTCCTACTATGCTTTCTTCTAGAAGTTTTATAGTTTTAGGTTTTACATATAGGTCCATGACCCATTTTGAGCTCATTATTGTATGTGGTGTGAGGTATGAAAAGTTTCTAATTTTGATGAAGTAAAAAAATATCAATTTTTTCTTTTATGGGTAGTGTTTCCCATGTCCTAAGAAATCTCTGCCTGCCCCAAGGGTGCAAAGATATTTTCCTGTGTGTTTTTACAAGAAAGTTAATGGTTTTAGGCCTTATTTTAAGGCCTAGAATTCATCTCAAATTAATTATTTTTTGCTTTTTAATCAGTATATTAAAGAGACATTCATATATTTCAAGAATCACTTAAATTCTGATATACGGATTTAAGCATGTGAACATATGATAACTTTTAAACATACAATTAAAGTTAATCATCCTAATTTGCTAGACTACCAACATTAAATTGCAGTTACTTGATGCATATGTTAAATGGTTTAAAGTGAGCCTAAGGAACTCCTTCCTATCTCATACATGCAAACTTCTCCTCCATGTGAATTTCTCTTCACCTTAACTTCTAAGTGACCCAGCTTCTGCAATCACTATTCTGGGGCTTACCATAGTCCAAAGAGAAGGGGTCAAAAAAAAAAAAAAAAAAAGTAACCAGGACTGAGCAACATATGTAAATATTTAAAAATAAATACATAAATTAAAAAAAAAAAGATGGCCCAGCAGAAAGGACTGCAAGGGTAGTGCATGCCCCTCCAGAAGCAGTGTATTATGATAAACCCCTTCTTTAGAAAGCTATCATTTCTATTACTTTTTTTTTTTAATTTTTTATTGTGGGTAAAAATCAAAATTTTCACAATACATATCAACATTTGCAAAATGATATATAAATATATATGCATATATGTGCATTTGCTTACAAAAATGTTATTTATATTCTATTACTTTTAAAAGACGAAATTATATACTATGCCATCTTCAAAGATCAGTTGAGGCAATAGAATAAATGCAGAAGCATCACAACAAATCCCACTTAATACAAATAACTATACAGACCAACACTTCTCTACAAACTTTTTTTTTCTGATTGCCAGTTTAATACAGGTGTGTTTTTTTAGCAAATAAATTTCATTGATACATATTAATAAAGCATAAATCCATCCAAACTGTACAATTTGGTATAACCACATATTTGTGCATTCATCACTTCAATTAAATAGTTTTAATTTCAAAGCTTAACAATGAAGGGTCATACACTGAAGTCAATACACATACCTATAGCTAGCATTTCACTCTAAGCTAGTCCATGTATACAGCAAAAACTGATTACAGGGTATGGTCTAACAAATGCTAATGAGATTTTTCTTTTTTGTTTGTTTGTTTGTTTGTTTGGTTTTGTTTTCTTTTACTGGGAGGTCCCGGGGATCGAACCCAGATCCTTCCATATGGGAGACGGACGCCCAACCATTTGAGCCACATCCGCCCCCACAAGATTTTTCTTTTTTTAAAACTGAAAGTCGTTTTCACAAGTATTAAACTTCATCTTGCATTCTGAAGTCACCACACATACAGGGTAAAGTCAGAGCCTTTATATTTAAGTATTCTTCACTTAATTTTTTTTTTTTTTGAGGTACCAGGGCCAGGGATTGCACCTGGGACCTCATATGTGGGAAGCCGGCGCTCAACCACTGAGCCACATTGGCTCCCCTGAGTTGGTTTTTCGTTTGTTTGCTTGTTGCTTGTTTGTTTTCAGGAGGCACGAGGAACCAAACCCAGGACCTCCCATGTGGGAAGCAGATGCTCAACCGCCCAAGCCACATGCGTTCCCCAATTCTTCACTTAACTTTTAAAACACTATTAGAGTTGAATATTAAAACAAAAACGATAGCAAGAAGTGAGCATTTTATGCTTACAGTCCTTCACTTATTCACGACTGCATATAAAATGCCAGTGGTGAGTGTTAGTCACTGGCCCCCACTGAAAGGTCTGACACTGAGGACCACCTCTGGGACGCTGCTCATCACCCCCGTGCCTCTCCACTGTAAGGGTGCCATCTTTCCTGACTGGGATCAAAGGCCACCAGCTCCACCTGATCCATTTCATCAGTTTCTTCTACTTCTTTCCTCTCAGGTAGAAGTTTTCCAGCAGAGACAGTTTATCAGGAGAGAGGAAGCTGTTCTCAGGCAAGTTTACCTTAAATCCGATGGTTAGGTGACCCTTTTCATATGGCCTACCATAAACTGGCATGCCTTCATTTAGCATACCCGATATCTCCATGCTTGACAATCTGACCTGGATGACAGGTGACTGCTATAGTTCGGTTGTCAAGAGTGGATATTGGCTTTTGGAAATCACATAATGCTTCAACCAGCTCTATGTCCATACACATGAAAAGGTTATCTCATCTAGTAAAAACAGCATGACCTTTCTGATCTAAAACAATGATAGTATCTCCTGGCTCCAGTCCTGGTTCTCTGTCTCCTTCACCATGGAATGTTATCTTCTGGCCATCTTTCATGCCTTTATCAACATGAACTTCTGGAATTTCTTCTCTTGAACTATCTTCCTTCCACTGTAACTTTTCCATCTATCTTTAAGACTGATCCATTCTCCTTGGCCCTGGCACTCCATGCACACAGAATGAATTTGCTGAACCATTCCAGGTCCTATCAGTTGAATTCTTATTTGCATTCCAGTACCTCGGGAACTGGGACAGCAGCACTCTACTGCTCCTTTCTTATCACCTTGGCCTTCACATTTGTGGCAAATCACATTCTTTGGCAGAGCTAGTTTTATTGTTCCACCATTATATATATATATTCTAAGGCTTCTGAGAGCTGATATACAACATTTTTACCTCTCCTTTCTCTCTGCATCCTTCTACCACCTCCAAAAAACATATCAAAGAAGTCCATGGGGAGCTAAAACCCCCACCTGCTCTACCCCCTTTGATGGCCTGTTTTCCTCCTTTGTCATTTAATTCTCCTTCCTTTGCATCAGAGAGCACTTCAGAAGCTTGAGAAATCTGTTTAAACTTCTTGTCCTTATGTGGATTCTTATCAGGAGTGGTACTTCAAGGCTAGTTTCCTGTAAGCCTTTTTCAACTTTTCCTGGGTAGCATTGGGTTTGACCCCTCAAAACATCATAGTAAGTGGTTTCTTTCACCATTTTCCACAGACGGTGAGCGGGCCAAGGCCGGTGAGGGGGAGTGGGAAGGAGTGTGTCGCTGTGCAGAGCTCAGGCAGGCGCCACTCCTCTGCCTCTCACAGAGCATCTTGGAAAGTTCTGCTCAAATTAATTTTTATATATGATGTGAACTAGAGTTAAGGTTCATTTCCTCCCCCCATTTGTTTATGTGGTATCATTTGTTGAAAAGACTTTTTTTTTTTTTTAAAGATTTTATTTATTTATTCATTTATCCCCCCCCCTTGCTGCTTGTGCTCGCTGGGCCAGCCAACCACGCCGCGCGAGCGGGCCTGCCCCCATCAGGAGGCCCCGGGAACCGAACCCGGGGCCTGCCCCCATCAGGAGGCCCCGGGAACCGAACCCGGGGCCTCCCATATGGCAAACGGGAGCCCCACTGATTGAGCCACAGCCGCTTCCCTGAAAAGACTTTCTTTTCCCCATTGAATTGCCTTGGTGCACATCAATAGTATTTTTACAAGGCACACTACCATTCAAAATCTTCTTTGGGCCAAAACCCTCTCTTCTGGGGATTCATTCATTGAAAAACACTTTCTGAGAACCTACAGTATGCCAGGCAATGTGCAAGGAACAAGGAATACAAAGGTGGGTAAGACACAGTCGCTGTCCCCAGGGAGCTTATGTCCAGAAAAAGCAGCAGTCACATACACAAATGAGTGTAGAGTGTAGACAATGAGTGTAGAGTATAGAAAATGCTGTACCAGAAATCAAGTCCAACATGGTGATGGCACAAAGGAGGGAAAGATCAGCTCCTCTTGGGGACGGCAGGGAAAGCATCTCAGAGAAAGATGAGTTGGTGTTGGAGGACAGGAAAAATTTAACAGGCACACGTGGAGGAGGTAGAGAGGCAAGGAGAGTATTCCAAGCAGAGAGAACAGAGATGTGAAATAGCCTAGAAAATTTAGGGGCTTTTAAGTAGGTATTAGATATGTTGCTGCTTGGGAGAAAAATCCAGACTGGGGTTCCTTAGTAATTTTCTTCTCTTGACAACTGGGTAAATATATCTATGGCATTCAGCATGTTCCCCCTGATGGTGGGAGATCTTTTTTTTTTTTTTTTTTTTTAAGGATTTTATTTATTTACTTTATCCATTTTAAACACCCTCTTTCCCATTTGCTGTTTTGTGTCCATTCGCTGGGCAATTCTCTGTGTCTGTTTCCTGCCATCTCTTCTCATCCTCCTCCTCCAGTCTTCACCAGGATTCGATCCTGGAGACCTCCGATGTAGGAGAGAGGTATTCTGCTGCCTGCGCCACCTCAGCTCCTGGCTTCTGGAGCTTTCGGAGCATCTCGTCTTGTCTCTCCCCTGTTATGTCATCATCCTGCTGCATGGCTCCCGGGGCCCGACAGCTCAGCGGCACACAGAGCCTGGCAGCCCACGCGCCTTCTATATATATTTTTTATTTTACCGGGAGGTCCTGGGGGTCGAACCCGGGTCCCTCCATATGGCAGACGGACGCCCAACCATTTGAGCCACATCCGCCCCCCGGTGGGAGATCTTTTAATTGGTATTTAGGAGGAGGCTCTCTGACCACGGAGTTGTCCATTTGTTTCTAATCTAGAACAGCCCTCTTTACCTCCATATGGAAAGTTAACTTAATTTACTACGAACTTTTGGCCCAAATATAGGTGAAAGGAATAGGAACTCACCACTTCATTGATGGTTTTGATTAGGAAAAGACCTTCCTTATAATAATAAAACAGTCTAATGATACCTGAAACAGAAAAATAAGTGAGAATGTAAGATGGACAAGATAACCAAAGAAGATTTGAAATTTTACATTTGACTCTCTGAAATGATCCACGAGCTCATCCATTCTTAGACCCCTTCCTGGTCCCTCCTCTGCCCATGCTCAGCTTGGTCTCCCTGCGTTCCTCCACCCTTCACTGAATGTTCAGGCTGCTCTCCCTCCTGGGTCCTCTTGGCCACCTGTCCCTACAATCCTCTCCCTGAAGCCTCTTGGAAGCACCCAGCCCACTTAGCCACGTCTTGATCTCTATCCACCTGTTTTGGTGCATCATCTAGTACTCCATTGTTACTCCACTGTTTTCTGTGAGTAGGTTTTATTCCTCTAGTGAGATCAGAGTTTCTTTGAGAGAAAGGATCATATCTCATCCTTCTAAGTACCTCCCTTCTCATCCCCCCAACAAACTCCTCATGCAGTTAATTTTGTTGAATTAGTAAGTAACTCTGACACCTTAGTTCCCATTTAAGCTAAGCGCTCTAGTATATGATCATCATCCACCATGAACTCTTACCTCTTTCTTCAGGTGCCTCCCAGGTACTCATAACCCGACCTACACCCCTAACACAGACCTTGTGAAGGCATCTGGGCCCCCAAGAATGGCGGTCTAACTCAACCCAACCAACATTTGTAGGGTAGCTGCTTCATGCCCACGAACACACTAGGGACACCAAGGCAGTCTCTGCCTTCAAGTTCATCCTATTGAGGGTTACACAGACATGAACCAAACTAAAAATAATGCACTGTGATAAATGTATGCGATCCTATCCTTAGGCCCAGCTCCTCTTAACTATCAATCTTTCCACTGAGATATCTTCCAAGCTCCTCAAATCTGTGCAGGTTCAAAACGGAACTCTTCAACTCACAGACCTCTGAAACCAAATTCTCCTACAATTGCCATCAAGCAAGGGGATCATCACCTATCCAGTTATCTATGGCAGAGAGGAGGACTTGTTTTTTTCACTGCCACACCCCAGCATATCCCTCTGCCCATTCCATTAACCACCAAGTTTTTCTGTTACATTTTCCTTTCCATTATCTAAACTTTTAATTTTGAACTAATTTTAGGCCTACAGAAAAGTAGATACAAATAGTACAAAGAGTTCCCTTCTACCTCTCACCCCGCGTCTCCTTGTGTCAACATCTTACAAAACCACAGTACAATTTTCCTTTTCCTTTTAACTGCCTGGGCCTCGGTTCACACCCTTGTACCTCTTCTCCCTGAAGAATGTGATAGCTCTTCCTTGTCTTCCTGCCTCTCGTTTTGATTTTTTCAATCTCCCACCAGCATGCCCTTCCAAAATGCCAATCTGGTGGCACCAGTCCCCTGCATCAAGTTCTTCAGTGTGCCTTGTGTTGGCTGCACAGAACCTGCTGCTTAGGGAGATGCTCGCTTTCATGGATGGTCTCAAGGGCAGCGGGCATGTTCTGCTCTGCTTGCCCCAATATTGCACAGTCACTTCCCAGGCTTCCTGGCCAATTCTGACACTTGACTTCTCGTCCCCACCAAGTAGGGAAGCTCCCCATGTTCAGGGACAGCAGTCTGGTCACCCAAACACAAAGACAGGTGAGAGGAAGCCCAGCTATCCAGGACAGAGAGGAAATCAGCTGTCCATCTTAAGCCCCTTCTTTTGGTCAGCTTGACTTGTCCGGTGTCTGGGGAGCTCTTCTCTGTCCTGGGCCAAATTCAGGTCCAGCAGAAGGCATATCCACAGTCTGCACCCACACTTTGCTGCTTGTGAAGCTTTTCCTAGAATTCGAGGACAACCAGTACCCACAGCTCCCCAGTCTAGCACAGTGTCTATGGTTTTCTATACTGTTCTTTCGGGCCTGGTTCCTCCGGAGACTGAGGGAGAAAAGCAATGCCTGGTTTATGTAGATGGCAGGACTGCTGAGTGCTGGCAGGGTGTGGATTTTGTGGCCACGATGCTTGGTTTGAATCCAGCCTATGGCCACTTACTTTCTGTGTTAACTTAAGTAAGTTATTTAACCTCTGGGCCTCAGTTGCCTCTTCTGAAAAATGGGGATCATATATCCCTCCTGGGGGCTGTTGTGGGGCTTAAGTGTTAGAACAGTACCTGGCTCACTGTACTTGCTCCAAAGGTGTTAATGACTACTACACGGCCAGGGGCCAGGGGATCTCTCCCATACCTGACCCCACCCATACCTGGAAAAGAGATTATCCAACACAGTCTACAGTTTCAGTGTTCTTTTCTTCTCCATAACAGGTAAATTAGGCTTAAAAAGTGAAGAACAAGTACCCGTTTCATCCACAGGAGCAATGAGTACTTCACTCCCCAAGTCTGTGGCCCAGATGGACGTGACATCAACTTTAAGTTTCTCCCAAGCACCTACTCGCTTAGCATTGTACAGATTATAGATCGAGAATCCGTTGGCTTCTCCAATAAACACATAGTCTTGAGAAATGGCCATACACTTTGGCATGTTGTCAAGCTAGGAAGACAAAAACAAAGTAAAAAGGAATGATTTTTAGCTGTCACTGTCTTCAAGTAACAGGAGCTACCTTTTCAAAGAGGGATGAGAGTCCTTCCAGATACATCATCCCCAAACACATGCTCTGGCCCACACATGAAGAAATTTGGAACATTACACTTTTAGGGGAAAGAGGCCAGGGAAAACACAAAAGTTGAAAATAAATGTGTATTCACAGTACAAAGTGTGACCACAGGCCCTGCTTTATATTCATCTAGAATGATGTGGGACGAGGCACCGAAAGGCTCTCGAGGATCAAGCAAGAGACTGGACTGATGCATTCAGGAAGATTTTTCAAATAATAATAGCTGAATAAAGAGTCTTCTGTAGACTCTTCACTTAAATGGAACATCCTATTTCCCCAGGCAAGTACCAGGTCCAACATCAGCCTGCCTATAATCTTTCAAAAATGTGCTTGACTTATTGAATGGAGGTTTCTGATAGAGATTCCTTCCCTGGGCCAGACATTTTCATCTATTACCCCTCAACTGAAAATCAGCGACTCCTGGCCTCCGCCGCCTGCTCGATACCTTGCTTTCTACAAGAGGAGGGTAGATGACGGGCTGGACCCGGCTGCGCTCGGCTTCCCTCTCTGCGTCCCTCTCCTCAATAACTTCCCACGACCGGTTAAACAGGAGGTTCACCAGCTTGTTGATCATTCGGTACGGCTGAGGCAGGGAGTCCGGCTCCTGATCTGGATCCTTGAGAACATAATCCTCTTGGTCGTCCTTAGACCAGTCCTCCTCCGACGAGGACGGCACCTCCAGGGGGCCCTTTCGTGTATGAACAGGCAGCCTCATCTTCTGCATCGGACTTCTTTTGGTAGATGACATCCCAGAAGGTGGCCCTGGCAACTTCTATGAGACTCTGAAAAGCTAATGAAGAAAGTAAGCAAAGACACTTTGAGAAAAAGAGAGCACACCATCCTTTCCAGCACAACAGCCTACTGGGACCATTTATTCCAGAGACCGGCACTTTCCTTATTTATCACAGGATCATTACCACATTACTAAGATATGCTCTTCATATTAGTAAGGATGTCAGTAGAGTCGGGGAGTGATCATTCACCTCTTCCTTGCCAACCCAAGATGGTGTGTGCTACAGTGCAAGGAGAGGGATTTGGCATCCTTGTGGCCTTCCTTCACCTGCCTGTTAAGAGAGTAGCTATCTTCTTGTCCCAATTAACCCTCTCTCCTACGACCTATGCCTCCTCTTGTTTCTCCATCGCTGCAAATGGCTGTGCTCAAGCTCTAATCCTTGCTGTCTAATTTGTTTTCTTCTCTCCATTTCCACTGCTGCCACCCAGTGCCACAGTGCTAGGGCCTAGGAGATTTTTCATGGGCCTACAGAAATGTTTGGGACAAAACAAATAAAAAAACATCACAAAATCAAAATAATTATTTACAAAAATATTTGCAATTCATCAACTCCATTCTGTGTGTGTGTGTGTGTGTGTATATATATAAAGTTCAAGTCTAGGGGCAGATGTGGCTCAAATGGTTGGGCATCTGTCTCCCATATGGAGGGACCCAGGTTCGATCCCCAGGACCTCTTGGGAAAATAAAGAAAAATACAGAAGGCGCGTGGGCTGCCAGGCCCCGCACGTGGGCATGCTGTCAGGCCCCATGAGTGGGCAAGCCCCCAGGCCCTGCGTGCAGGTATGCCACCAGGCCCCTCTGAGCCACTCAGCAAGATGATGATGTGACTGAAGAGTGACACAAGGCAGTGCCAAGAAGAGATGCGCTGAAAAACCAGGAACCAAGGTAGCGCAGGGGGTAGGACGCCTCTCTCCCACATCAGAGGTTCCCAGGATTGAATCCTGGTGAAGACAGGAGGAGAAGGATGAGAAGAGAGGGCAGGAAACACAGAGAAATGCCCAGCGAATGGACACAAAAACAGCAAAAACGGAGCGCGTGAGGGGTGATAAAAAAAAAAAATGGATGAGTAAATAAATCTTTAAAAAAAAAAGTTCAAGGCTATGAGAAGAGATAATCATTTGTACTTTAGAAAACTCAAAATTGTACAGATTATAAAAAGGCTTTCAAAATGTTACTGTAAACTGTGAACTATATAGTTCATAGGACAATTATAATATTTTTTTATCAATTATAACAAATATACCACACTACTGCAGTGTTAATAATGGGGAGGTATATGGGAACTCTATTGTCTGCATGATTTTTCTGTAAACCTACAACTTCACTAATAAAAAAAAAATTTCTTTGAAGTTACAGAGGAAAAAAAGGCATTTAATGTGGAATATGGGGTATAGTTTAAGATGCTTAACAGGTGGTGGAGTAGGATATTGCACTGAAAGAGCACCTGGGACAAAGGCCCTGCTGCCTCATCTTTTCTCACCCAGAGCATGGCTCAAGCCTCCACCTGGGCTGCTGTTGCCAGCCTCAGCCCCATCCATCCTTTCTCCAGACTGGGGCCAGAACGCCTTTTTGGAATCTGTTACTCTCCAGCGGGTCCCTACTGCCGACAGGGTGTGTTTCAGAGTCCTCAGCTGGGCCTCTGCTGCCTCCCCTTTAGGCAGCTTCTCCCTTCTCCGCCTCAGTCTGGCTGAACTACTGGCTGATCCCCACCACAGTCATTCTCCCTGCTCTGTCCTTGCCCCCTACGCCCACCCCCCACTCTTCAGTCTATTCTTTTTTTTTTTTCCCCCTAAAGATTTATTTTTATTTATTTATCCCCCCCTTGCTCACTGTGAGTGAGTTTATGCTCACTGTGTCCCTTTGCTGTGCATTTTTCTGTATCTGCTGATCTCCCTTTGTTGCATCATCTTGCTGCGCCAGCTCACCTTCACCAGGAGGCCCTGGGAATCAAACCCGGGGCCTCCCATATGGTAAATGGGAGCCCAACCACTTGAGCCACAGCCGCTTCCCTCAGTCTATTCTTTTTATTATTATTATTATTGTTTATTTATTATTATTATTTTTTTTACCGGGAGGTACCAGGGATTGAACCCCGGTCTCTCCATATGGTAGACGGACGCCGACCCTCTTGAGCCACATCCGTTTCCCGTCAGTCTATTCTTAATCCACAGCCAGAGGGCTCCTATTAAGAGTAAATCATCTGGCTTTCCACCTGAAACTAAAAATAAAAAAATAAAAACCCACCATGAAACAACATTTTCCATGCCAGTGGACATTAGGTAGCCAGGGACAGTGATTCTTGAAAGACAGGAAATGAACAAGGTGAGCCCTCCGGTTGCCTGAGCTTGCTGCCTTGCGAGAATTCCCAGGCTGCAGCAAGAGAGGGCGAACCCAGATGGAGCCTAGTGGGCTCGCTGAATCGAGGTGGTTGAGCTGAGAATCCAGGGAGACCAGGGCAGCTGGAGTTTTTAGGGTAGAGGCCCAGAGAGAAGAGTGCTGCACACAGACAGAATCTGAACATCTGCAGAGGATCCCAAGTCATCAGAAGAGCTCTGAGTGCAGGAATGTGAGGAAACTCCTGACATGGGGAAAGAACCAGTTGAAGCAATTCTAGGGAACAGTAACCTATGCTCACACAGGGTCAAGAATAATGCCTATTCCCACCAGCCAGCCTGGAAAAACCTCATGATTCAGGGGCCCTGGATAGAGTACACAGAAGAATCTTGCCTTACTAGTGGGAAAAATTAGTTCAAGAATAAACATGCTCTGGGGTCACCTAACAAATCTTAGAAGATGAAATGGTTTCTAAGTAACTTAATTGCCTCCCAGAACAAGGCTCAAGCAGATTTATAGGAACACAAAAATATCCACCATCCAATGGGGTAAAATTCACAATGTCTGAGATCCAATAAAAAATTACCTGGCACAGGACAACCAGCAAGATGGTGGGAGAGTAAGGAGCTCCTAGAGTCAGCTTGTGCTACAGGGCAGTTAGTAATCACCCAGAGCTAACTAAAGCACCTGTTTGGGGGATCCAGGAGACCAGAAGTGCATCCTGCAACATCCTTGAAAGAATGGAAGGAGGAGATGCCCATCTGCAGAGAAGATTCCTAAGATTCTCTATGCCCCAGAGGCCGGTGCCCATCCTCCACTGGAGGCACAAGCCACCTTGGGAGCTGTTCTGTGGCTGGAATTGGAAGCTCCACTTCCCAAAACTGGGGAGGAAGAGACGGTTGGGCACCAACTTCAGCTACTGATAAGTAAATTCAGCGGGCTAAAGTCTAATCCTAAGAACAGCTGAAGTCTGAACCTGTCCAAGTCAGAAAGAATCGGTAGCCGCCATTTCAACTCCACCCCTGGCATGAGGGTAAATGGACGGACTGAAAATCACAGTGCTGATAGGGACCGGCTTCTTTCCATCCAGATCAGATTGCTGCTCTAGCCTAAGCCCCGGCTCCACCTCGGGCAGGGAGGAAGCTGGGGGGAGCTGTGCCAGCCTCTCCGGGAAACAACAGGCCACGCTGCGGAGGCTGGTGATCATCCCACTCTGGCATCGCCAGCCGCCTCAAGAGCTATTCTGTGGCTGGAGTTGCAAGCTCCATTTCCCAAAAACAGGGGAGGAAGAGACGTTTGGCCACTGACTTCAGTTACTGATCAGTAAACTCGGCTGGCCAAAGTATAACCCTGAGAACAACTCAAGTTTGAAACAGTGCAAGTCAGAAAGAGGCCGGAAGCCGCCATTTTGACTCTGCCCCCAGCATGAGGGAAAGCAGGCCGACTGAAAATCATAGTGACCTTAGGGACCAGCTTCTTTCACCCAGATCGAACTGCAGCCCTAGCCTAGGCTTCAGCCCCACCTCTAGTAGTTTGGAAGCTGGTGGAACCTGCACCAGCCTCTCCGGATAACTACAGGTACATTTGGCTGGCACAGACTGAATAGCTGGAAGTCTACCAGGGCAACAGTTGTCATTTTGAACCTGCATGGCATAGATTGCTGCCCACACCTGCAGCTCCATCCCTGCCCCAGGCAGGGGAGAAAGGGACGTGAAGCTTCATCAGTCTTTCTGGGCAACTACAGTCTAGGCCTGCACTACTTGGATTATTACACACAGCTGTGGCTCTGTCCCTAGCCCTGGCAAAGAGAAAGTTGGGAGAAGCTTCATCGGTCCCTGGGGAAATGAGGGCAGCTTGAGCCTCCACAGCTTACAGCACCAACTATATTCTTGGCTCATACTACATAATTAGCAAGGGAGGAAGGGCAAGAAAGCCCTAAACTAAAGAGAGAAACTGCACCTAGAATAAATACATCTAGTAAGCCAGATGCCAGGACACCAACAAAAAATTACAATCCACACCAAGAAACAGGAAGATATGGCCCAGTTAAAGGAAGAAGATAAGCCTCCAGATGACATAAAGGAGTTGAGACAACTAATCATAGATGTTCAAATAAATCTCCTTAACAAATTCAATGAGATGACTAAAGAGATTAAGGATATTAAGAAGACATTGGATGAGCACAAAGAAGAATTTGAAAGCATACACAGAAAAACAGCAGATCTTATGGGAATGAAAGGTGCAATAAATGAAATTAAAAATTCACTGGAATCATATAATAGCAGATTTGAGGAGGCAGAATAAAGGATTTGGTGAGCTTGAAGAAATGGCTTCTGAAAGCAAACATACAAAAGAACAGATGGAGAAAAGAATGGAAAAAATTGAACAAGGTCTCAGGGAACTAAACGACAGCAAGAGACATGCAAACATACGTGTCATGGGTGTCCCAGAAGGAGAAGAGAAAAGAAAAGGGGCAGAAAGAACATTTGAAGGAATAATGGTAGAAAATTTCCCAACCCTATTGAAGGAAATGGATATCCATGTCCAAGAAGCACAACATACTCCCATCCGAATAAATCCAAATAGACCAGCTTCGAGACACATACTGATCAGAATGTCAAATGCCAAATACAAAGAGAGAATTCTGAGAGCAGCAAGAGAAAAGCAATGCATAAGCCAGCCATAAGGGATACCCGATAAGATTAAGTGCCGATTTCTCATCAGACATCATGGAGGCAAGAAGACAGTGGTATGATATATTTAAGATACTGCAAGACAAAAACTTTCAACCAAGAATCTTACATCTGGCAAGATAGTCTTTCAAAAATGAGGGTGAGTTTAGAATATTTACAGTTAAACAGAAACTGAGGGAGTTTATAACCAAGAGACCAGCTTTGCAGGAAATACTAAAGGGTGTGCTACAGCCTGAAAAGAAAAAACAGGAGAGAGGCCTGGAAGAGAGTCTAGAAATGAAGATTATATCAGTAAAAGTAACTAAAATCAAAAGAGAAGTGAAAATAAAATATGACAGATAAAACCCAAATATTTAAGAATAAACCAAGGATGTAAAGCACTTGTATTCAGAAAACTATAACTCATTGTTAAAAGAAATAAAAAAAAATAATAATTGGAAGAACATTCCATGCTCACGAATTGGAAGACTAAATATCATTAAGATGTCAATTCTACTCAAGTTGATATACAGATTCAGTGCAATCCTGATAAAAATTCCACCAGTATTTTAAAAATAAATGGAAAGCACAACTATCAAATTTATTTGGAAGGGTAAGGGGTCCTGAATAGCCAGAAACATCTTAAAAAGGAAAAGCAAAGTTGGAGGACTCTGACTTCCGGACTTTAAATCAGATTACCTAGCTACAGTGGTAAAAACAGCATGGTACTGGCACAAAGACAGACACATAGACCAATGGAACCGGACTGATGGTTCAGAAACAGACCCTCACATCTAGGGTCAAGAGATTTTTGACAAGTCTGTAAAACCTACCCCGCTCAGGAAGAATAGTCCATTCAACAAACAGAGCTGGGAGAACTAGGTATCTATAGTCAAAAGAAGGAAAGAGGGCCCTTATCTCACACCTTATACAAAAATTAACTCAAAATGGGACAAAAACCTAAATATAAAAGGAAGAACCATAAAGCTTCTAGAAGAAAATATAGAAAAATATCTTCAAGACCTGGTGGTAGGTGGTGGATTCTTTTAGGAGATAAGAGGACTGAGATGGACTACTGGTGTTTAATGTATGTAGAAGTTCTAACTAACTTTACTGTAAGAGTGTGGAAGTGTATATATAGAGTTGATGGGAACACATTATAGTGAGTAACAGCTGGTTTATAGATGGGAATGTGGCTGGAAAGGGTAGTCTAGGGATGCAAATGCCAATTGACAGAAAGCTAGAGAATAATCTAGGGACTGAATAACACAGTAATCCCAGAAGTGGATGAGAATTGTGTTTGATGGTACAGATGCAAGAGTGTCCTTTGTGAGCTAGAGCAGATGTACATCACTATTGCAAGGTGGTGGGAATGTGGAGAAGTATGGGAAAAATACAGTGGAATGACCTATGGACTGTGGTTAAGAGTAATAATGCATGCATCTATGCCAAAGATGTATTGTGTTGATAATGGCAGAGTATGGAAAAAGTGTGCCAAAGGTACGCTACGGACCTGGTAATAATCTGATGATATTATCTCATAATCTGTAACAAATGTGCCACCACAGTGTGGTGCGTGGATAGAGGGGTGTTGTTTGGGAATTCTGCACATGTGCATTATTGTTTTGTAAGTTTACAACTTCTGTCATAAAAATATATAGAGTGGGTTGGGAGAAAAATACACCAAATGTTAAGATAAGGACTATAATTAGCAGTAAGTTTGACAATATTCTTTCATAACTTGTGACAAATGTCTTACGACAATGCAAGGTGTTGGTTGACGGTTGATGTATGGGTCCCCTATATGATGTTATGCATGTTTGCTTTGTAAGTTCACAACTTTTACTATACACTTATTGTTTATGTATGTTCATGTATAAATGATATAAAAATAATAATAATAATAGGGTGGGTTGGGGGAAAATTACACAAAATGTAAGATACTTTGGTTAGTAGTAGTATTTTGAGGATGCTCTTTAATCATTAGTTAGAAATCTTGGGAAGTGGCTGTGGCTCAATTGACTGGGCTCCTGTTTACCATATGGGAGGCCCCAGGTTCGATTCCTGGGGCCTCCTGGTAAAGGCAAGCCAGCCTGCATGGCACAGTGAGCCGATGGCCTGTGCGGTGCAGTGAGCTGCCGCAGCAAGATGACCCAACAAAGGGAGACAAGCAGACACAGAAAAATGCAAAAGCAAATGGACACAGTGAGCACAAGCAGCGGGGGGTGGGGGGGGTATAAATAAATAAAATAAATCTTAAAAAAAAAAAAAAAAGAAATCTTTCACAACAATGCAAGGTATTGGTGGTAGGGTAAGGAATGAGAGCATTGTATAATGTTATGTATGTTTGTTTAGTAAGTTCACAACTATTACTAAACACTTATTGTTTACGTATGTTTATTGATATATTTCAATAAATGGAAAAAAAAGAAAAGAAAAAAAATTATGTGGCACATAAAGAGGTGAGAAAATTCAAGCCAATAATAAAGAGAAAAATTCATGAATTGAAACCAACCTAGAATTGACAGATATTACAATGAGCAGATAAAGATGCATATAGGATAAAATGTATGGGGTGAGAATAGATATGCCATGTTAACACATGTTTTTTATTTTATTTTATTTTATTTATTTATTTTTTTTTTACCGGGAGGTACCGGGGATCGAACCCCGGTGTCTCCATATGGTAGACGGATGCCGAACCTCTTGAGCCACATCCGTTTCCCAACACATGTTTTTTAAAAGCTGGATTGGCTATCTTAATAACAGACATAGTAGATTTTAGAGCAAAGAATATTACCTAGGATAAAGAAGTTCATTTCATAATGATAAAGGGGTCAATTCAAGAGAACAGAACAGTCTAAACATTTATGCACTTAATGACAGAGCTTAAAAATACATGAAGCACTGTGAATATTCCCGCTGTCCTGATTTTGTGATAATCAGGGTAGGCTAAACATTCGCTATATTAGAAACCACGCATGTGTCCCCAGACCTAGTTTTTCTCCCTAGGTCTGGTTTTTAGAATGCTGGTGATAAACTAAATCTGATTAATTGTATGACCATCCTGTATGGGAAAAGACTGTAACTCCAAGTATCTTTGGTCAATCTTAAGAGATATAGCAGGGGGACGGATGTGGCTCAAATGGTTGGGCGTCCGTCTCCCATATGGAGGGACCTGGGTCCGATCCCCGGGACCTCCTGGTAAAAATAAAAAAAAGAAAAATATAGAAGGCACATGGGCCACCAGGCCCCGTGTGCAGGTGCGCCGCCAGGCCCTGTGCGTCATGCAGCAAGATGATGACGTAACAGGAGAGTGACACAAGGGAGAGCCAAGACAAGATGTACCGAAAAACTAGGAACTAAGGTAGTGCAGGCGGTAAGACGCCTCTCTCCCACATCAGAGGTTCAGAGGATCGAATCCCAGTGAAGACAGGAGGAGAAGGATGAGGAAAAAAGGGCAGCAAATGGATACAGAGAGTTGCCCAGCAAATGGACACAAAAACAGCAAAAATGGGGGGTGGCGATGGGGTAAAAATGGATAAAAGTAAATCAATAAATCTTTAAAAAAATGTATAGGGGAGGAAGACACAGACTACAGTTAGTATTAAAACTTTAACGATGCTCTTTCATAATTTGTTAACAAATGTTTCACAACAATGCAAAGTATTTGTGGTGGAGTGATGTGTGGGAGCCCTGTATGACGTTATGCATGTTTGTTTTTTAAGTTCACAATGTTTACTGAACACTTATAGTTTATGTATGTTCATGTATGAATGATATACTTCAATAAATTGTTTAAAAAAAAAAAAAATACATGAAGCAGGGGAGTGGATGTAGCTCAGTGGTTGAGCACCTGCTTCCTATGCATGAGGTCCTGGGTTCAATTCCCGGTACCACCTAAAAAAAATACATGAAGCAAAAACTCATAGGGGTCGGATGTGGCTCAACTGCTTGGGCGTCCGTCTCCCATATGGAGGGACCCGGGTTCGATCCCCGGGACCTCCCGGTAAAAAAAAAAAAAAAAATAAATAAATAAATAAATAAATAAATAAATAAAATTAAAAAAAAACAAAAACAAAAAACAAAACAAAAAAAATCTCATAGACGTGAAAGGAGAAATAGACAAATGTACAGTTATAGTAATTATAGTCAGATATTTCAAAATCCTCTTAGGCAAAAAAAAAATCAGTAAAAATAAAGAAAACTTGAACAACACTACCAACTAACTTGATCTGGATTGACACTCCATCCAAGAACAGTAGAATACAAATTCTTTTTAAGTGCACATGAAACATTTACCAAACTCTGGGCTATAAACCAAAAGGCCAATAAATTTAAAATTATTCAAGTCATGCAATGTTTGTGTCTGACCACAACAGAATTATTTTAGAAATCAATATCAGAAAGATATTTGGAAAGTCTCAAATATTAAGAAACTAAATAACAAGCTTTTAAAAAAACCAATGGATCATCACTACTCACCTATTAGCATGGCTAAAGTAAAAAAAAAAAAAAAAAAAAAAATACTGACAATACTAACAACTGGTGAAGATGTGGAGCAACTGGATTCTCATGTATGGCCTTAGGAACGCAAAGTCATATCACCACTCTGGAAAATGATGAGGCAGTTTCTTATAAAGTTAGACATATTTTTACCATATGACCTAGCAATCTCATTCCTGAGTATCTACCCTGGAGAGATGAAAACTTATGTTCACATAAAAGTCTGTACACAAATGTTTATAGCAATACTATATATAACTGTCAAAAAAGAGGAAACAATGCAGACGTCCTTCAATGGATAATAGATAAACAAACTGTGGTACATCCAAACATTGGAACACTATTCAGTAATAAACGGGAATAATCTATTGATAATTCACAACAACATGGATGAATCTAAAGTATCATGTTGTGTGAGAGAACCAGTCTCCAAATTTACACACAATAGGATTCCGTTTATATGGCATTGTGAGGCCACAAACCAGAGAAGCTATAAATTCCTGGATAAGGCAAAACCCACCCCCCGCAGGTGCATTTTAAAGCACACATGCACATTCCTAGTTGTCTGTACTAGAACCACTCCTGCTACATATCAGCACCTTCAAAGAGACATGTTTACTCTTGCAAATCTCGACTTGGCTCTGTGCCTTCCTTGTTCTTGTCCTCTATAGCCCCCTGTAACCCAGGCAGCACAGAGTGCTATTCGGAACGTCCTGTGGCTGCCCAGGACCAGCTTCCTGGTCTGTAAGTTCCCAAAACTGTTACTATTTGCCTTATGGAGTGGCCTGCTTTGTTTTTGGGTCTTAACTGTTGAACTTTGGTGGAACTATTCTGTAAGTTCATGGTCAGACATGCATTCTCTAAAATATAAAACTATAGTAATGGAGAACAGATCAGTGATTTCCAGGGTTATAGGTAGGGGGAAGGTGTTATTTTAAAAGAATAGCATGGGGGTGTTTTTTGGGGGGATGATGGAACTATTCCACCCAGATTGGAAAGGAAGATATAAAGCTCTTTATTCACAGATGACATAATTGTCTATGCAGAAAATCTGATGGAATTTATAAAATATCTATTAGAACTAATAAATGAAGTTAGCAAAGTTACGGGATACAAATTCAGTATTGTATTTCTATATAATAATAATAATTTAAAAAAATACCATTTACAATAGCATCAAAAATATGAAATACTTAGGGACAATTCTGACAAAGACTGTGACAGACCTATAAACTAAAAACTACTGAGAAAAATTAAAGAAGAACTAAAAAAATGGAGAGATATATCTTATTCATGGATTGGAAGATTTAATATCATAAGGATGCCAATTCTCCCCAAATTGATTTATAAATTCAACACAATCCCTATAAAAATCCCAGATGCTATTTTTTAGAAATTAACAACCTGATTTCACAATTCATATGGAAATGCAAAGTACCTAGAACAGACAAAATAACTTAGAAAAAGAAGGACGAAATTGGAGGACTAATACTGCCTGATGTCAAGACTTATTATAAAGCCACAGTAATCAAGACAGTATGTACTGACATCAAGATAGACAAATAGATCAGGGAAAACTTCTTCCTCAAAAGACACTCTTAAGAGAATTAAACAATAGTCCACAGACTGGGAGAAAATATTTGCAAATCATCTCTCTCATAAAGTACTTATATCCAGAATGTTTTTAAAACTCTCAAAACTCAATCATAAGCAAACAAATAATGTAATGGACTGTAGTTAACAGTATAATTATAATAATTATAAAATAATATGTACAATTTTATATACAAAAATAGTATCGTTTCACCAATTGTAACAAAAGTACCACACTAGTGCAAAGTGTTACAGGGAAATTTATGCATGTGACTTTCTGCATGACTTTTCTGTAAACCTGAAACTTCTCTAAATAATAAAAATAACCCAATTAAAAATGTACAATGGGGGTCGGATGTGGCTCAACTGGTTGGGCGTCTGTCTCCCATATGGAGGGACCCGGGTTCGATCCCCGGTATCCCCGGGACCTCCCGGTTAAAAAATAAATAAATAAATGCAACCTCTGGTCCTGGATTGGATACTGAACCAGGAAAAAAAAAAAAAAAAAGTTTAAAAAAAAAAAAAAAAATGTACAAGAAGAGCAGGTGTAGCTCAGTGGTTGAGCGCTTGCTTTGAAGGTACAAGGTCCTGGGTTCAATGCCCGGTACCTACAAAAAAAAACCCTACAAAAAAAAAATGGGCAAGAGATTTGTACAGACACTTCAAAAGAAGATATACAGATGGCAAATAGCACATGAAAAGATGCTCAATATCAGCAATCATTAGTGAAATTAAAATTAAAATCACAAGGAGATCCTATGACACATGTAGAATGTCTAAAATCAAAAAGATAGACCCTACTGAGTGTTGTTAAGGATGGGAAAGTAACCACCAGTTTGGAAAACAGTTTGGGAGTTTCTTAAAAAGTTAAGCACACACTTACCATATGATTCTGCAATCCCATTCCTATATACATTTTTTTTGTTCAAGGTTTTTAAAATTTATTTATTTATCCTCCCCTTGCTGCTTGTGCTTGCTGTGTCCTTTTGCTGTATGGTTTTTCTGTGTCTGCTTGTCTCCCTTTGTTGGGCCGTCTTGCTGTGTCAGCTCACCACGCCGCGTGGGCTGGCTTGCCTTCACCAGGAGGGAATCGAACCCGGGGCCTCCCACATGGTAAACGGGAGCCCTATCGATTGAGCCACATCCGCTTCCCCCATTCCTATATACTTACCCAAGAAAACTAAAACTTGTTTTCACATGAAAATCTGTACTTGAATAGTTACAGTATCTTTATTTATAATTGCCTCAAACTGGAAACAAGACAAATGTATTTCAGTGGGTGGATGGATAATGAACTATGGTACATCCACACAAAGGACTACTACTGAGCAATAATATAGTACAAACTACTGATATGCACAAAATGGATGAAACTCAAATGCATTAGGCTAAATGGAAGAAATCAGATACAAAAGGCTATATACAGTAGGATTCAATTTATATGCTATTCTGGAAAAGGCAGAATTAGAGGTATAGAAAATAGATGACATGGGGAAGCGGCTCCATCAGTAGGGCTCCCGTTTGCCATATGGGAGGCCCCGGGTTCAGTTCCCGGGGCCTCCTGGTGGGGGCAGGCCCGCCCGCGCGGCGTGGTTGGCTGGCCCAGCGAGCACAAGCAGCAGGGGGGGGATGGATGAATAAATAAATAAAATCTTTAAAAAAAAAAAAAAAGAAAAAAGAAAATAGATGACATAAATCTGAGTTTAGAAGCACCTTGGCTCATCCCTATCATCTACCATAGTACTGTGTTGTACTTATCAATTTACTTGTCTCCTTCATTAACCTATAACCCTAGGCCTAGGACTTAGCACAGTGGTTGGTACACGACCACACTCAACAGATGCTTATTTAGTGCAGTATTGCCCTGCCCTGGGCCACACTCTTAGACAGTACTGCTGGCCCTTTTCTAGGCACTTCTCTCCTCAAAGGATGAGTAATCTGTGGGGCCAAGGGGATGTACCCAACACCGAGACTCCTCTTTGTGGAGTATGGACCATGTTCAGGTTACCTGAATTTCCTACCCAAATGACACCAGGACCTGCATGAGCCATTTACCCAGCTCTGTTCTGAGGGCAGACCGAGCTGCCAGTGGGAGCAGCCCTAGACCTGAAAGGTGGACAAGGCACGGCCCTTTGCAGGGGTCTGGGCAGAACTTGGATGGTCTGGAGGAGCCACACATTGTATGCAAGGCCGCTGAGTAGGTCTGAGCCACAAATGGGAAGAGAAGGAGGTGGGAAAGAACTGGAGGCCAGCTCTCCCCAGTATGCCACATTCCGGTGAGGTATTACAAAGAGTCTGAGAATTCTGAGAGCAAATCTGGCCCTCTAGATCATTATGAAGGTATATTTGTCAAAATAGGAGAACAGAACATATTTTACTTAATTTAGCTTCATTTATAACTTTTAAATATTTAGACATATGGTATGTGTGGGTCTCCAAATGTTCTATCACCCTAGCCTGCAAATGTAAGCAGCAGGCATGACAAGGGAATAAAGATTACAAAAATTGGTGATCTTACTTTGTGGCCAAAGGGGGTACATTTTATAATGTAATGTTGGGGCTCCATGTCTTCAAGATCCACAGAATGAATGTTCGATATGCAATTTCATTGTAATATATATATATTTTTTATTTTCATTGTGATATATATATTTTTTCTATTAGAGAAGTTGTAGGTTTACAGAAAAATCATACAGAAAATATAGTTCTCATATACTGCCCCCTTCACAGAGTTTTTCCTTTTAAGTTTTCATTAGTGTACCTTTGTTACAATAGATGAAACAATGTTAACATAATTATACTACAATTATACGATTAACATATCCATATATTACATTAGGATTCATTGAGTTGTACAGTCCTATTTTTTAAAAAAATGATTATTCTAGTAACATCTATACAATCTAAAATTTCCCCTTTTAGCCACATTCACGTACATAATTCTGCGTTAATGTAACCTATTTTTTATCTCCACTTTGCTCATGTTGACCTTTTATGATTTCCTCAGCTAACGATTTTCTTTCAGTGTTGAACAATCCTAACAGAAAATTCTCTCCCTTTACCCAACTCTGATGAACAGGAATACACCTCAGGAACCGGCTTATCTAGCCTTCACCAGACAGAGCTGGTGTTAGCGCAACAGAAACAGAGGCACTTGAGCAGGGACATGATTAGGCCCCTCGGTCCTCAAGCAAAGGCTCAGGGGAGCTCTCGGGTTGGGGAGACCTGTTCGGGATTCCACCGGGGGGTCCTTGGATACCTGGAATCTGCTGGGAGGCGAGGGGCGCCCCGGAAACGCCTAATGTTAGGGAGACGGGTCCCCTCGGAGCCTCCGCGAAGGCTTGGGAAGCCCCACAGGAAAATGAGAGTCCGGGCACACGCGGGTCACGGCGCGCAAAGACAACAGCGGAGATTTTGCTCCACCCGACCCAGCGGCGTAGCGTCGCCCTAGTAACCTCCACTTCCGGTCTGAACCGGAAGCCCGCGAAATGGCTCTCCCGGAGGCGCGCCCACCTCACGGGGGCGGAAGGACTCAGCCCCTCCCAGCCGGCTGGCCCCGCCCTCTCCCCAGGGACGGTGGTGCTTTCCCAGGGCTGGGGGCACACGCGCGACGCCGGTGCGGCGCGGGGACTTGGCCTGCGCGCCATGGACGCCTTCACCCGTTTCACCAACCAGACCCAGGGCCGGGAGCGACTCTTCAGGTGAGTCAGGTGCCGGAGGCCCCCGCCCCTTTCCCGTCCCGACCCGGCACGAGGCGCTCTGCGGAGGAGGGGAGAAGCGCTGCAGCCGGCCCCAGGGAGGGAGTTTGGTTCGCGAGCCCTTCCTCGCCCTAAATGCAACCGGGCTGGGCCATTCGCACCCGCGGCCGGTGCTGAGCCCCAGTGCCGCGCCCTCCTGCCGCCTCCGGGGGCGCTCAGGGTAACGTCGACAGTCGACGAGTCCTGCTCTCCCACCTTGGTTCTCCGGGCAGAAGAAAAACGGTTCTCCCAACTCAGCATTCTCCTGGGATATACTTAAACAACCAAACAAAAAACAAAAACACTTTCGGTTGACATTTGTGCCTAGAGAAGCAAACCACTTGGTTTTGGTCTTAAATATCCATTGAAACGCAATGGAGAGACAAATTTTATCTTCAGTATTTTCCATTATTGCCCAGTTTACCTCATCAAGATACTGTGAAAAACAGTGACACTGTGAAATGTAAAACATAATACACAATCAGTGGTCGAGCGCCTGCTTCCCATGTACGAAGTCTCTGGTTCAAGCCCCGGTACCTCCTAAAAAAAAAAAAAAAAAAAAAAACACCCGCTCTGGAGAGTCTCAGAAAGAACAACTAAGGTTCATGCTGTACTACTGAAAACATTAAACAGAGATTGTGGTTTTAATGCTAATGGTTCATGAAGTCTCTTTTAGAAATTTGGTTGATTCTTTCCAGTAATTTCAAAAAGTAGTTGGAGTTGCAGTTTTATTTCCCAGCTCTTCCTCCCCTTCTGGGTGTACTAGTGCTAATACAAACAGACCGATAAGAAGAGCTCCAAGAATGAGACTGTGGAGCCCACTATATGCAACAGTTAACTTATTTACCCTTCATCCCAGCCCTGCGAGGTAAAAACTCCAAACCATCCCCATTTCATGGGAGGTGAAACTGAAGCAGAAAGAAGGTTAATAGGTATTCAGGTATGGAGCTGAGAGATTCAAATCTCATCCACACAGTTTTGCTCCAGTGTGTACCTCTTAACTACAAAGCCATACTGCCCTCCTAATGAATTTGATGGATTCTCAAAAACGGTTTCATTAACCAAGCTTCATTAAAATAGATGACTACAGTTCCAGTGTACCCAGAATGTACCCTGCAAAGTTTATCAAGGAGGTTAGTTAATAAAATCATTGTTTAGGATGTACTTAACTCAGCAAGATCTGCAGTCTCTAGCATTCATTTCCCAAGCCCCTTACTGATGTCTCTGTGAACAAAGTAGCATTCATAAAATAATGCCTTATTTTTGGACCCACTCCTGTTATTAGACAAAATCTGAGAAAAGAAGATTCATTGACATGACCAGGTTGAGCTCCCTCACCAGTAAGCACACTAAGAGAGAGAGAGATTGTTTATGATCCCTGTCTTCCGTTTTTTCTTACATTCTATAAGAAGTTCACCATTTTGGAAAATATGCCACATTTTTATTGAGAATAATTTATAGCATAAAGGAATTCAAATGCAGTTTCGGTACAGTAGGAAAGAGGAACTGACTTTGTTAAATAGACTTCCAAATGCATTTGGATGTTTGACTATGTGATATGAAGTTTCCCGTTTATTTCTGCCAGTAAAGAATTGTTATTTGTAGGCATGACAGTAATTACTCTATTAATATGCAGTATTTATGAAACAGGAGTCCAGCTGTATTTCATAGAAAATGCTAATTCATTTTGAAAGATAACTATAAGAACATATCAGTACTTATTTATGTACAGGTACTATTTTTATGTACTTATTTGGTTCTTTAATTTATAAAAAATTAACTGTGGACTTTTCATTTCGTTCTGATTTGAGTTTGTGTCTTGTCACATATGTAGTAGATTAACTGCATGGTAGAAGAGTTCATTTTAGAAGTCTGAAAATCATTCTACACTGGGTAAGATAAAGAGTATGACTCTTTACAGGCTTAACATGAAAGAATATTTTCTGCAGTTTCCAACTTTTCACTACATCCATTTCTCTGTGCCAGCAAAAGGCCTTTTGGAGTAGAGGGGACAGGGCTGTTCACTGCAATATCGCAGAGTTCTCTTTCATTACCTTTGTGTTGCATTTCCATCACATGTTCTCTCCTTTGACCTTATGGAATGACGTGCAGAATATAGCTCTTGTAAGAGCTGCTACATGAGAAACTGTCTTGGAAACTGCAGTTCCAAAACATTTTTCTCTTTCCTTTACTCATGAATCAAGTTTGGTTTGATTTCTAAATTATTCTTCTCGTTTTTTTTTTCCATTTCAGAGCCACACAATACACATGCATGTTGCTTAGGTATTTGTTAGAGCCTAAAGCTGGCAAAGAGAAGGTGGTAATGAAGCTCAAGAAACTGGAGTCCAGTGTGAGCACTGGCCGTAAATGTAAGTACCCTGTCTCTTGAGGGACAGTGGCTCCTGGTTTAGAATCTTCGGCCTCAGACCCTGTAATTCTCAAAACACTCTCTAGGTCATCAGTTTCAAGTCAGTCAGGTTTTTTTATGAAGTCACCCAGTTAAGCTGCCCTCATGGAACGACAGGCCAAAAGAGGTTGATGATTTTGCTGCACACCATTCACAGACACGCTTTTGTGTTCACGTTTGGTGCTTAATCGTAGCGATATGTTGACTTTTAGTTCTTACAGTCACAAAATGTTTTGGCAAGCCCAGCCATGAGCTTCTGGCTGCTGGGAGTTCTTTGTACTCTATAGAAGAACAGTATAGCTACTTCCTGGACCTCTTTTCCCCTCTTCTCTTGAGGGACTACTAGAGGAAATGGATAGGTACATTTTCTTAGACTGTGTGGTGGTTTTATATTAAAGACAAAAAAATGAAGTGAGTGTTTTGTACTCATTTAATTCACCTTCATGATAAAGCATGCTGGGAAATCCCATACTTTTAATAGCAATCGCAAGCCTAACTCCTGGTTGTTTGATGAGAACCATATGTTGCTACAGTAGGCAAGCAGAGGTGTTAGGCTGGAACACAGATCAAATATTGATCAGTCAATGATTTTCAAGTACCTACTTCTTATAGGTTTAGTCCTGAGCTTTATGGGAGAAATACGATAACATGGTACAAATAATGGTGTGAAATTTAGTGCCATATCAAGTTGGCTGGAGTAAATTCGTTGACTGGAGTAAAGGAAAAGAAAGATGTTTTGGAGGAGGTGGAACTTGAGGTAAGGCAAGAGAGAGAAGGAAGGAGAGGGTTCTTGCAGGGCAGTTTCCTCTAGCAAAGGCTCAGAGGTATAATGAGCAAACCATTATGTGGAAGGATCAATGAGGAAACTAAGCCGGACAGGAAAGATTTAAGTTGTCAAGTAGAGGCATGGGAAAGGTGGAGTGAGCTTGTCTGGATGGCTTTGAAGGCCAAGATTAAAAATTCTGCCTTGGATTCTTTAGAATGTTGGCATTCAAAGGTCCTTTAGAGGTCACTAGTCTCTGAAGCCCAGAAGTGGTTTATCCAAGGCCACTCAGCCAGTTAGTGGAAAATTGATAATATATACTGTTTTGTGTTATTTTTGATAAAAGAATGCAAAACATTCTTCTGAGATTATAAACATCCTGAGGGCAGCTATTTCAGAGCCTTCTTTTGTATGTATCCTCCGTAATTTGAGGTATAGTGTAACTTATTCGTGGTAGGTGCTGGTACATATTTGTTGATTGATGCCTCCCTGATTGATTGACTCAGGTGCATGCTGACATAAGGGTATGCCACTGCAGTGGCTGATTTAATGCAACTAGTGCCTTATCCATTGAATCCTACCTTGTCTACTTTGTCTCCTTGGTGGTAAGGAGCCAAAGGGTGTTTGAACCAGAGAAGTGGCTGAATGAAAATGGTGGTGGTGGTGTTAAAAAAGTAGTCTTTTGTCTGAAAAGTAAACAAAATACGAGGCATCAAAACTCTGCAAAAGGAATTTGCAGCTGGAGTGCATGTTATCATAGCACCTTCCTCTTAAAGAATCGTAGCTGGTAAAATTCAAATGTAACAAACCAGATTCATGATTGACTTTGCCTAGAGTATGTTGTGAGTTAAGGTATTCACGGAGTGGAGGAGAAATTTAAAGAGTCACTGTCTTCTGTGCCTTCCAAGATCATTTTAGGCATCCTTAACATACTTGTAAAGTCCTTCTCTTTTCCTGAGCGATGACTGAGTTGTTAAAAAGCCAGTGCTGGCCCCTCACCTGGATACAGGGATTTTTCTGCCTTCCCATTACATACTAATAAAATAACCGTTAACCGATGTGGGTTCTTCTTGCAGGGTTCAGACTCGGCAATGTGGTCCATGCTGTACAGGCGACTCAGCAGAGCGTTCATGCCACTGACCCAGTGCCCCGCTTATGCCTAACACTAGCCAACCTGAACCGTGTGATTTATTTCATCTGTGACACCATCCTCTGGGTGAGGAGCGTAGGGCTCACCTCTGGCATCAGGAAAGAGAAATGGCGAATGTGGGCTGCTCGCCACTACTACTATTCTCTACTGCTGAGTTTGGCCAGGGATCTGTATGAAATCTCCATGCAAATGGAAAAGGTTGCACATGACAGGGCAAAGAGGGAGAAATCACCATCCCAGAATCCTCTTGGGTACAATGTGGCTGATGAGGAAACCGAATGGCTTCAATCTTTTTTCCTTCTCTTATTCCGATCTCTGAAGACGCACCCTCCCTTGCTCCTGGATACCGTGAAGAACCTCTGTGATATCCTGAACCCTTTGGACCAGCTGGGGATCTATAAGTCCAATCCTGGTATCATTGGACTTGGAGGTCTTGTGTCCTCTGTAGCGGGCATCATCACTGTGGCATATCCTCAGATGAAGCTGAAGACCCGCTAAGGTGCTTTCAGGCTGAGGACTACCACCTGCTTTAAAAGATTACCTCTTAGTGAAATAGACATTTGCATTAATCACAAGACCTGTCATACTGTGCTTAAGGACTTGTTCATATGAGCATTTAGTGACCTGTGACATGAGCAGAAGTGGGGCCAGGAAGGGAGGAGAAGGGGAACATGAAGATTTATCGATATTTTTTGGAGAGCTGGAGGGATTTCTGACTTTCTGAATGTTTTCCCTTCATTTAACGTTTATTGAGTATCTCTTATGTACATAGTAGTAGCTTAGTAAATGTTTGGTGAATGAATAAAAATTGAAAGAGATGCAATCAGACTAATAACTAACACTAAAATACAGTAACTTTGGGGTCATGTGGTTCATTGGTTTCACCTGACTACAGTAAGTCTGGTGTACAGCATGCTCAGATCTATTAAAGACCCCCTTTTTTTCTCTGATTAGTTATTCCCCTCCTCCTGCACAGATGTCAGTGGCAGGATGGAGGGGAGCTGGGCTTGCAGCCTCTTAACTTGCACTCCCGTCCTTGCTCTGTCCAGAAGCAGAATCAGAAAAGCACCAGGCACCATCATGTTGTAAAGAATGTCTGTAGGGAGGGACCTTTAAGAAATATAATGACTGTGCAAAATCAGAAGTGGACAGAAGGGATTTGAAGTAAACAGAACGTGGAAGGTCACAAAGGGTGCCCATATATAGCCTGTGACAGATAAGATAAGGATAATTGAGGCTGAAAAAGTTAGTGATTTACATTCAAGGCCAGAACCTTATTCCTCTGATTCTCAATCCAAAGTTCCTTCCATGATATGTCACAGCCCTCCTGTTTGAGTGGAAGTGTAAGACTCCAGAATCCTGTGCTTTTCGCCTTTTATCCTCCTTTGGTCAGTAATTTGCAATCTGGTCTATGAAAATTAAAGCCATGTAGATTTACTGGCTAGATTATTTTGTTTAAAACTCTGTAATAGTTTAGGCAATGCTGTGTTCATTTGCATCAAAATTTACACAGTTTAAAATTTCTTGAATACTCTTATAAGAGAGCCACAATTTTCTATGATAAGTAAGACTTTCATATTTATAGGATGGTTGGGGGAGGTAGAAAAGAGTAGTAAGGGGCCAGTGAAGAGGACACTAGAATATTGAGTTAATGCCATTTACTCATGTTCCTACTTCTTGACTTGGGTGTTAGGTTCTTATTTGTGGTTACAGATTCTTTTCATGAGGGAAATACACCCAGTAGGATGCCTCCATGTAGGACGGTAATGTCAGGCCTACCAGTAACGCCATCTCATTTACCTGAATGGAAATGAGAAAAGAAATGTGCACTAAATAAATTTCCCATAAATGTGATTGAGATTCTTAAAAGCTAGACTCAGGTCCTTGATTCTCTATTTTTTTTTTTTTTTTTTTAAAGATTTTATTTATTTATTCATTTATCCCCCCCTTGCTGCTTGTGCTCGCCGGGTCAGCTAACCACGCCGTGCGGGCGGGCTTGCCTTCACCAGGAGGCCCCGGGAACCGAACCCGGGGCCTCCCATATGGCAAACGGGAGCCCTACTGATTGAGCCACAGCCGCTTCCCTCTATTTTTAAAGGACAAGGGACTTGTGAAAAAACATTTTGAGAATTTTAAGAGAAATGAAAGATGGTAGATCAGGGCAAATAAAAAGTTTAAGTAACTATTTTTATACCTTGCCTAGATCCTCTACTGTAATACAGATTAATTATTTCTAATAAATTTTTAAACAGAATTGACTCTATGCATCTGTGAATGTGTTCTGAAGAGTTAAAAGAAAGGCAGTCCACATTAGGGAAATGCAAATCAAAACCACAATGAAAAGATGTACTGTGTTGATAAACGGGGGTTGGGGGTGTATGGAAAAAGTGTGCCAAATGTACACCATGGACCATGGTTGGTGGTAATAGTTTAATGATATTATCTCATAATCTGTAACAAATGTTCCACCACAGTATGGTGTGTTGGTGAAGGAGTGTTGTATGGGAATTCTTCACATGTGCATGATTGTTTACTAAGTTTACGACTTCTGTAATAAAAATATATTTTAAAAAAATAATAGGGTAGGTTGGGGGAAAAATACACCAAATATAAGATATGGACTATAGTTAGAAGTAATATTTTGACACTTCTTTCATAATTTGTAACAAATGTTTCACAACAATGCAAGGTGGTGGTGGGGTGATGTTTGGGACCCCTGTATGATGTTATGCTTGTTTGTTTTGTAAGTTCACAACTTATTACTATATACTTATCGTTTATGTATGTTTGTATATGAATGACACACTTCAATAAAATTAAAAAACAAACCAATAAACCCCACCACAATGAGATACCACCTGTGGTGGTTCAGAGCTGTATGCTCCCCGGATAAACATGTTCTTAGATCTAACCCATTCCTGTGGGTGTGAACGCATTGTAAGTAGGACCTTTTGATGAGGCTACTTCAGTTAAGGGGGGGCCCACCTCAATCAGGATGGGTCTTATGCCCGTTACTGGAGTCCTTTATAGGCAGAATGAAATTCAGAGACAGCCATGGGAAGCAAAAAGCTGAAGATCAATGGAACCTGTAAGAGAAGGGAGGGATGTGCATTGCCATGTGACAGAGGAGCCAGAGATCAAGGATCACCAGCAGCCAGTCTCAGAAAGCCAGTCTTCAGGAAGGACGCATCGTCTTGATTATGCCTTGATTTGGACTTTTTCCCAGCCTCAAAACTGTGACCTAATAAATTCCCATTGTTGAAGCTGACCTATTGCATGGTACTTGTTTGAGCAGCCAAAGGAAACTAAAACATCACACCCACTAGAATAGCTTTTATTAAATTAAATAAAAGTGCTGGAGAGGATGTGCAGAAACCCTTGTATATTGGTGGGAATGTAAAACTGCAGCTGCTGTTGAAACAGTTTGGCAGTTCCTCAAAAAGTTAAACATAAAACTACCATTCAACCTCATAATCCCACTTCTAGGTATATACCCAAAAGAAGTAAAAGCAGGGACTCAAACAGATTGATTGTACACCAATGTTCATAGCATCATTATTCACAAAAGCCAAAAGGTGGAAACAACCCAAGTGCCCATGAAAAGGAATGAAATTCTTTTTAAAGATTTTATTTATTTATTCATTTATCCCCTCGCTTGCTGCTTGTGCTCGCTGGGTCAGCTAACCACGCCGTGCGAGCAGGCTTGCCTTCACCAGGAGGCCCTGGGAATCGAACCCAGGGCCTCCCATATGGTAAATGGGAGCCCTACTGATGGAGCCACAGCCGCTTCCCAGGAATGAAATTCTTATACGTGCCACTATATGGATGAAACTTGAAGATATCATGCTGACTAAGTCAGATGCAAAGGGACAGATACTATATGGTTCCACTTATATGAAATAGCTAGAATATGCAAACTCACAAAGGCAAAGTAGGGGGGCAGGGGGAATTAATGCGTAATGGATGTAGGGTTCTGTTCAGGGTGATGGGAAAGTTCTGGTAGTGGAAGGTAGTGAGGGTAGTGCCACCTTGTGGCTGTGATTAAGCCTGTGGAATGGAATGCATGGGAGTGGTTGGGATGGGAAAGAGCAACTAAAGAAACAATGACAATTAAATGCAATGCATGATCCTGGATAAGATCTAATACTGGAGGAGAAAAGGCTCAAAAGGACATTACTGGGACGTGAAAAAATTGGAATATAGACTAAGCTTTATATCAATGTTCAATTTCTTGAACTTAACTGCACTTAAGGTGGTTACATGAGGGAATATTATTCTTGGTAGGAAATGTACACAGAAGTATGTATTCAGGAGTAAATGTATACAACTTACTCTCAAATATTCAGAAGATAGCATAATATGACAAATGTGACAAAATGTTAAAATTGGTAGATTTGCGTATCGGGGTAGGTTTTGTATTACTTTTGCAACCGTCTTGTAAGTTTGAAAGTATTTCAAAATAAAAAGTGTAAAGAAAAAAAAAAGACAATCCAGCAAATAATCCTTAATCAGCATCCACACAGTAAACTTTCCTCCGCCCTGGAAAATGAGCTTCGGATAGAAGATCCAGGCTGAGGATGATGATGAGGAAAGATTGAGATGTGGATCCACGGGGTTGAAAGGGACCTCTAAGAAGTTCTCATCCAGACAGCGGCCCTGGAAAGGGTACTCCGCAGCAAGCCTGGCAACGGTTGTCAGGCTTCAGCCTGGACAAGTCTGATTTGAATTTGCGGTGGCATTTTATGGAGGTATCCATCTTGGTACTTTTGTCCTCGTCAAGTTAGGGTGGGTGGCAGGGATTTTGGGGAATGGCTCGTCCTCTAGCATTGGTAAACCCTAATGGTGTCCCCGTACCTCCCTCCCCATGCATCCTTCTCCTTCCTACTCAACCCTCCCACCCCTGGGCCTCTATGTTCGTGAGGGATTCTAGAAGCCAAAGATGTCCCTAGAGATGGACAGACCAGCACACTCGCCACTGAACACCGCTGCCTGTTTATTCAACACCGAGTTGTTTGAGTGCCGTGCTTGGTGCTGGGGGTCCACTTGGGAACAGGTGCCCATGGTCCCTGCTCTCATGAGGGCGGGGGGCATAGGGATGGGGAAGGAAAAGAGAGAATTCTGTGCCCTTCAAGCTGCTGCTGGAAAACGGACTCTTCCCTTTCCCCTCGGGACTCTCCTAGGCCCTTTCACCACTTCTCAACTGTCACCCACATTCGCGGCAGCCAGAGGACCGGCCTTGTCAGCAGGCTTTCAGGCACGGAGCCCTGTTCTCCTGGCCCAAAGCCACTGTTCCAAAGGCTTCAAACTGCCCTCTGACCCAGGTGGTTCTCCAGACACAGCCTCACAGATAGCTCGTTCTGATCCTTGAGTGGAGGGCAGAGGCAGCTCTTTAGATATGTCTTCCCTCCCTCTCCATGCTGTTTTCTATTTTTCAAGCCCAAGGTGGATAACTATGAAGTGTAGCATATTTCTTACTCCTTTCGGAGGCTCCCTGCTTGACGGTCTCCTGCCTTCCCTGACTTGAGACAATAGATATAATTCTACCAACAAGGAAAATAAGGTTTGTCCTCTTTTCCGTTGTAATTAATAAGAGGCCCTTCTTAGTCTGAAAACTGTGACTTACACCACAGCCTCCCATCATCTTAGAAGCCAGAAAGTAGGTTTTGGGCCCCTGCCTGATTGTTTACTGAGGAAGGGATAGGAGGTGATAGTTCTTGGTTTTCTGGGTGCTATTGATCAGCAAATAGAATCTTGGTCAACACTTCTCCAGACTTAAGAGAACACAGTCCAGTTGACTGTCCCACTGCACATTCAGGTGGCCTTTAGGCAAAGTAAAGTTCAGTCAACTTACTTGAACGCCAGGGATTTATAGAGGTTGAGGCTGCTCCCTCAGAGGCTGGGTTGCTGAGGACTGAACCCCCAGCTCTGGTTCTCTTTTTCACTGAGAGCAATTTTATCTCCATGATAGGAGTGGAGCATGTTCAGGTGAACACTGCCTCTGGGTGGATTTAAATGTTACTATGACAGAAATGGGTTGAAAAGTGTCCCAGAGGCCCCTCTGTGGAAAAGGAGCCAAAGACTATAAAATTCTATATAACTTTGAACTTATGAGTTTAATGACATGTATCCCAACATCATCTTTCTTGAAAATGGGATTTTGAGAATTTGGGGCCAGAAACATGTTATAGAACTGATATTTCATGGCTCTGGAATAATAACTCCTCCGAGCCTAGATCTCCTTAAGCTCTGAGATCCACCTCCTAGTCAGCTAACCCTCCTTGAAGAAGTTAAGATATGCCCTGGGGACCCTAGGTCAAATAACCACAGGGGCAGCGGGATGGCCCAGCTTTCCCTTTCTCTCTGCCCTCCTCTAGCTGGGAGGTGTTGTAGTTGCCCAAGGCTCCCTGGAGCGACTGGATTGCTACTGCCTGAGAAGACGCTCTCCAGCCTACGACTCAGCTGGAGTGAGTGTGGGCGCAGCCTCTGCGGGAGTCCTGGCATACGTCTTACCTGGGTTGCTTCTGAGGTAAAGGGAAGAAGTCAAGGGTAAGGGTCTCCTGGGAAGTTTCATTGGGGTGGGACAGTCTGCAGGAGAACCACTGGGGGAGATAATTCAAGATGAGTAACTGGGGGTGTCGATACATTCCTGGGCCATATCTTTCTGAGACTCAGTGGAACTAGCTGGTTTTGAGAGTGAATACTTTCTCCCCTGGTTGAGCATAGAGGAAAGGACTGGCAGACATGTTTGTTTGGAAATAGAGGAATTAACCCACAGCTTTCTCATCAAATAAACCAACTAAACCTGAAACTTGTTCTTTTAGTCTCCTTTGTCCGCTCATTTCAGAGCCCCTAGACTTCATCCTTCATTTCTTACCCTGAACCCCATTAAGAAACATCAGTCTTGACAAGTGGGCTGTGAAGCATCTCCTTCCTATGGGACTTGGGGGAGTAGCCTCTTGTCTGTGGCATTCACCTGCCAACCTGTGCCTTCTGATCAGGGAAACTGAGCGGCCAGGCAGCGAGGGCCCAGTTGGTGGCTATGAGGGGTAGGAAGCTGATCCTGGGGGCTCTCTGATGGACCTGGGACCCTCTGCTTTGCAGCTTGAAGAGCTGGGATGGCAGTCAACAAGAGCCTAGCCATGCCGGATGGAACCCTCCCTGTAAGTAAATTGGGCTTGTGTGAGGCAGGGGACGGACCACGGAGGGAGGAGGACAGTGCAGGCGGGAAGAGAGGCTCAAGGGCTTAGAGCAAGATGATGTGTCCAGCGTATATTCCTAGTTAACTGATCTCCATATCTGAATTCTCCTTGTCCTCGCTACCTTTTGCAAGGGACTGGTAGAGGATCTGAGGGGTGGGATGGGGTGGGGTAAAAAAGATGCCTATAAATAACTAAGCACCTGGGAAGAAAAGGACAGAATGGAAAGGAAGGGAACGCCTGTGTTCTAAGCCAGAGTGGAAGCCCATGCTCTGTCCGCCACCCACACTGAAGGTGTGCTTGGTGACACATACCGAGCCCCTGCATCCTGGGACTCTGGGGGCATCATTCATACTGTAGCCTTGGGAATGGCACTCTGGGAGTTACACGATGCGTAACCTGTGTGGCTGTATGTAGGAATGGGTTGGAGGGTCTATGTGTCCAGTGTTGTGTCTCTGACCTGGTTTTTGCTGTGACTTGGAGTGGTTTTGACACTTCTAGGTGTGCCTAAGGTCCCCTAGCAAGACCTCTCTGATCCAGGCACGGCTTAGATAGTTTGTGAAACTTAAAAATTGTGAACCCATATACTACTCGTCCTGGCCCAAGTTAGCCTAAACTAACTTTTCCACTAGGAATCATGGTGTTAAATTTTGTAATGAATCATAGAACACAGAGAGGCATAAAAAGGTCAGGTAAATAGGTAAGCCATCCTAACAGATGGCTACCTGTCCCCTTCCTAGGACTTCATTCCCTCTTTAGCTTGGGCCAGAAAATTCCTGAAGGTTATGTACAAAATGTTAAAGAAAGTGTTTTCTTGTTATGTAGTCATAATCTTTTCCTAGTTCAAATTTCAAATTTGCCAGCAGGATGAAAAGCTAAAATGCTATGGCCTGCTCTGGCTGCCTGTGATGGTCTTCTAACTGAGCCTCCTAAAAACAGAACAGGCTAGGGCCTCACCTCCAGAGCACAGACACGCAACAGTGTCAGAGTCAAAGCCACACAGAGAGCGCACGCTTCCAAGGCAGACCTGAGGAGTTCTCTCTTTTTACTTTTTACGTGGAAGATTCTTAACATTCATAAGAGTAGAAAGACTATAATGGATCCCCATGTGCCTTTCTGAGCTCAAACAAGCATTAACCCATGGCCAGGCCTGACTTGTCCACACCTCCATCTACTCTCTCCCTTGTGTTACTTTGAAGTAAATCTCAGATAGTGTGCCATTTCAGACCTGAGTTGGAGTCCTGGCTCTGCCACTTACTAGCTATGTAATTTGGGTAAGTCACTTCACATCTCTGAGTCTCTGAATCCTCATTGGCAGAGTGGTGGTGGAAACGCTGACCTCAGAGGCTGCCATCAGAATTAAATGAAGTCATGTCCCCGGGGCGCCCAGATCTGAGCGTGGAGCATGACAGCATCTAGTACTTGTTTCTCCCTGCGTGACTAGAATCCACATTCTTTTACTTAAAGACCAGTGTTTTTCTACTAAGATTCCTAGGTGACCTAAAGTTTAATTATATGACTGCTGCCAAAGTTAAAGGGCATCAATAAGAGGACAGCACCAGAAGTGATTGTTCCACTGGACTTCCCACGCTCCGCCCACACCTGGAGGGCTGTCTTGAGGTTTGAGCAGTATATTTTTAAGAAAGACAACCCTAAACCCTAGCATGTCTGGAGGATGGGTCACCAGACCAGGATGGCAAGCAGTTTGTAAACTAAGTTAGGAACTGGAACTATTTAGCATGGAGAAGGGACCTCTAAAGGGAGACATATTTGCTTTCAAATATGTGCAAGGCTAACCCGTGAATGATGAAATAGATTTGCTCAGTGTTGTCCCAAAGGGCAGAGGGTGGAGCATTGGGCAGAGGTAGAGTTCAGCTCAGCAAAGCTGTCCAACAGGGGCACAGGCCACTTTAGGAAGGGGTGAGCGCCCAACAAAGGAGGCATTCAAATGGAAGGCTACCAGAGAAACTGTGGAAAGATCCTTGCTGCAGAGCCCCCTAGAGGCCTACGACTGATCCAGTGCAGCTGGGCAGATCTAAACGAACAGATTCTATAAGGTGATTCCTTTATTCATCGAACATAACTGTGCCAGGCTTAATGCTAGGCACTGGGATATAGGGATGACAAGGTCGTGATGGGCGTGCCTCCATGATGCCAGTCTACTGGAAGAGCCAGACAAGGACACTATCGCAGCACGGTGTGACGAATATAGTGACAGACCAAGGAAGGAAGGGGTGGCTTCTGCTGTGGAGGAAGAGTCTGGAAGCCTTCACAGAAGTGATGGTCAAGCTGAGTCTTGAGGGAGTGGCGTTTTGCCAGGCGGAGAGGGACGTGGGAGGGAGAGTGAGCTTTCTAGGCAGGGGGACCAGCATGCACAGGCAGGGGGGTGGCATCTCAGAAAGGCCACGACTGTGTTTAGACAAAGCCACCAACCTGTGGTGGAGTAAAACTCCGGACAGGTAGGCCGACAACGCACTCTACCTGTAAGCTTAAGTGGGAACGGTGGACAGGACTCTGCAGGGGCTGGAAGCTGCGACGGGCTTCAGCTTGGCCCTTGGAGGACCGAGGTTGCCTCTGCAGCTCCGCAGAGCCCAGATGGCGACCAGGAGGGCGTGGTGGGCCGCCTCTCATTTTCCCTTGTCGGTGCCCCCACACCCTGGCTGGGGCATCCGGAGGCCTCTCTGGTCTTGGTTCCTCACTTGGACTTGGGTTCCGCTACACTGGGAGGCAGGAGAGGGAGGTGGGACGACTTGAATGCGCTCCCCCCTCCCATGCCAGGAGCAGGAGAACGTGCTGCAGCGGGTCCTGCAGCTGCCGGTGGTGAGCGGCACCCGTGAGTGCTTCCAGAAGACCTACACCAGCACCAAGGAAGCCCACCCCCTGGTGGCCTCAGTGTGCAATGCCTACGAGAAGGGCGTGCAGGGCGCCAGCAGCTTGGCTGCCTGGAGCATGGAGCCTGTGGTCCGCCGGCTGTCCACTCAGTGTGAGTCCCCATGGCGCTTGGCCCGCTGCCTGCCTGCCCACTCCTCAGTCCTTGAATGCCTGATAACGTGCTTGTCTGCCTGTCTGCACCCTTCTGTCTGTCTGCCTGACTGCCTACCTAGTTGTCTACATTCCATGACGTGGCCTTCCAAGGCATCTATAGTCCAGCTGGCATTTTCCTAGGATGGCAATGATGGGCCAGGGGGTGGCAGAGGGCAGGGAGGGGCAGAGGTGTGGGCAGTGGGGGGAGTGGGGCCCATGGCAAGGCCAGAGACCCTCTTTAGGTTCAAATCAAACAGCAGGAACTAACAGAATCTGGCACAGAGCAGGGGCCGCAGGTGCTAGGGCTGGCCAGCTGTGCCAGCGTGAGGGGCAAGGGGCGAGGGAGAAAGAAGCCCTCTGTGCCTTGCAGCTGATGGTACCTGTTTGTGACAGGTGGGGGCAGCAGAGAGCCCCCAGCAAGAGCCGTGGAGGCTGAAGGCAACTGTCCAAGCCCTCATGGACAGGACCTGCCCCTGTTCAAATTGTTGTGCCCGATTTGAAAACATGTTGGCCGCGGTGGAGCTATTTAGAGAGCAGAGGGAAATTCCGGGAAAGCTAACAAGTCTAGGACCTTCCTTCGTCCTAGGTAGACAAGTGTGGGTCTCTGAGGATTCCGCACAGCAAACAGGAGAGGGCAGATGCCAGCCCCTGACCCTGGGCCAGCCTCCCTGCCTGCAGACCCCTGAAGTAATTTCTCTGGGTCTCATTTTGCCCGATCAGAAGATGCTCAGTTCATGTGGGCTCTGCGCTGCTGAAGAAATTTGTGAAGAAAAGTAACATACCTGGGGCAGTAAAACATGAAAGAATATATATGGCCTTTAAAGCTGTGGTCCCCGCGGTGGTGACTGCACAGCATTCGTCCTCGGCAGCCCCTGGGCAGTAGCCCCTCGAAGCATGTGCCCTCTTCCCTGTGACCCCCTTGAGACCCCCGCTCTCCACACCTCGTGATTGAAAGGAAGGGGCTGGACGGTCTGGGGCGGGGCCAGCTAGTCTCCTCTAGGTCCACACCCCCAGGGCCCCGTGGCCCCTGCCGCTCCCCCCCCCCACCTCTGCTCTCCCCCCCTAATGCTCACCCAGAGCCCCAGAGCCTGGGGCGGGAGGAGGAGGGAGCGGCCCGGAGCAGTTCCTCCTCACCACGAGCCTGCCAGGAGGGCACCATTCTTGCGGCTGAGAAGGGTCGCGAGGTAGCTGAAGCCACACGCCGCAGGCAGAGGCACGTCTAGTCAGGGCTCCTCCTCCCGGGGCGGAAGAACTCACCCCTGGCCTCCAGCCAGATGGCAAAGGCCCCCCGGGTTCAGAGATGCTTTGGGGAGAGCAGAGCTGAGGGATTTGCGGGCTCCCGGGCCCTTCCTCGGCCCCGAGGCTGCTGCTGGGTTCTCACTGTGGGGTGCAGGGCTCACCCCAACATGGCCCTTTGCTTCCAGTCACAGCTGCCAACGAGCTGGCCTGCCGAGGCCTGGACCACCTGGAGGAAAAGATCCCGGCCCTCCAGTACCCTCCCGAAAAGGTAAGCCCCTTTCCTCCTCTCCCACACCCACTCTCCTGTCACTGCCACCTCCTCCGCCCCGCTCAGGGCGCCAGCTGCTGAGCCTATGACTGTGAGGCCTTGGCTTCTCTGTCGAATACCCCTGAAGGCTGGAGGAGTCCACCTTCCCCCAAGGCTGCTTCCTCCCTTGCTCCAGAGACAAACCCAAGCAGGGCTCAGGGTGGGTGCCCCTGGGCTTGGGGGGCCTGCGCTGGACCTCTTGGTGACTACAGCCCCCTAAGGTCATGGTCACACACCCGTTGGGGTCCCAGGATTGCAGGCCTTGTCCTCGAGCTCCAACCCTTTAGGGACAATGAGGTCACTTCACTGGCTACATGGCTATCGGGTAGCAGCTATGAATAAGGGCCCAGGCGGGGTGCTGGGGTCCCTAGCCTTCTCTCCCTGACCAAACCGTTCTGAGGCAGGTGTGACAGCTTGTGCTTTACAGAGCCGCCTCGTTTAACCCTTTCGCCAGCCCTCTGGGCTAAGTGGGAGTTGTGCTCCCCATCGCGCAGACGAGAAAACTCATCGCTTCCCCTGGCCACGTGTCCTAATTGGGACCACATGAGTTGGGTCCGCCTGGCTCTGAGGCCTGTGCTCGTCACTCCCCATCTTTCCAGATGAAGGTGTCTGTGTCACAAAGGAGCTCCCAGACTAACAGGAGAGAAAGACAAACTATTAACACAGAGCTTGTAGGAAAATGAAACACATCCGTCAGTCAGTCTAAATGCAGACGGGCGTGTGAGCGGCGTTCTGAGGGAAGGAGTCTGGAGGAGGATGTGTGTGTGCACAGGGCCGTCACCAAGGAGTGGCCTTGGGGGCTGTCCTCGCAGGGGCGGAGGTCTGCTAACAGCAGAAGATCTGGGTGGTGGGTGCAGGGAGGGCTAGAGCCCTGTCCTTGTCAAGCCCAGCTTAATCCAGGGGCCCGAATAGTGGTGCCCAACCCTTGGGGCCTTGAACGAGGCTTTCCTGGAAGCCAGGCCAAGGGTCTGGGACTCTGAGAGGTGGCCCTTCCGGGGTCTGCAAATCCGTGTGCCCCTCCCTCCCCCAGATCGCCTCTGAGCTGAAGGACAGCATCTCTACCCGCCTTCGCAGTGCCAGGAACAGCATCAGCGTGCCCATTGCCAGCACATCGGACAAGGTCCTGGGGGCCACTCTGGCCGGCTGCGAGCTCGCCTGGGGTGTGGCCAAGGACACGGCTGAGTTCGCTGCCAACACCCGTGCTGGCCGGCTGGCCTCTGGAGGGGCCGACTTGGCCCTGGGCGGCATTGAAAAGGTGGTAGAGTTCCTCCTCCCTCCAGCCAAGGACGAAGCAGGTACTGCCGTTGGGGGCCAGGTAGACCCACCCCAGGGGAAGAGGGGAGTGAGTTGATCTCCCAAGTTTCCCCGGGAATCAGCAGCAGGTGGCGAGGGCTCCTCCAGCCGCTGCTCTGGAAGAGGGAAGGCCCAGTAGGCTTTTCAGATGGATCCATAATCATCTAACACTATCCTCCCGCCCCCAATCTGCAAATGGGGAAAGAGAGTTGCCCAAGTCACCAGTGAGCTTGGGTGGGGCTAGGACACAGCTTTCCAGCCTGGACCCAACCTGATTTTCCCAGCTCCTCTCTGATGCGCTTTCCCTTCTTCCCCTACCCCCTCCTCAGACCCTGCTCCTGGACACCAGCAGGCCCAGGAGAAGGCTCCCACGGCCAAACCGAGCCTCGCAAGCAGGGTTGGGGCTCTGGCCAACACCCTCTCTCAACACACCGTCCAGACCACGGTCTGGGCGCTGAAACAGGGCCACACTCTGGCCATGTGGATCCCTGGGGTGGCGCCCCTGGTGAGTACGTGCCCTCAGCTCTGAGCGGCCCCTGCCTGGAAACCTGTGCGCAGCACAAGCCTCGGAGGCCCTCCTATCCCCCTTTGCCGCCCCTTCTGTCCTGGGACCTTTCCTTCTTCCAGCCTGGGCTGGGACTTTAGGTCTAAGGACAAGAGGAGGTGTAGGGCTTCCCAGGTACCAGGGGAGAAGAAAGGACAGGAGATGAGCCGAGGGCAGGCTTACCATGCTAGGACGGCCCTGCCCCACCACCCGCTCTGTCTCCCCCTTTCTTCTCCCAGGCCCGCCCCAGCCTTCAGCCCCATGGTGGGTCTTCCCACCTAGGAGGGGGCAGAGGCTCCATCTGCTACCGCTCCTCCAGGTACTCAAGAGAATCCCACTTCAACAGAGCACAGAACTTGTCATGTCAGGGAGGGAGCCCCGGCTGGGCCCATGTCCCTGACTGCCCCCAGGTTTCTGATTTCCCCTCTGGAGCATTCCAGATTCTGTCCCACTGCACCCAAGCTAAAGCTATCCTTTCTAGGACCATGACGCAGGCCCAGGTAGGGCTCATTCCCCACCCCCACCTCTCTGTGTACTTTAGCAGAGATAGGCTGTGATTTTAAAATAAGAAACCTCAGAAAGGAATGAAGGCCAAAAAAGGAGACGAAAAAGACAATATAAAAGCATAAAGGTCAGCAAACAAGAGAATCACTTTTCAGTCATTGTTTAGATGGTGCCTTTAAAAGCATCGTCAGGCCTGGCTCATTCATTCAAGCACAGCGTGAGGTGCCATGGCTCCAGCAGAGGAAAAAGGCCTAGTCCCGCTCTTTCCCTGCTCCTTTCCTTTCCACCAGCAACAAGGAGTCATTTACTAATGAGGGCCAAGACTGACCTTCATGCCCCCTGCCCCGGCCCATAGTGAGTAGGTCCCACTGTGTGGCATGACCTCAGGCACTGTCAGACCCAAAGAATAGAACAGTGTTCCTAAAATGGCATGACACAGAGGGTCCCTAGAGGTTTTCATTGAGCCCCTGATGTCCTCAAGGGACAGCAGCCCACCAGCTCAGGTCAGTTTCCTCCCATGGGGACACTGGCCCAGTTCATTTTTTCATTCTTTAAAGAGATACGAGGAGTGTCTATTACAGCTAAGCATACCTAAGTCCTGTGATGCAGCAGTTCCACTCCTAGGTGTATTCCCAGCAGAAATGAGCACTCAGGTCCCCCAAAGACATGTAAGAAAACATTCGTATTGGTTTTATTCTTGGCCAAGAATAAACATCATAAATGCCCATCAGCCACAAAGTGGGTTTATTCATACAGTGGAATATTACACAGAAATGAAAAAGAAGGAAGTACTCCAATAAACAACATAGATGACCCTCACAACAAAAATGTTGAACAAAGGAGTTATCCATGAAAGAAATACAGAGTGTATGGCTCCATTTATATGAAGTTCAAAGCAGTCCTAAACTAACCTGTAGTGATAGAGGTCAGAATTGTCACCCTTGGGGGGCTGTGGGGGCATTGATCTGGGGGGTGGCTACACAAGTGCACACCTGGGAAGTGTGCGGAGCTGAACACTAAAGATAGTGTGCACATTAGTGTATATAAGTCATCCCTTGATAAAAAGTTTTAGGAAAAGTCTGCTGGAGGCAGGCCCTGCCCCCAGCCACCACCTCCAGACCCTGGGAGCAAGGAGCCCTGCTGCCGGGGCTCCCCGGTGAATCCAGCGGCTGGTGCCCTCCCTCCTGCAGAGCAGCCTGGTCCAGGTGGTGGCACGGCGGCAGAGCGAGGTGCGGGTGCCCTGGCTGCACAGCCTCAGCGCCACTCAGGAGGATGACCACGATGACGACCAGACGGACACGGAGGGGGAGGAGCCAGAGGAGGAGGAGGAGGAATTGGAGACAGAGGAGAACAAGCTCAGTGAGGTGAGGGGGAGAGCAGGAGTGGAGAGGGGGATGTGAGCCTCGAGGTCCACAGCCCACAGCGGGGGTGAGAAAGCGAGGCACAGGGTGAAAGGCACGGGGCCTCTGCCCCCAGACACCCAGCCCACAGCTGACTCTCACAACACCCCATAAGATAGTCAGGGGACTATTATCCCCATTTTGCAGATGAAGAAACAGAGAGGGAAAGTAACTTGTTCAAGGTCACACAGCTAGTGGCAGAGCTGGGCCTGAAGGGACCCAGCCTTTTCGATTTGGTGTCCCTGCTCCTTCCCCTCTAAGCCTGGGGACGGTTGGGGAGGGAGGGGTTCTCTCCTGGAGTTGCTGACCCTGCCCCGGCCCCCAGGTGGCAGCCCCGCCCCACCGGCAAGGCCTCCTGGGCAGCATGGTGCACACCCTGCAGGGGGCCCTCTGGAGCACCATCTCGGCCGTGACCTGGGCACCTGCAGCTGTGCTGGGCACGGCGGGGAGGCTGCTGCACCTCATGCCTGCCGGCCACGCTGACTCCTCTACCAAGAGGAGGGCCATGTCCTTGTCGGACGCCTTGAAGGGCGTGACTGACAACGTGGTGGACACGGTGGTGCACTACGTGCCGGTGAGTCCCATCCTGGGCTAACCCTCTCCCTCGGGGGCCTGAGTGGGGACAGAGAGAGTAGAGTTGACTGAAGGGGCTACCACCGCCTCCTTTCGCTACCCCCCTGGAGACCCTCCGCCAATCCCCAGTGTCCCCAGACACACTTTGGCCTACGTGGACCTCACTGGCTCTGCAGACCTTCCTGCCCTAAGAGTGGAGAGGCCCGTGGCCCTGGCCTGAGACAGCTCCCCACACCTCCCTTGCTAACTGCCAGCAAAGGAGTCTCCTGCCATCAGTCTGGAGGTCCCCAGTGGCCCTGCCCTTGCCCTCCAGTTCCCAGCTGAAGGTCCAGGCAGGTTTGCACCCTGTTTCCTGGAAAGGGCTGGAGGGAGGTTTCCTGGGGACCCTGAGGGCTAGGTCAGGACTCCTGGGGAAACAGCAGCTGCTTCCATTCCAATTCCATCCCCATCGGCAGAACCCCAAGGGACACTGATACCATCCCTGTGGGAACCACTGGACTGCTTCTCAGCGTACCCCACAGGTTGGGCAGGCTCTAGAGGGGCTGGTCAGAGCGGGAGGCCCCCACTCAGTGACTCGTTCCCACCACAGGCATGCCAGGAGCCTTGGGCAGCCAGCCTTTCACCTTGGGCAGGGGTCCCCAACAGGCCCAGGCAGGGAAGAGCCACTGACACCCACCCCGGCCCCCACCCAGGGAGGTCCAAGGGGTGCAAAATTTTGGGAGGGGGTGGAATTGCCTTGTCTTGCCTGAGGGGTCTGACTTGTGGATACCATCTGTGGGAAGGATCTAAGGGGACTCCCCTGTGCCTCCCACCCATGCCAGAGGCCCCTGTCCCACACCCTTCCTAGCCTGTGACCGAACCTCTGGAGGGTCGCACCTGGTTGGAATGAACCTGAGGGTCCCAGAGGGGACAGCGGGTGGGAAGCGCAGGAACGTGGGCCAAGCTGGCGCCTAACGCGGCGGCCGGGTCCCCCAGCTCCCCAGGCTGTCGCTGATGGAGCCGGAGAGCGAATTCCGGGACATCGACAACCCGCCGGCCGACGCCGAGCGCAGGGGGTCCGGGGCGCCGCCCGCGCGCCCAGAGCTCGCGCCGAGGCCCGCGCAGCACCGCGGCAGCCTGCGCGGCCCGCGGGGCCCGGGCGCGCCCTCGTGCCCGGGCCTGGAGGACAAGGACGAGACGCCCCCCGCGTCGCGCCCGACTTTCCCGGCGGGGCCCCGCGAGAAGCCCTTGCGCAGGGTCAGCGACAGCTTCTTCCGGCCCAGCGTCATGGAGCCCATCCTGGGCCGCGCGCAGTACAGCCAGCTGCGCAAGAAGAGCTGAGCGCCCCGGCGCGGGCCCTGCTCGGAACAGGCCCTGCGCAGCCGCTGAGCGCCGACGGCTTCCTAGCCGTGCCCTGGGGACCGCGCCACCGCACACCGACTGCAGCCTCTTTTCTAGCGCCCACTAGTCAGAGCCACTTTTTTTATTTTTAAAGGGCCCCAAAGCAGCAGCCTCACGACTCTACCGCTTGTTTTCTACTAAAAGAGGCATTCTCTGGCTTGATCTCTCACTTCTTTAACCAAACTTGTGGCCAAATGACAAATGACAGTTTTCAAAATTCAGATCCATTACCTGTGGATAATGAGTATGGCACCCACCTTAAGGGTCTAAACATGAGTTCTTGACGCAGTTTTAGCACTGAGGAATAAGTATGTAGGCTCTCAGCAGACCACTTTGAAGGGAAGACTAACCAGGTGCAGAAGCCCCTGTGTTTATTTAAAATGTCACTTCCTGAATCCCCACTGCCTTTCACAGGCTGAGTCCCAGGCCTGTCCCCTCCTTGCTCACGGCCACATTTCCGTTTGCTTCATTGTTGTCTCCCTGCTCCTTCACCCTTCTATTGGCCTTTTGAATCCTGGCACCCCCAACTGGGGGATGACAATGCTGGCCTCCCACCCTCTAGTCTGTGCTATGTAGACTATACATGGACTCTATCGCTGCAGTTTATCCCAAATCCTGTTTTAAAAACTGTTTATACTTGTTAAATTGAGGAAATGCATATATGTAGTTTAAAATTTTAACATTGCTGGGGGAAGCAGATGTGGCTCAAGCAGATGGGCACCTGTCCACCACATCGGAGGTCCCAGGTTCAGTTCCTGGTGCCTCCTTTAAAAAAAAAAAAAGATGTGCAGACAGTGCAAACAATGGGGGGGGGGGCGAGGAGAGAAAAAGTCTTACAACGGGAGAGAAATAAATGAATCTTTAAAAAATAATTTTAAGATTGCAAAAGGCTGTATGTCTTCTTCCCTGGGTTCTTCAGTTTCTCTTCATAGAAGCAACCGTGGTACCAGTTTCTTGTGTTTCCTTCCAGAAACTGCCTACATATGTACAAGCACTTACTCCCTGCCCCCGTTTACACAAGCCATAGGGGGTTATACTTGCCTGCTTTTTTCTCTTAACAATACATCTTAGAGATATTTTTGTATTAGTTCATAGAACTCCTTCTTGATCTTTTTAATGGCCAAAAATAAATTTTTTAATGGCCATATAAGTTCTGCATATTATAGATGTGGGTGATGGTTAAGTTCATGTGTCAACTTGGCCAGGTTTTGCTTGGCAAGCGCTGGCCTGATTGTTACTGGGAGGGTATTCCGGGGACTTAAATCTTCAGTGAGGTGATTGCAGGTATGGCTGGTTACATCCACCATCGACTGAGGAGATGGCCTTCAGCAGTGAGAGATGTCTCATCCAATCAGGGGAAGGCCTTCAGAGGAGAGGCAATGACGTCAGCAGTCAGAAGAGAGAGTTTCCATCTCTACTTCAGCCAGCCAGCTTCTCCGGGGAATTCGCTAAGAACCTTCACTGGAGTCCCCAGCTTGGGGCCTGTCCTATGGAATTTGGACTTGCCCATCCCCATAGTTGCGTGAGACAATTCCTCTTAAAAATCTCATAATATTTACATTATATATACATGAATATCACCTGTCAGTGCTGTTTCCCTAGAGAACCCTGACTAATAATTGATTTAGGAGGGCGGATGTGGCTCAAATGGTTGGGCGTCCGTCTCCCATATGGAGGGACCTGGGTTCGATCCCCGGGACCTCTTGGTAAAAATTAAAAAAAAAAAAAAAAAATTGATTTAACTAGTTCCCTAATTATGGACCTCCAGGTTTCCCATTTTGTGCAACTGTAAACAGTGGCATATAATAAATGACCTTGTAAAAAACTGTCTTCCTATACACGTGTGAATATATTTGTAGAATACATTTGTAATTTGTAACAGTGACATATTGGGTGAAAGAGTATGTGCACTTTAAATGCTGATAATGTCAAACAGGCTTCCAAGCCAAACCCTGTTTTTTGTTTGTTTGTTTGTTTAAAGATTTATTTATTTACTTTATCCATTTTAAACCCCCCTTCCCCATTTGCTGTTTTGTGTCCATTCGCTGGGCAATTCTGCGTGTCTGTTTCCTGCCATCTCTTCTCATCCTCCTCCTCCAGTCTTCACCAGGATTTGATCCTGGAGGCCTCCGATGTAGGAGAGAGGTGTTCTGCCACCTGTGCCACCTCGGTTCCTGGCTTTCGGAGCATCTCGTCTTGTCTCTCCCCTGTGTCTCTCTCCTGTTACGTCATCATCTTGCTGCATGGCTCCCGGGCAGCCCATGCGCCTTCTATATATATATATATATATTTTAATTTTACCGGGAGGTCCCGGGGATCGAACCCAGGTCCCTCCATATGGCAGACGGACACCCAACCATTTGAGCCACATCCACCCCCCAAGCCCTGTTTTTATTATTATTTTTCTCTGCAAACACAGGAATGTGCACAGATATCTATGACATCTCTGTTAGTCCTTTTAGACGTCCATATATACAGCCACCTCCTAAATGCACCCCTTAAACTCATGAACCCGCTCTTGGTCCCCACGCTGTGGCACACCTGGGAGAGCTCCCAGGAGCTGGCCACGGGGCTCTGGCAGATCTTTGGTATAATGAGTCATGGTTTCGGAGTCTGAGGATGCCCGGAATGGGAAGGGGGAGTGACTTGTGGACATGCACATGTGGTGCAGACATGCACACGTGGTGCGGACATGGCTGGGACCCTGAGCTAGGCCTTGGGCCTCCCACCCGCCTCCACGATGCAGGCTGTGCCTTTGGAAGCTGATATGACAAGGATGAGAAGGCCGAGCCCAGCCTAGCCCTGGCAGGGCTCCCATGGGCAGCTGCTGGAGAAGGGACCTCAGGCCTGGGTGTACAGAGGAAAATGCTGCATTCTTCCCCGGGCTCTGGAAACCACACTTCTAGCTGTCTGTCCTCCATAGTGAGCTGTGGGTCCTCTTGCTAGGCCAGCCCCAGCAGGAAGAGAAGCTGGCCTCTCAGCAGCCCAGCAGAGCTGGGCCTGGACAGTGTGCAGTAATCAACACTCCTGCTGCCAGGCTCTGTGCCTCCCAGTACCCTGCACCCAACCAGGGTACTGGGGTCCAGTGTATGGAACAGGACAGACCAGGAAACAAGCGGGTTAAGTCTTAAAGTCTCTTTTTATCACAAAGCCCTCTTGATTGTGTAGCAAGGTGCTGAGAGCTGGGCCCTCTGGATTTCTGAACACTTTTTGGCTGAAAATGGGGCAAAGTATTTTGCCTTCTAGATGGCAGAAGGTTGCTTCTGTGGCTCTAGGTGGGATGTGGGACTTTTTCTCTGTTCTGGAGGCATCACTTGGGCAAGTGTTCTTGGCCCTGTGGATGTGGAAGCCCTTCCACACTGTATTAGTCAGCCAAAGGGGTGCTCATGCAAAGTACCAGAAATCTGCTGGCTTTTATAAAGGCTATTTATTTGGGGTAAAAGCTTCCAGTTACAAGGCCCCAAAGAGTCCAACTCAAGGTGCCATAAGAGGTATTTTCTCACCGAAAGTCTGTTGCCACATATTGATGCAAGATGGCGGGCGATATCTGTGAGGGTTCAGCCTTCCTCTTTTCTCTTAAGGCTCCTTGGGCCCAGCTGCTTCTGATCTCAGCTGTAGGCTGACGTAGGGCTCAGCTGCTTTGTTCTCTTCAGCTGCAAACTATCAGGCAAATGGCTCAACTGTCTTCCCGGGGCTGCAGGATCCTCCTCCATGTCTATGGAGCTCCCTTCCTCTTTTCTTGAATATCTGCTTCTGTGTCTTTCCTTGACTGAGTGTCTATATATATAGCCCACAAAGGGGGGTGGGACTCAAACTGAGTCACCCTAATGACATGGTTGAATCAAAGCCCAATCTTAAAATAATTTAATCAAAGGCATCTCAGCTGAATCTAATATAATCAAAGGGCATCACAGCCAGAGGAACAGACCAGTTTACAAACATAATCAAATAACTTCTTTTGGAATTAATAAATAATATCAAACTGCTACACTCTACCCTCTTGAGTGGGATGGTGACCACTTGCTCAAAATAAAAGTTCTGAAGACAGAGTTGGACTAGAGGCAGCAGTGATTTCTTTCTTTCTCATGAGAAAGGGCACACACCCAGGCTAATGGAAGCAGGCAAGTGCAAGTGCTCAGTGCGAGAATAAAGAATATATGTTCACCCTGACACAGCGTCCCAGTTTCCTCCCTCCCTGCCTCACCCATTTCCCCATTGGCCGGGGACTAAGGGCTTACGATCTTAAGCATGAAAACTAGCCCAGTCATGGAGCAACACCCTTACTGAAATGGGTTTCGGGGAGATGAGCTATAGGTGGGGAGTGTAGGAATGTGGGGTTTAACTTGTTGTGATTAGGATTGAGCAAGAATGTGGGAGGGTTAGATAGGACCCAGACAGGAATGTGGGAAGGTGAGGCAGGTGGGGAGCAGGGAATTTAGTTTGAAAAGAGACCACCTTTGTTCTATTTCTCTCACTGTGAATTCCAAAAAAGACATTACAATATTCAAAAAACTTTAAATCAGTAGCAATGCTAAGTATAAAATCGTATCACAATCAGTTTAAAGAAATACAGTTTGTCTTGGGGCAAAGTCCCCTCTAGCTGTAGACCTGTGAAACTTACAAAACAATTTACCTGCTTCCAATATATAAAGGGACAGACATTGGATAAACATTTGCATTATCATAAGGAGAATTTTGGAGGGAAACGTGAGTCACTGGTCTCCTGCAGTTCCATAAACCTGCAGGGCATACTTCATTAGATTTCAAAGTCTGACAGTCATTCTCCAGATGATGGTTTCTTCTCCCTGGGGCCCCATGAGGACCCATCCTTTCCACAAGCTTGCCCAACAGCCATTTTCTTGGTTCCACCCTCGTCAAGCATCTGGGTGGCAACCGAGCTCCAGACCTTACACTTCCCAAACCTTGGGGAATGTGCTCCACCCTCTCTGTAGCCTGGGGTAGCAAAATTCTCCCTGAACAGTGGGCTGGAATATCCACCCTCCTCAACTGCCGGAGCAAACTCACCCTCTCCATACACATGGGTGGGGTTCCTCCCTTGGCCCAAGGAGATGTTTTAATGCCAGGCCTCAGCTTCCATGGTTTTCCTCTTAAAGCCATTTTCCCTTCCATCTCTCCCTTCCATGTCCCTTTTAGTACAGGCTGACTGTGGTTTTGTTCATACAGCTTTCTAAAAAAGCTTGTTGGCTTAGCATGCAGGAAGCAGGGGTCCAAGCCATCAGACAGTAAGACATTCCACAAGTCTTTCCTAGATAACTGCATTTTCAGTTCTGACTTACAAGTTCCAAGTTTAGTTAATTCCTCAAATGGGGCACTATAGTCTGGGACCTTGATTTCCAGAGGCTTGGAATTTCCAGAATCAGTTTCTGTTTTCTTTGTGCCCAACAAGTCAGTTCTTGGCTTATCTCTCTCATCTAGTATTTTATTATAAGTTGTAAGGAGAAGCCAGGCTGCATTTTCCACATTTATTTTGGAAATCTCTTTGGCTAAATGTCCAAGTTCGTAATTTTCAAATTCTGCCCTCTATAATATCAGGAGTCAATATTGCTAAGTTCTCTGCAACTTTAAAACATGGATCATCTTTCCTCCAGTTTCCAATAATAGCTTCATCACTTACTTCTAAGGCCTCATTAGAAGTCTCTTTACTGTCCATATTCCTACCAATAGTCTCTTCAAAGCAATCTAGGCCTTTTCTATCAAGCATCTCACAATTCCTCCAAAAAATACCCCTCACCCACTTATAAAACTGTTCCAGCATTTTGGTAATTGCAAAAGCACCACCTCCCTCTCGGTTCCAAATTCTGTATTAGTCAGCCAGTGGAGTACTGATGCAAAGTACTAGAAATCTGTTGGCTTTTATAAAGGGTATTTATTTGGGGTAAAAGCTTACAGTTACAAGGCCCTAAAGAGTCCAACTCAAGGTTACTTCCTTACCAAACTCTGTTGCCAGAAAAAGCAAGATGGTGGGCAACATCTATGAGGGTTCAGCCTAGCTTCTTCCAGTCTCAGCTGTAGTCTGGCATAGGGCTTGTCTTTCTTCCCGGGGCTCATTACTTTCCTGGCTCAGCTACTCTGTTCTTTTCACAAGGTCAACTGTAAACTCTCAGGTGAATGGCTCATTCCCTTCCCAGGGCCTCTGGATCTTCTTCCGTCTCTATGGAGCTCTCTCTCTTTTCTTGCATATCTGCTTCTCTACTTCTTGAGTGACTGTCCCTTTATATAGAGCACAGAGGGGGCGGGGACTCAAAGTGAATCGCCCTAGTGACGTGTTCAAATCAAAGCCCTAATCTTGATTTAATAAAGTAAAAGTGAAACCTCTGAACTTAATACAACCAAAGGGGTATCATGCCCAGAAGAACAGACCAGTTTACAAACATAATATCTCTTTTTGAAATTCATAAATAATATCAAACTTCCACACACACCCAGCGTCTTTGGGAAGACCTCACAGCAAATACTTCAGACTGGGATTCTGAGGTCTCTCTTCAAATACGCTGTGCCCTCTAGTCCAGCTTACAAAATGCACCAGCAACTCAAGTACAGCGCTTGGAGATGGAAAAAGACCCATTATAATACATGTAGATTTTTTTTTAAAACTCTAGCAGATAACACACATTTATCCACGGAATTATTATTATTATTTTTTAAAGATTTTATTTATTTATTCATTTATCCCCCCTTTGCTGCTTGTGCTCGCTGGGTCAGCTAACCACGCCGTGCCCATATGGTAAACGGGAGCCCTACTGATTGAGCCACAGCCGCTTCCCCACGGAATTATTTATTACTTTATTTTTCCATATGCTTCTAGAATTTCAATGTCCCAGATACCTTCTGCAACTTGGGCTTAATGTATTAAAGCATAATGTTCCTAAACATTTCCTACCCAATAAAAACTTATAAAATTCATAGATCAAATTATTTTAAATATTTAAATGTTGATCACAAACAAAAGAGTCAAATTCTTTCAAACATTTCTATACACCCTGAGTCAATGAAAACTTCTGCATGCCTTATTAGCATCTCATTATAGTTAGCAGGCTTGTCCAGAGGCTCCTTGGTTTGGAGAAGGGGGACTGAGCCTGTTTAGCCCCCCTCTAGAACCTACTGTTGGCTCTTCTACTCGAGTTCCCACCACTTGACTTAAATAAAACGTGAGCAGTGCCTTTCAAACAGCCTGTGTGACAATCATATTCCCACTCTGCCACCACCCCCATAACCACAATTCTGAATTTTGTGTTTATCCTTCTCTTGCTTTTCTTTATATATTTACCTTCTGTGTATATACCCCATCACAATATTATTTAGTCTGGCATGCTTTGAAGTTTATTTGAGTGGAATCACATGGATTCCTCTGTGACTTGTTTTTTTTTTTTTTTACCATTCAAAATTATGTTCCTGAGATTCATTCATTTTCACTAGTGATTGTGATTATACAAACTATATTTTTATATTTAGTAAGTATTTATAAATACGCTATAGTTTATTTAGTCATTTGCATTAGTCAGAATTGGTTTTGGAGACAGAAAGCTCCAAATAACAGTGTATATTAGTCAGTTCTTGCTGCAATATGGCAGCAAACAAACCAACCTAACAAACCAACCTAAAACTCTGTGGCTTACAACATGTATCTATTGTTATGCTCATGGATCTGCAGGTGACCTATGGTTAGGCTCATCACTGTGCACATGCAGTGGCTTTGCTTCAGCCTGAGGATTAGCTGAGCTTTGCTCCAGGCTGTGGGTGGGATCAGTTACATGTGGGAAGTTTTCAGCCATCGTTTCTTTGAATATTCTCTCTGCCCTTTTCTCTCTTTCTTCTCCTTCTGGGACTCCTACAATTAGTATATTAGTACTTTTGATGGTGTGCCACAGGTTCCTTAGGCTCTTTTTTCTTTTCTTCATTTTTTCCTTTCTGCTTCTCATTTTGATGATTTCTATGGCCTTATCTTCAAGTTCACTGATTCTTTCTTCTGCCAGCTCCACTCTCCTATTGAATTTTAAATTTCTGTTACTATGATCTTCAGCTCTATTTGGTTCCTTTCCATAATTTCCATCTCTCTCTTGATATTCTCTTTGGTTCATATGTCATTTCCCTGATTTCCTTCAGTTCTTTGTCCATATTTTCCTTTAGTGCTTTGAGCAATATTTAGAATCATTTTTAAGTCTTTGTCTGATATGTCCCAAGGATGATCCTCCTCATTTATGGTTTCTAATGCTTTGATATTCTCCTTTGCCTGGACCATCACTTCCTGTTTCTTTGTGTGTTTTGTGTCTGTTTGTTGAAACCTAGACATTTTGATATTTTAATGTGTTATCACTGAAATTTAGACTCTGAGGCTTCTGTTCCTGAAGCTTGTATCCAGCTAGTGCTATGACAGAGCTTTCTTTGATTGCCAGGTGCTAACAAAAAAATAAAAATAAATGAAAAAAAAAAAAAAAAGAACACATTTCCCATTTTTGCAGATTGACCTGTGTGAATGCTCTCCTTCAGAGGAGTTTAGAGAATAGCTTCAGGCCAAAGCATAAGGGCTTCCCTGGCCTTTCTATGAATGCTTCTTGTCTTGGGCATAAGCAGTTGGCCCTAGGAACCTCCACCCCCACAACCCTCCCACCCCCGTTTACACAGTCCCAAATGTCCCCTCTTCTGTTCAGGTACTCCACTATATGTCCTAAAGCCAGCAATCCCTTGCCCCAGTTGGCCACTTGACTGCTCTCCCACAGCCTTCTGTAGGAGAGCTCCAGAATCTGCCTTCTGCACAGAGGGCAAGTTCTGGGACGGTGGGTCCCTCAAGCCACCACCAGACGGACTGGGCCAGATCTACATGCTCCCAGTATGTGCACGAGGCTACTCTGCCCCCTCAGGAACCAGGACCAGGGATCTACAGCGGGAGTGTGGGCTGGCTCCCCGCTGAGCTGGTGAGGAGCAGGGGAGGGGCCAGCTAGGGCACCCCAAGATCCTACCACTTTAAGTGTTTTTTTCTTGATTTGGCACTCACCCTGTTACTGCAGACCTTTAACTATTTCCTGGAGCTTTGAGAAAGATGTTTCTGCCAGTTGTTGCTGGTTGTTCAAAGCTTCTGTGAGGAAAATGGAACCCTGAAGCGTCTCAGTCCACCATCCTGATCAGGGCCCGGCCTGTAATGAGATTTGAAGAGACAAATATGTTTCCAGATTTTAATTAAAATTCTACCTTGCGTGGTGCTCTCCATGAATACAACTCATCACAAAGGTCACAAAGGTGAAGACACCATCTCCTTTAGGCAGTGTGGGACACCCCCATCACTTCCCTTGCCTCTCCTGGGGCCAAGTTTTCCTTGACAGTGAGGGTAAGATGCAAATCAGTTTCAGAAATGTTAAAATGTGAGAAAGTGTGAGTCTTAGAACTGAGGAAGCATTTCTTAATGTGAAGAGATGGACTTTTCTGCTGTTGTTTATTTTGTTTTTGTGGAGGTGCTTGGGGCTGGAAGTGGAACAGAGATGGGAGAAGAGGGACTCTGAGCTGAGGACAGGATTGTCTGGTGTCCAGCTTTAGGGACTTTATTTCTAGAAAATAATGAGATGCCATCATGAGGATACTTGTACATTCTCCAGCCATGTTTTATGCACCACTCTGCGACTTTGTGGCTATGCTTATGGGAAAAGAAGCCATTCTGATCCGTATTTCTGTTAATGCAAAGATAGTTTTTCCTTCCTTTCTTCAATAAAACTTACCATGAATCCCTAAGGAGTGGCTGTGCCAGGTCTTGGACCAAGGGCAAAAGACATAGATATAAATGAAATATACTCAGTACTCATCCTTCGAGGAGCTCACAGGCTAGTGGACAAGAAGGCCAAGGAAACAGTTATAATATGTATATTGTAATGTATATAATATATGTATTAGTCAGCCAAAGAGGTCAAAAATAGTTTTTTTTTTTTTAACTTTATTTTGTACAATTAATAATTGAAAACATAAGCAATAAAAAACTAAAAAGTAAACACAGATGATAAATATATACATTTCTCAATTAAATGTAATGGAAACATGTAAAATTTTGTTGTTTTGTTTTTTGTTTGTTTTTTTGTTTTTATTTGTGTGTGAATCAAACAATATATTACATGATATATTTGGTTCATAGTAATGCATTCATACAGTATGGTTGTTTTTTTTTTCTTTTAAAGATTTTATTTATTTATTCATTTATCCCCCCCTTGCTGCTTGTGCTCGCTGGGTCAGCCAACCACGGCATGCAGGCGGGCTTGCCTTCACCAGGAGGCCCCGGGAACCGAACCCGGGGCCTCCCATATGGCAAACGGGAGCCCCACTGATTGAGCCACAGTCGCTTCCCCATATGGTTGGTTTTTATAAAAGGTATTTATGTGGGGTAGAAGCTTACAGTCACAAGGTCCTAAAAAGTCCAACTCAGGGCACCATAAAAAATAGTTTCTCACTCAGAGTCTATTGCCACGTGTTGAAGCAAGATGGCAGGCGATGTCTGTGAGGGTTCAGGCTTCCTCCTCCTCCCAAGGCTTTGTGGTCCCAGCTTCTTCCAATCACAACTGCAGGCTGGGACAAGTCTTGTCCCTCTCCCGGGGCTCATTTCTCTCTGGGCTCAAGTGCTGTGTTCTCTCCACAAGGCCAGCTGTAAACTGTCCGGCGAATGGCTCGTCTCTTTCCTGGGCCTCTGCCGTGTTTAATGGAGCTTTCTCTGTGTGCTTACTTCTCAGGCTCCAGAATCAAAACTCCAAGTCCCCTGCCTTGGAGTTTTCTCTGTGAGTCCCCACCTACCAAGGGAGCGGGGACTCAACGTCCTACCGACGTGGCCTAATCAAAGCCTTAATGATAATTCAATCAAGTAAGAGCGAAACCTTTGAATCCAATACAATCTAATGTACCCAAGAGGAACAGACCAATTTACAAACATAATCCAATATCTATTTTTGGAATTCATAAATAATACCAAACTGCTATTATATATGTGTGTGTGTGTTTGTATATCACGGAGAATAATAGCTGGAGGGCAGAATCTTCCAAGACAATGACTGTGCTCACCTGTCTCCTTTTGCATTTCTGTGTTCTGTAAATGTTTTTAAAATTGGCATCTATTACAGGGGCAGGAGAGGCCGTTGAAGAGGTTCTGCAAGGGTCCAAGTGAAAGATAATGGTGGCTGGGGTAGGTGAGCTTGCAGAGGACAAAGAGATTTGCCTGGACTGGAAGCTACGGAAGAAGGGGAATTGGAGCTTGGTGGCTGATGGAGAAAAAGGAGTCAGGAATGGCTTGAGAGATGGGGGTGATGCTACAGAGCACAGTGAAGAGAAGCTGGGGACAGTCGCCAGGGCAGCACCTGCATAGATGCAGGATGAACTGGCCATTTGCCCACAGAATAACCTCCCCAACTGAAATCTGCTAAGGACAGCAGGTGTGGCTCAGTGGTTGAGCACCTGCTTCCCATGTATGAGGTCCCGGGTCCAATCCTGGAACCTCCTAAGAAAAAAAAAAAAAAGATAACTCTCCAGTTATCTTTGGGACAGCTAGTCCCGTCTCTCTTAGGGGCTAGTTGTCCATCCAGGAGCTCGAGGCTGGAGGGCAGTTGGGCCCACCATGGACCAATGGATCTCATGCCCATTCCAAACTGGGGGCTTACGAGACAGAGCTGTGTACATGAGCTCCTTCCTTGGCCGCATTCATCCATGCACCTGGGTCAGAAAGGAGGGCGCAGGGAGTATTTCGTCGTGTGTGTGTGTGCAGTGGGTGCAGCCAGGGCCCGCCCACGCCGGGCAGACTGGTTCCCATCATACCCAGGAAGGGAGCTGGATCCCTTTCAACTCTAGAAGGGGTGGTAGGATCAGATGGGAAAAGGGGGAGGAGAAAAGAGGCTTTCAGCGGAATGGGGAGGGAGAGCTTTGCTGTGCATTGCGAGGGCAGCAGTGGGGAAGAGGCCTCGTGCGCACGAATGAATGAATGGACAAACAGTAGCTCTTCCTTAGTCCCTTGTTATCCAGAGTCTCGGGACTGGAAAATCCACGCTCCCCTTGCAGCCCTCTAGTCAGTTTTTGTCTTCTCGCTTGTTACAATTTGTCATTTTGAGACTGAAGTGCGCGGCCCATGGGAAGTTGGGTTTCTCCAGCTCGGAGAACCAGGCCGGCCTCGTGCGTCGTTGTGTCCCCAGGATTCGGCCTCAGTCAGGGATGGGAACTGCGCGCCGCAGCCGCGACCCAGGGCGGGAATGGGGTTAGGAGGCCGCGTGGCCCTGCCCCGCCCCAGGCCAGGCCCCGCCCCGCCCAGGCCCCGCCCGCCCAGGCCCCGCCCCAGACCAGGCCCCACCCCCAAACCGAGCCCCGCCCGGGTCAGGCCCCGCCCCAGGCCAGGCCCCGCCTCCAGGCAGGCCCCGCCCCGCCCCGTCTGCGGGCAGACACGCCGGCGCCGCCCGAGCGCCCTGGCGGGCGGAGTCGAGGATGAGGGGCGGGCTGTTTCGGGGGGCGGGGGTCCCGATGACGGCATCTGAGCGCGCCGCGCTGGGGCTCCGAGGCTGACTGCGCGGCCTGGGGGCTGCCCCCGCACCCAGCAGGTGGGTGTGTGCCAGGGCGGGGGTGGAGGGCGCGAGCCTGAGCGGGGCGCGCTGGTCCCGGGCCCTGCGCAGGCCGGGCCGGGTGGAGCCCGCGCGTCTGGGGGGAGCCGGCCCGGCACGAGGCGCCCCCGGCCTTGCTCGCCCGCCTCCCCGAGGCCCCTCCTGGCCGGCGCGCACCCCACTTCCCTAAGGCGGGGGCCCTAGGAGCGGGCGCCGAGGCTCACACTTTCTGGGGGCCCCTGTCCCGGGCCCGCCCCTCCGGCCCCCGAACCCCCGTTCCCGACGCGCCTGTGGGGTCGGTGCGCGAAGGCCCCACGGCATCGCCCCGCAGAGTCGCCGCTGTGGCCCTGGGGCGGGGCCCTCGGAAGGGCTGAATGAATGACTGAGTGGACGAAAGAACCGTTACTTGTGCTGAGAGCATTTTTAAGAATAAACACATAAATAACTGGAGCGCGCGGCGGGCGGGCAGTGAGGAATGCAGTAAGCCGGGGGGCCGGGAAAGTCCCCCTGAATGGGGCTCATTCATCGCTGTTTATTGGGCAGCTACTACATGAAGGATCTTGTGTTGGGCACTGGAGATAAGCACGAGGGGCACAAAGAGGGTCCCTGTCCTCGAGCTCCCAGGCCGGGTGGTGGGGGGAGACAACCAGGGGACCTGGCAGCTGCTGCAGAGAGAGCGGTCGCTGGCTGATGAAGCACAGGGGCTTGTGTGGGGAGTGGGAGGGAGGGGGCCGGAGCAGAGGAGCTGGGAGCTGAGCTTCCCCGGGGCCCTGAAGAAGGTGCATCCAGCCTAAGGGGAGGATGAGGTGGCTTGGGCCACTCTGAGGTGTCGGAGGCCTGGGCTGGCAGCAGGTCCTGTTAAGGTTTTCAGTCCAGGGCAGTGGGGACCTCCGGAGGAGGTGGCTAAGCAGAGGAGCGACACAATTGCCTTTGCTTTTTGGAAAGCTGTCTCTGGCTGCCATGTTGGAGGGGCCAAGGAGAGCTGGTAAAAATCCTGTCAGGATGTCGGTGGCCTCGACCAGGGCTTTGGCAACAGAATGGGGAGAATCAGGTGGACTTGAAAGATACTTAGATGGAATTGGCAGGATGTGGGCGTAGGACTTGGTCTTGAAAGAACTGTTGAATGTTTTGAAGAAGGCAGGGTGGGCCACATGGGATGCGATACAGGCAGGCTGGGAAACCCAGCAGGTGTCCCGAAAAGGAGTTTCCTGGTGTGTGTGTGTGTGTGTGTGTGGAAGGGAAGAGGGTTATTCTGGGGGATGGCTCATAGGGGAAGGGTGCAGCTGGAACACAGAAGCCCTTGACTGTCAAGTGGCGGATTTAGGGTCTTCTTTTGCCAGTGATGGGGCTGTGGAAACTTCCTGTGCAGTGCAGGACTCTAGTGTGGTCCCTGTAGCATCTGGGGCCTGGTCAGCGTGTAGTGATGTTCTGGACTCTGACCCTCTTCCCCTCTGTCCCTCCAAGGTCAGGCCTGGCTCCGGGTCACCTGCAGGGTGAGTCCAGCCAGAGGACAGGTGTTGACGCAGGGGCCTTGCCCTCTCTCTCTACAGGGCCCTAAGCAGCCCTCCCTCGACATGGGGCTGGAGGCCCAGAGGCCCCCAGGGGCTGAGGAGGCCCCGGTGAGTGTGGCCCTGCGAGTCCGCCCGCTGCTGCCCAAGGAGCTGCTGCACGGCCACCAGAGCTGCCTGCAGGTGGAGCCGGGCCGTGGCCGCGTCACCCTGGGCCGTGACCGCCACTTTGGCTTCCACATGGTGCTGGCTGAGGACTCAGGGCAGGAGGCCGTGTACCAGGCTTGTGTGCAGCCCCTCCTTGAGGCATTTTTTGAGGGCTTCAACGCCACCGTTTTTGCCTACGGTCAGACGGGCTCCGGGAAGACGTACACCATGGGGGAGGCCAGTGTGGGTGAGTGACCCTGCCCCATGCTGAGGGGCCTCGGTCTCCTGAATTTCTGTTCCTGTCCCCTCACTGCCATTCCCTGTCAGAAGTTGGGGAGGGGGTATGCTGCGGGTGGGGGAGCAGGGTGCAACCCAGAGATCCGCAGCCCAGGGTGGGCATGTCAGCAGGCTGGACAGGGCAGGGGCCCCTGGAAGGTGATCCCATGGAAGGAAGGGTCCTTGGAGGTAGGGGACCTTCTTAATCCCATAGAGTTGGGGCCACACTGCCCAGGTCTGGGGCCTCAGGGGAGGAGGGGTGGGTGTCTCTGGAGGTCATCAGGATGGCTGCTAAGGGTTGGGGACCCCTGTTCTAGTTGGAGTGTGTATTAGCCAGAGGGGTGCTGATGCAAAATACCAGAAATCGGTTGGCTTTTCTAAAGGGTATTTATTTGGGGTAGAAGCTTACAGTTACCAGGCCATAAAGCATAAGTTTCTTCCTTCACCAAAGTGTTGGAGCATGACAGCTGCTGACATTTGCCAGGGTTCAGACTTCTTGGGTTCCTCTCTTCCCAGGGCTGCATTTCTCTCTGGGCTTAGCTCCTCTGGTTCCTCCACAAGGTCAGCTGTAGACTATTAGGCGAATGGCTTGTTTCTCTTCCTGGGGCCTTCTCTCTTTCCTCATGACCAAGCTCCTCTGTGTGCTCACTTCCTGGGGTTCCAGCTCAAGACTCCAACTCAAGAATCCAACCTCCTTCTCTGCAGTGCAGTTTTTCTGTGAGTCCCTGTCCACCAAGGGGCAGGGACTCAACGTCCTACTGACGTGGCCCAATCAAAGCCTTAATCATTATTTAATCAAGTAAAAGTGAAACCTCTGAATCCAATACACTCTAATATGCCCAGAGGAAAAGACCAGTTTACAAACACAGTCCAATATTTCTTTTTGGAATTCATCAATAGTATCAAACTGCTACAGAGTGGTTGGGAACGGGAACATTTTCCCAGGAGAGAGGAGCTTTGGCTGCCACGTAGCAGGGAGCAGGCAGGTGCTGTGCGGCTCTGGGGTGGGGTTATGGGAGGGTATTCTGGGCCCAGTGAAGGAACTGCCCCTTCTTAAGTAACCCAGACCACTTCCTTTTAGTTTACACAGGCATATGTGTTTTGGTAGAAAATTAGGAAAATATGAAAAAAAAAATGCACAAAATAAAGCTTGATAACTGCCTTTCCCAGATACCCTCTAGAGATGACTCACTTATTCCAGTTTCTTCCTCTGAAAATTATTGTACTTTTAAAAAGTGGGATTTTATTGTACCCATTCTTTTGTCTCCTACTTTATTTTCTTAATAGTATACCATGAATATTTTTCTATATCACTAAATAGCTTTCAGTCTAATTTTTCAAATTGCTGCCTAGGGTTCCATTGGGAATATAAAGTGATTGACACTTAGGATGCTTGCATTTTTGTTGGAGTTAGGAACACCCTCTGACTACTTCTTTAGGATACGTTTAAGGAGACCCGCTAGTTAACAGAGCACAGACAGTGGTAATGAACTTCCTGTCCCTGGCTGTCTAATACTGTCGGAGAGGTGGTGGACTGGTCCAACCTGGAGAGGCTGCTGCCAACCCTGACCCGCTACGATCCTCCAGACCTGAACCCTGGCACCCTGGGGCACGGCCTGCCTCGGGGCTGCCCAGCCCACCCCGGCCTCCCCAGCGCACCCTGGCCTCAGCTGCTGCCTTCTCCATGCCCGAGCCTCATCCTGCAGCTGTCGGCAGGGGCGCTGGGCTGTGCCCAGCTGTGGGTGAGGTGCCAGGGGGCCCTGCGGTGTCTCCCCAGCCTCCCTCCACGAGGACGAGCAGGGCATCATCCCGCGGGCCATGGCCGAGGCCTTCAAGCTTATCGATGAGAACGACCTGCTTGACTGTCTGGTGCACGTTTCCTACCTGGAAGTGTACAAGGAAGAGTTCCGCGACCTGCTTGAGGTGGGCACTGCCAGCCGTGACATCCAGCTCCGGGAAGATGACCGTGGGAATGTTGGTAGGAATACCCCCATGCCCCACCTCCCCCTCCTTCAGTGGGATGGATTGGGCACTTGGGGGGGCCTTACCTGTCTGGAGTGGCACCCCGTTTGGGACATCCCAGCCCTGGGAAGGTTTTGCATGAGTTTCCCCTTCTCCACTGAGTTCAGTGTCTTATTTCTATACACAGTGAGAGGCATTGAGGTGGTGGTGGGGGGAGCTGGACAGGGGCAGCTGGGGCCCCTCCAGCCCAAACCAGGGCGGGCAGGACCCCTGGGCCCTGGAGCGAGCACGTGGGTCTGTAAGGGTGGGGTACAGGGCTAGGCCTGCGCCGTCTGCCCCCCCGCCCCGGGGCTCACGGCCGGCTGTGTCCGCAGTGCTGTGCGGGGTGAAGGAGGTGGACGTGGAGGGCCTGGACGAGGTGCTGAGCCTCCTGGAGATGGGCAACGCGGCGCGGCACACGGGCGCCACGCACCTCAACCGCCTGTCCAGCCGCTCGCACACGGTCTTCACCGCGACGCTGGAGCAGCGGGGGCGCGTCCCCAGCCGCCCGCCGCGCCCCGCCGCCGGCCAGCTGCTGGTCTCCAAGTTCCACTTCGTGGACCTGGCGGGCTCCGAGAGGGTGCTCAGGACGGGCAGCACGGACGAGCGGCTGCGGGAGAGCATCCAGATCAACAGCAGCCTCCTGGCCCTGGGCAACGTCATCAGCGCCCTGGCCGCCCCGCAGCGCCGCGGCAGCCACATCCCCTACCGCGACTCCAAGATCACCCGGTGAGCCGCGCGGGCCGGCGGGGCTGCGGGGCGCCCGACTCCCGGGGCCGGCGCGGGGCCCCTGACGCGCTGGCCCCGGCGCCCGCAGCATCCTCAAGGACTCGCTGGGCGGGAACGCCAAGACGGTGATGATCGCCTGCGTCAGCCCCTCGGCCTCCGACTTCGACGAGACCCTCAACACCCTCAACTACGCCAGCCGCGCCCAGAACATCCGCAACCGCGCCACGGTCAACTGGCGGCCCGAGGCCGAGCGGGCGCCCGAGGAGGCGGCGGCCGGGGCGCGGGGCCCGCCGCGGCACCGCTCGGAG
>JAKSZT010054540.1:1381989-1454624 GCA_026826555.1 Tolypeutes matacus
CCCGCGGCCGCCCGCCTGGGCGCCGAGTGCGCGCGCTACCGGGCCCGCAGCGCCGCCGCCTGCCGCCTCCTGCGCGAGCTGCAGGCCGAGCCCGGGCTGCCCGGCGCCGCCGCCCGCAAGCTGCGCGACTGGCTGTGCGCCGTCGAGGGCGAGCGCAGCGCCCTCAGCTCCGCCTCCGGGCCCGACAGCGGCGTCGAGAGCGCCCCCGCCGAGGACCAGGCGGCGCAGGGGCCCCGCGGGCGACAGGTGGCCACGGGCGGGGGCCCTGGGGGCGGGGGGAGGGAGGGCCCACCAGGCGGCCATCCAGGGTTCAGTGGCCTCTGCCGATGCCTTGGCCACTGTCCCTAACCTCCCCGAGCCTGGGCTTTGTGTTTGTAAAGGAGGGATGATGTTAGTCCTTCCCCCAGCGGACGTGGTGAGGGCCGGCTGTCCAACAAGGGGAAGCACATAGAGTGAACAATAAGACTGTGCTTGATAATTACCGGAGAAGGCCCAGTGGGCTCCAGAGGGGGGCCCAGGCCAGGTGGGCTGGGGAGCCGGGCCGAGAGCAGGCCCCGTGTCCCCCGGAGGGCGGGCTTGCCCTGCCAGCACCACCCCTGAAGCCTCCCCTGCCCCACAGGAGGGTGATGGGGCGCAGCAGCTGCTGAGCCTGCAAGGCCAGGTGGCCCGGCTGGAGGAGGAGAACCGGGACTTTCTGGCGGCGCTGGAGGACGCCATGGAGCAGTACAAACTGCAGGTGGGGCCCCTTTCCCCAGTGCGGGGAAGGTTCTGGAGAAGGGAAGTCTGAGCTGAGACTCCCGGGTGAGAGGGAGTTAGCCAGGCTGACGGGAGGGCAAGTTAGACATGGGGGTGTCCCCATGAGCACAAGTGTGGCGGTGAGGGACAGAACAGCGTGGGTGGGTTTGGGGCAGCCGCTGGGCAGCCAGCTTTGCTGGATGGTGACGAGAGTGGATGGGAGTTGGGGCAGCAGATGGGATGGTGGAGCCAGGTGGTGACCCGGTGGGCATGTGCCTGGAGCCCTCTGCTGGCAGTGATGGCAGCGAGCACCAGCAGGGAGGGCGTGTGATGAGGGGGATGTGGCAGGTGGGGTGAGAGCTTGAGCTGGAACCAGTACTGTGGAGGTCGTCAGGGTGACCTGGAGCTCAGAGACCTTGTGACCTTGGGGCACTCTGCCTCCGAGCCTCACATCCACGCCTATAGACTGAGCGTGCACGTAGTGCTCTGCACTGGCCACCAGGCCCTACGTGTGCCTGAGTTTTAGTCTAGGGAGGGTGGGGTGGCCTCAGCCTTGTTCTCCAGTTTCCCACACTCTGCCTGACCGTGAGCATCCCTGCCCCTGCACCCCTGCCGCCCCAGCCCCCGGCACCCCTGCAGCCCCCGCACCCCTGCAGCCCCCGCACCCCTGCCTCCAGAACCTTCTTCCCATCAGCGCTCAGACCTTGTCTTGCAGGGTGACCGCCTGCGTGAGCAGCAGGAGGAGATGGCAGAGCTGCGGCTGCGGCTTGAGATGGCGCGGCCTGGCTGGGGGGCCCCGGGGCTCCTGCAGGACCTGCCTCCCGGGTCCTTTGTGCCTCGGCCTCACACAGCCCCCCTGAGGGGTGCCCACACCCGTGTACTGAGCCTGGTGTCCCCTGCCTGCCTTCCTGGAGATGGAGCTGGTCCTGAGCAGTGGGGAGAGGTGAGGAGGTGGTGAGGCTGTGTCCACTCGGCTCTGTTGGACTGGTCAGGCCTGGGGCAGGGTAGGGCGGTGCTGGGACAGGTGTCCCTCACCCGTTTTTCATGGGACCAGCTGTGAGGCAGGAGATGCCCCTGCTGAGATTTGGGTGACTGTGGGCTTCTCGGAGATCTGGGGCCTTCAGATGGTGGTTCCCTGGAGGTAGCTGGAGAGTGCTTGGAGAGAGGAGGTTAAGAGGGCGTTCTGGCTTCTGGCACCAGATGGAAAGCTTGCACACCTCCAGAGATGGAGAGCTCACTATCTCTGAGATAACTTCTCTGTCTTTGGGTGGCTCTCTTTGCAAGTTTGTTTTTCCATCGAGCTCTAATCTGTCTCCCTGAGCCTTGGTCTCCTGCATCTGGTTCTACCATATGGGGCATTTTGATCCAAGGCTACTCCTGCATCCACCTGGAAGCTCTGGGCCAGCTCAGCTCTAGTGGCTGAGGGACCGAGGGGTGGGAAGACCTGGGTTTGGCAGAAGGCTGTCATGCACCCATCTCTGGCATGATCTTCTTGTCCAGAGAAGACTTAGGTGCAGAGAACTTGGATACAAGATAGAAGGGCTGATAGACATCTGGGGTGTGCAAGGGGCTGTGGGAGCTAAGGGTGGGGCGTGGAGGGAGGAAGAAGCTCTTGTTTCCAGTTGGAGATGGGAAAGGCTTCCCAGAGGTGTCGTCGGAACTAGATCTTGAAGGTAAGCTAGGGCTGGAGGGGCAGAGATGTGGGGAGGGTGTGCGAGGCAGGGCATGCCTGGGGCCTGAGGACATTCCTGCTGTGAAACCCTGGCACTCCCCAGCAGCTGACAGATGGCAGGGAGGCTGGGGCCGAGTTGCTGGCACAGGGAGATGGGCTGGGAAGTGGCTCTCCAACCGCATCAGAGGAGGACGAAGAGGAGCTGCCCCGGCGGGCCTTGCACCTGCGTAGGTGAGTGGGCTTCGCCGCCCCAACTGGACGAGGACTGGCCCGGGGCCCAGGGCTCGGCAGGGTGAGGGCGGTCTCAGGGTGCCCTCTCCTGCGTCGCCCTGGCCGGCATTGAGGGAGTGCGGGACGGGGCCTGTGGGCTCTGAGCTAAGAGGTCTTATTGGGGTGGGTGGCTGCAGGGTGGGCGCAGGCCTCCTGGTGCTCAGCCTCCACCGGCCCCTGGTGCCCCCCACGACCCTTAGGCTGATCCCTCACCTAAGACTTCTGTGAGACTTCTATCCTGGGCTTGCATTTGACCTTGGGGGCATGGTGACTGCTCCTCCTCACTCCTGGCCTGGGGCAGGGGCTGGGGAGGGGTGCAGACCTCCTGCTTCTGCCCTCCAGAAATGGGATCGGCAGCTGGAGCCAGAGGCCGGGGGCCCATCCAGGGAGTCCACCGGACAGGAAGGGCCCAGAGCTTCGCCTTGAACTGGGCATGGCCATGCCGGGCCCCAGAGGTGAGCTGGGTGGGCATGGAGAGGGCCTCCTTCCACCTCCCATACAGGTGGGGGTGCAGCCGCCCCCACACCACTGCCCAGAGCATGCCTCTCTCCTGCCCCGCTCAGCCTCTCCCTACTGCGCAGTGGGGCGGTGGCCTTGACAGCTGCCTGTCCCAGCAGCTGGTGGGAGCAAGGCCCCTGCCGCCTCGGCCTCCGAGTGGAGGCTGGCCCAGGCCCAGCAGAAGATCCGGGAGCTGGCCATCAACATCCGCAGGAAGGAGGAGCTCATCGGCGAGCTGGTCCGCACAGGTGATTCCCCACCTGTCGCCCCTCCACTGGCGTGGAGGCTCGGCAGAGGTCATGAGGCAAGTCCCCAGCTGCGCCTCTTCCGGCTGGGTGACCTGGAACAAGCAGTGTTGCCCCACCATGCTTCAGTTTTCTCATCTCTGAAGCGGGAGTAGTGGTTGTACCTGCTTCGTAGGGTTGCTGCGAGGCGGAATGAGGCAGTTCAGGTAAAATGCTCAGGCTAGCTCTCAGGCAGCACAGCTACTGTGTCTTCCTGTTATTATATTCTTATTGTTGTTTCTGAAGCGCCTGCTAGCGGCCCCTGTGCTGGATGCACCGCCTCCTGGTCCTGGGGAGCTCACGGTGAATGTGGCCGATGACCGAGTGTCTCCAAACTGTGCTACATCTACTGCTGGTATCCCCTTCAGTCAGGGGGTGGTCTTAGGTGACCCGTGGGCCCTTGTTATTTTACTTAATTTTAAAAGAACAACTTCATTTCAAATTCACAATGATAACAGAACAGAAAAATGCAGCTCGAGAGGTTATGGAAGCATTACTCCTAAAAAAGTTCTCTCCAGCACTTTTAACTCATCCAGTTCTAACTATTATACTCAATTGTTCCTCTAGTGTTCAGAAAGATACACAGGTGGACGCAGATTAAATGATGTAGTCAAGTTTTCCTTATTAATGCAAAAAGGAGAAAAGTGCTTAATCATATTCAGAGCTTACGGAACCAAACTCCATGTTCTTTCTTTGACCTTTAGCATTAATATAGTACCACCTTTGCTTTTGCTACGGAAATATTGCAATGGTGTTGTTAATTATAGTCCATAAATTACGTTAGTTATATTTTTCCCACGTATCCTCACACTCTTAACACCTTGTAGTATAGGAACATTCCTGTATTTACACCACCAACCACAATCCTCATCGACTGCCAGAAGAGGTGGGGCCTTTGTTATTTTAATAGTTATGAGTAGTTATGAATTTACTTATTACAAAATACATACAAAAGTTTTCAAATGTACAAGAAGAGAGAATAAATACAATGAACTTATATTCCCGTCACCTACATTTAGCACACTTTTTGTTTCATCTCTCCCATTTTGCTTTGCTAAAGTGTTTTTTGTTTTTTTTTTTTAATAAAGATTTTATTTATTTATTCATTTATCCCCCCCTTGCTGCTTGTGCTCGCTGGGTCAGCTAACCACGCCGTGCGGGCGGGCTTGCCTTCACCAGGAGGCCCCGGGAACCGAACCCAGGGCCTCCCATATGGTAAACGGGAGCCCCACTGATTGAGCCACAGCCGCTTCCCAGCTGAAGTGTTTTGAAGCTAATCCCAGACATCCTGTTATTCCATCCCTACCCCTTTCAGTATGTAGACGTTTCTTACCTAACCATGTGCCAATAGCACATCTAACAAAGTTAACATCCCCTGGCGCCCTGCCAGAAGCACTTTTCCGCAATTATTCAGCTGTCCTTTCACAGCTGCTTGGCTCCAATTGGGCTCCAAACCTGCTCCACACAGTGCATGTATGTCTTTGGTCTCTGAAGTCCCCCCTCTCTCACTCTTCAGTTGTCCAGAATCTCTCCAACCCAGGATGTTCTGGCTTTGTCTGTTTGCTCCCTGGTGGTGTCATTTAACTCATTCCTCTGTCTCCCATACTTTCTGCAAATGGAAGTTAGTTCAGGAGGCTTATTATATGCAGGTCCAAGTTAGATATGGATTTAGAGTGTGTTAGGAAAAGGTAGAATGAGTTAACCTGGAGTTTCTGTGTCATTGCTGACGGTGAGGCTAATTTTAAAAGGAGGCTGATTTAAAGAACTCTAGCAAATCCCAGGTGTCCAGGGCTGGCAGAGGCCTGGCCAACCCCAGGGAAGGAAGTGGTGGCCCTGCTGCGGGCAGACGGCCTGCCCGTGCTGACGCAGCCACCCTCTCCCAGGGAAGGCTGCGCAGGCCCTGAACCGCCAGCACAGCCAGCGCATCCGCGAGCTGGAGCAGGAGGCGGAGCGGGTGCGGGCCGAGCTCAGCGAGGGCCAGAGGCAGCTGCGGGAGCTCGAGGGCCAAGAGCCCCAGGACGCGGGCGCGCGGTCGCGGCTCCAGGAGTTCCGCAAGAGGGTCGCCGCGGCCCAGAGCCAGGTGCAGGTCAGTGTCGGGGCCAGTGAGGCTGGGATTGTGTGGGAAGCTGGCAGCCCCGACAGAGGTAGGGGAGCAGGTCCTGCCTGGGCCGCTCCAGGAGACAGACGAGAGGGATGCCCTGAGGGCCGGGCATCTGAAGAAACACTACCCTCCACCAAATGGCCCTTCTTCCTCCGTCCAGCCGTCCCTGCTTGCAGCCATTCGTTCACTTCCCCTCCATCCCACCCCCCACAGTTGCCCACCCATCAGTCCGGCTAAGCCATCGTTGATCCTTTTACTGGTTGATGTGATCTACTCTCCATTTATCTATCTGTCCATCTGCCCTTCTGTTCCCTCTTAGCAATCCATGCCTTATCCTCTTTTTTTTTTTTTTTTTTTAAAGATTTTATTTATTTATTCATTTATCCCTGCCTTGCTGCTTGTGCTCGCTGGGTCAGCTAACCACGCCGCGCGGGCGGGCTTGCCTTCACCAGGAGGCCCTGGGAACCGAACCCGGGGCCTCCCATATGGTAAACGGGAGCCCCACTGATTGAGCCACAGCCGCTTCCCTGCCTTATCCTCTTTTTCCACCTTTATATCTCATCCACTTGTCTGTTCACCCTTCTATCCATCATTCCTCCTTTCTTCTGTCAGTCCAGGTGTCCAACGTACAAGACAGGAGAGTGGTTGTAAGCAGGGGCTCTGGAGCCAGACTGCTTGGGTTTGAATCCCAGCTTACCAGCTGTGTGTCTTTGGTCAAGTTTCCTAACCTCTCTGTACCTCCGTTTCCTCATCTGTAAGAGGGGGCTAATCATCATACCCTTTCATAGCATTGTTAGTATTTTCTGATTCACACAAAGCGCTGAGTTTAGTGTGTGGTATAAAGTAAATGCTGCGGAAGTGTTAGCTACTGGTATTATTACTAGTTGTCCACCTGCCTGCTTTCCCTTTGAGCTGTCCCTCTGTCCCCTCACCCATCCCTGTGGAATGCCAGGCCCCCTGCCAGGCTCGCGGGCTGCCCCTTGAGGCCCAGCGGAGGCTGTGTCCGTCCCAGGTGCTGAAGGAGAAGAAGCAGGCGACAGAGCGGCTGGTGTCGCTGTCGGCCCAGAGCGAGAGGCGACTGCAGGAGCTGGAGAGGAACGTGCAGCTCATGCGGCAGCAGCAGGGCCAGCTGCAGAGGCGGCTGCGCGAGGAGACGGAGCAGAAGCGGCGCCTGGAGACAGAGATGACCAAGCGGCAGCACCGTGTCAAGGTGGGCTCTGGCTGGGCGGGTCCAGGCAGGTCTGTCCTGGCCCCTGCTCACAGCCATGGGACCTTACAGAACAGGTCATGTAGCCTCTCTGAGTCTGCGTTTCACCTAAAAATGAGAATTACAGGAAACGCAAGGCTAGAGGGAGGATTCAGTGAGATGAAATACCTAAGGTGTCTGGCGTCTTGAAGGGGCTGAAGTGTTTGCTTCTGTTGGCTGGTCCCAGAGACACTTGGGGTAGGCTGGGGAGCCCTTCGCAGGGCTGTGCGGGAGTGGGGTGTTGTATCAGCCAAAAGGGGTGCTGATGAAAAGTACCAGAGACCCGTTAGCTTTTATAAAGGGTATTTATTTGGGGTAGAAGGTTACAGTCACAAGATCCTAGAGTACAACTTAGGGTTACTTCCTCACGCAAAGTCTGTTGCCATGTGTTGAGGCAAGATGGCAGGCGATGTCTGTGAGAGTTCAGCCTTCCTCTTTCCTCATAAAGCTCGTGGTCCCAGCTTCTTCTGATCTCAGCTGCAGGCAGACATAAGTCTCGTCTTTCTCCCCGGGGCTTGTTTCTTTCTGGGCTCAGCTGCTCTGGTCTCTTCACAAGGTCAGCTGTAGACTATCAGGCTCATCTCTCTTCCCAGGACTGCAGGATCCTCTGTGTATCTACTTCTCTGTGTGTCCACTTCTGTATGAGTCTCTTTTATCTGCCCAAGGGGCTGGGACTCAGCGCTGAGTCGCACTCTAATGACGTGGTTGGATCAGAGCCCTGATCTTAACATAATGTAATCAGACATCTCAGCTGAGTCTAATACAATCAAAGGGTTATCAAGAGCCCAGCGGAACAGACCAGTTTATAAACATAATCAGTACTTCTTTTTGGAATTCATCAATATCAAACTGCCATAGGTGTGCACTGCTTGTGGGCTTTGGCATCACGGACCAGCCCTGCCTGCTGAGCCTCCCCACCCTGCCCCGTCCCCAGGAGCTGGAGCTGAGGCATGAGCAGCAGCAGAAGATCCTGAAGATCAAGACAGAGGAGATCGCGGCGTTCCAGAGGAAGAGGCGCAGCGGCAGCAACGGCTCCGTGGTCAGCCTGGAGCAGCAGCAGGTGGGGCCTGGGGGGAGCCTGCGCTCGTGAGCCCCCACAGCCTGGCGGGGCGGCCCTGGCCGGTTGCCATGTTCCCGGGGGGTCAGCTGGTGGGGACACCATGCTTCCTGCCCACGGAGCCAGAGGTGAGAACTGAGTTCCCTCCCCACACTCCCCCTTTCCCTCAGAAGATCGAGGAGCAGAAGAAGTGGCTGGATCTGGAGATGGAGAAGGTCCTGCAGCAGCGGCGGGCACTGGAGGAGCTGGGGGAGGAGCTCCACAAGCGGGAGGCCATCCTGGCCAAGAAGGAGGCCCTGATGCAGGAGAAGACGGGGCTGGAGAGCAAGCGCCTGCGGTCCAGCCAGGTGAGGCCCCGCCAGGGAAGATGCTGCCAGGAGAGGTCCTGGCCGGGTCAGATGGAGCCAGGTAGTCTCTCCAGGTGATGCCCTGCTAGGTGAACCCCTACCAGGTGAGGTCCAGCCAGGTGAGGCCCCACCAGGGGAGATGTTGCCAGGAGAGGTCCTGGCCAGGTTAGATGGAGCCAGGTAGTCTCTCCAGGTGATGCCCCTGCTAGGGGAACCTTGAGCTTCCACCAGGTGCGGTCCTTCCAGGTGATGTTCCTGCGTGATGAGTTCCAATCAGGTGAAGCTGTGGCCTACGGCTCAGTGCTCAAGAACGCTAGGGTTTTAGGATGCTTATCACACGTTCTGATGTTCGGGAAGAGGAACCTTTCTAGGTATCTATCCCACAGTTCATTTCACCTCGTTAACCACCTACTCTGGACCTGTGCAGAATAAGGGTAAGCCAAGTAGAAGGTGCATTCACTGGCTTTGGAGGCAGACAGACCTGGAGTTGAAGCTGGCTCCACCCACCATTGTTCCCTCTTTACTAGGAAGGTCAAGGAGCCTCAGTTTTCTCCTCTGTCAAATGGAATCATAACATTGCTGTGAAGATTAGAGTGGGTCCATCAAACACCAACCCCAAGCCTGTTCCTGGAGCAGGTGCTTGGGCTAGATTTCCAGAGGGTTCTAGACCCACAGGCCAGGAGCTGTGCTGCGGCCACCATGAAAGCACTCTGGGAAGGCCAAGAGGGTTCCAGACTGCTGCCGGGTCATCCGTAGCTTCACTTGGCCCCTCGAGCCCTCCCTTCCCCGCTTGCCGGGCTCCTGAAGGGCCTCCAGAGGTTGGCCGCTAGTTTCCCGTAATTGCTGTAATATACCCTCACCCCACTCAGCCTTTGGCCACGTTGCCCTCTGCTTGTCTGCAGCCTCTTTCTGGGCCATCCTTCCTTCTGGGCCATCTTTAGAGCATCACTCAGATGCTCTGGCCCCGCCGGCGCCCACACCCCGAGCGTCTGCAAAGCTCAGGGCCAGCCCCCCTGGGCAGGGCACTCCTGGCTTGTCAGATCAGGTCCTTGCACCTGGACTGTAGGTTTCCCGGGGGAGGGACCCACATCCTCCTTAGCGACCGGGCGCTGGGTGGGTGGGGTCTGTCGTCCCGTGAGAGGATGCCTGTTCCTTCCCTCCCTTGGCGCTGCTGCCCCAGGCCCTCAACGAGGACATCGTGCGCGTGTCCAGCCGGCTGGAGCACCTGGAGAAGGAGCTCTCGGAGAAGAGCGGGCAGCTGCAGCAGGGCAGCGCTCATAGCCAGCAGCAAATCCGCGGGGAGATCGACAACCTGCGCCAGGAGAAGGACCTGCTGCTGAAGCAGCGCCTGGAGATCGACAGCAAGCTGCGGCAGGGCAGCCTGCTGTCACCCGAGGTACTAGCCGTAGCCGTCTGTCTGGCTGCTCCCCTGCTGGCTCCGGGTCTGCTGGCTGCTGGGCCTGGCAGCTTTTGGACATGACTTCCCTCCTCAGCCTCCTCTGGGTTATGCCCAGAAAGGTGGGGAGAGGGGGTCAGCGAGAACACTGGACTGGGCCCCTCCACCCCTTGCTTTAGCACTCGTGTGGGACAGCAAGGGCCCTGCTGGCCTAGTTCCCTTCACCTTGCGCTGCAGGACACCCGCACGCACTTCTCAGTCCCCTGTGTGGGGGCAAGCGTGTGGAGCACATTTAGCATACACCTTGTGGCTCAGGCACGTTTGCTTTCCCTGAGCAGCAGAGAGAACCTATGTTAATATAAACTCCCCCAGCAGACCCCATGGCGCCTCTGCTGCAGGCGGGGTTGCAGCTGAGTCCGTGGTCCCGGCTCTTACCACAGAGGGCAGCGTGCGCCTGTCTCTTGATGTGCTGACTTTGTCCTCAGGAGATGGGGACGCTTAAAAGGCTCATCTGTGGCTAAGTGTTGGCTGTTGCGGCACCCCGTGTCTGCGTCGACTTGTGCAGGGGGCAGGTGTTCTGAGGTGTAGGGAGCCCAGCAAGCCCCTCCATGCACACTCGGGTCCCCGCAGGAGGAGCGGACGCTTTTCCAGCTGGACGAGGCCATCGAGGCCCTGGATGCTGCCATCGAGTACAAGAACGAGGCCATCACGTGCCGCCAGCGTGTGCTGCGGGCCTCGGCCTCCTTGCTGTCCCAGTGCGAGATGAACCTCATGGCCAAGCTCAGCTACCTCTCATCCTCGGAGACCAGAGCACTCCTCTGCAAGTACTTCGACAAGGTGGGTCACCTGCCTCCTCCTTCTGGAGTGCGGGTGGGTTTTGTGTCTGATTGGCAGCTCCAGCAATACCCTCTTCCCTCCTGGGGTGGGGGGTGGTGCAGAATCAGGACCTCAGACTCTCCTCCAAGCCTATTTTACCTAATGAAGCTAAGATCTCCACTTCTTCCTCGGTTTTGACCAACCACCTTCAGGAGGGCCCTGGCCCAGGTCAGTGGTTCTCAGCTGGGGATGATTTTGCACCCCGTGGGACCCTTGGTTGACGTGGCACGTGTCAGGGTGCTATGGCCTCTAGTGGGCAGAGGCCAGGGATGCTGCTAGGCATCTCACAATGCACAGGATGGCCCCCACCACACTCCCTGGCCCCACCATGAAATTCCACAGCTTGAGGCTCTGTCCAGAAGCTCAGGAGTGTGTGGCCAGGAAAAGGTTTGAGGCAGGGATGGTAAATATGTTTCCCTGATCATTTGGAACTCGACACCTAGAATGCTGTGTCGTGAAGGATTCGGGCCAAGCCTTGGCTCAGCAGGAACGACTGCGGGGACTTCTTACAGACGTCTGCCATGGGGGCAGCAGTGGCAAGTTTGCCAAATACTTGTGCTTGGCGGGTGATGCTCTCACCTGGGACAGGTGGTGACACTCCGGGAGGAGCAGCACCAGCAGCAGATCGCCTTCTCGGAGCTGGAGATGCAGCTCGAGGAGCAGCAGCGGCTGGTCTACTGGCTGGAGGTGGCCCTGGAGCGGCAGCGCCTGGAGATGGACCGCCAGCTGACCCTACAGCAGAAGGAGCACGAGCAGAACATCCAGCTCCTCCTGCAGCAGAGTCGAGGTGAGGCGCCTGGCCGCCTGGCTCCCGGGCCCCGGCCTGCCCTGAAGGCTGTGGTGGCTGTAGCTGCCCGCCATGCCTGCAGCTCCTCATCGCCCTCTTGTCTGCCTTTCCACTCCAGACCACCTTGGGGAAGGCTTAGCAGACAGCAAGAGGCAATATGAGACCAGGATTCAAGCTCTGGAGAAGGAACTGGGCCGCCACATGTGGCTAAACCAGGAACTAAAACAGAAGCTCAGTAGTTTGAACGCCGCAGGCCAGAGCAGGGGTAAATTTTATCTGGTGCCACTGAGCTGGACCATGCTCTCAAATCGGGCTTGTTCCTTCCTGTTGTGGGGAAAGCTGAGAAATCACCCTGACGTCATATTGCTTATTATACTGGGGCATTGGGAAGCCAGGACTTCACGAGGGTGCTGGCACTGCTGTGTCTGACAAGGGCGTTGTTATTCTCGGTGACAGGTGGGGAGAAGAGGACCCCGTGCCTGGAGACCAGACAGCCCACAAATGAAGACGAGCTCCATCCAGCTCCAGAGCTTCCCTGGCAGCCCCCCCTCACCGAGGGGGCCCCCCGTGTCCGGGAGGAGCTACGGGACTTGGTCCATGCTCCTTTACCACTGACATGGAAACGCTCAAGCCTGTGCGGCGATGAGCAGGGCTGCTCCGAGGAGCTGAGGCCGTGGGAGGAGCCTGAGCCCCTGCTGGGGCGGGTGCTGCCTGTCGGGGAGGGGAGTTTGCCCCGGAACTTTGGGCCCTTGTCCAAGCCCCGGCGGGAACTCCGGAGAGCCAGCCCGGGGATGATCGATGTCAGGAAAAATCCCCTGTAGGCCTGGGGGGCACTTGGGAGCCTGCTGACCGGTGCTGCTGCCCACCATTTTGCTTCTATGATGGTCGATCCTTTCCTCACACGCTAGATCAAGGTCCTGATCTTTACACGAATTGGAGTTAACCAATTTGAGCCATAGCCCCAAAGAACTGGACCCAAAACAGTTTTTAAAATAACATGCACCTCCCTAGCACTCATTCCCTTCAAGCTGCAGTACCTGATTGCCACCATTGGGTTTGCTCGAGAGTTCCAGAAGGAAGAAGTGCAGTATAAGCCCATGGTTACAGGGTTCAGCCAAGGCCTGTCCTAAAACGGTTGGTGGCAATAGGGTTGTGGTTAAAATGGTTTTATGTATATAAGAGGCACTGGGAAACAGCAGTTTTAGAATATTTTTTAAGCCATTTTACAATAAACAAGAATAATCCCTGAAGGAAGGGATGGGAGTTTTCACTTCAGTTTGATTTCTAAGATGATAGTATGAATTAGACTCGGGAACAGTGGCTTCTTGGAACACAACAGACCCGGAAGCTTGACAGAACGAGGCAGTTCTAAATCAGCCCTCATGGTGGCCAGGCCTCTAGCCAAGACTGGACAGTCTGGTGAGTGGGGCGCTCCAGGAGGAGACCGTGTCAGCTGACGGTCTCCCCGTGAGCGAGCGAGCACTGTGCCCCAAACGGGCTGACTCTTAGGACAGACCTTGAAGTGTGGACTCCAGAAGCCACTAGAGCGGGACCTGTCACAGTGGACCAGACTGACATCCACACAGATGCACTGCATGCCCAGTGGCCACGGGTGGCTTTATTGTTCCATATGGGGGGGGGTGGTGGGAAAAACTCGTTCTGTGCCCCAGATGCAGTCTCCATTTCATGTCCCTGTATGTGTGCAGTGCCTGACGTCATAGTGTCCCAGGCTTAGAGTGGCTCCGCTGGGGATACTGTGCAGGGATCCTTTCCCAGCTCAGTGAGGCAGAGTGAGCCTCTGACTTGCCCAAGGTCACAGTTGGGGGTGGATGGGGCTGGCCTGGGATCCCAGTCTTCCAGTGCCTTATCTGGTTTGCTGACCTCCCAGGCTGCCTCTGATTGGCAGCAGCGGCTACACCATCAACCACCCTCCCCCATCTTCCTATCGAGGTGGCAGGTGTGCTGGGATTAGGAGTAGGGCCTGGGGGTGTATGGATTCCAAGAGGGGAATGACAGACCCTAAGGCATTCTAGCAGGACTCTGAAAGCTGATCAAGGAGGCGGCTTGGGACTAGGTCCCTAGTTGCTTTATGCCCACAGGACATGGGCTGACCTGGCTTACTCGGCCTTCATCTTTTGGTGAGGCCCTGGCTACTCTTTCCTGGGGAAGAGGCCCAGGGTTACACAGGCTGCCGGTCAGTGAGGCCCCAGGTCAGATGAACTGAGTTTCTGGGCACCCGGCTAAGAATTCAGGTGTGGGAAAGGCCTGGAATTCCTAACAAGTCCAGACAACACTGCTCAGGACACTGCTCCTTGTCCAGGAACTGTGGCTGCTCAGGACAGGCTCAGTGGTGCTCGTCATTCTAAGTCCCACCACCTGGCTCCATCCAGACTAGCTAATCAGCTTCTTCCGCGTGTAAGTCCTGCTGATGGGGCGTCTCCTTGAGAACGCTTGGCTGAAAGGAGATTCGTCTGCAGTGGAGGGAAATACATCCAGGTCCTCATCTAGAAAAAAGGCAGAAAAATTTGGAATGCAGGAAGTAACTGAGGATTAAATAAACAAACAAAAAAGGGCTGAAATTGCCGGAGCGTTATACACGACTTAAGAAAATCAGCAGGGAAGCGGCTGTGGCTCAATCAGTAGGGCTCCCGTTTACCATATGGGAGGCCCCGGGTTTGGTTCCCGGGGCCTCCTGGTGAAGGCAAGCCTGCCCGCACAGCGTGGTTAGCTGACCCAGCGAGCACGAGCAGCAAGGGGGGGGTAAAAAGTAAAAAAAAAAAAAAAAATTATAAAAAAAAAAAAAAAAAAAAAAAAAAAAAAAGAAAATCAGCAAAGCTAGGAAGTTATCTCATGCTGCAAAGAGGTTACCTCCACTTTTTACAACGCCTTCTACCTGGGATGACTGGGTAGCTAGCTGACAGCAGTGAGCAATCATGGAACGCAAAGTACCTGTGGTTTTAATTCCCTCACTTTGATATTTTGTACATGCTTTTTGGGTCTCCGATGGGTGAGGTTTCTGCTATTTTGGATACTTACAGGAGTCTCCAGGAAAGAAACCTCGGAAGGGCAGTCTTTTTAGGCCCTCCCCATCCTCTATTCCCCCCCCTTCAGTTCTAGAAGCAGAAGGAAACCTTTCTAACCAGTGCAGTGAGCAGGCCAAATCACATTTTCCAAGTGAGGTAGACAAAGGAGAATCCTAGCCTGAAGGTTGATAACAGCCATTCTTTATCATCCCGAATGTACAGGAAAACATGGGTATAAACTGCCTGCAGGAAACAGCCAGCTCCCTACGTCCTGTCTACCTTGAGGTCACTCGGATTCTAATGGCTACAGACTAGCAGTATGTTATACGCCCACTTCTGCCATCTTTAGGAAGACAAGGATTTTCATGGGATTTGAGGGGGATTTTGTTAGGATGCATAGAGCTCCTGCAGTGTCTCTGGGAAGGGCACGTGACACCATGGGCACAAAATCACTTCCCCTGTACTCCGGTGTTCCCTACGCCGCCTCCAGAAAAGATTCTTCTGGCGACCCTGAGTGAGCTCCAGGGAGTAGTCCAAGGAAAACGAGTTTGGCTCTGGTAACAGCCTCCAGGACTTTAACAAGCAAATTACCTCTGGTGTCTACACCCCGAGAGGAGGGTGTTTTTCCTTGGAAGAGCAGTGGAGACTGGGTAAGGGCCTGGAGACCACTGGCAGAAAGGCAGCTCCGCACGGCACGGCCGGGAGGTGGGGTAGACCCTAGAGAGATTGCACACAGTAAACCACCAAAATCCATCACACGGTTCCCCACATAGGCGACCAAGCGGCCTTGAGGGGCAACTCCTGGATGCCTCCTCCCCAAACATAGGTCCTGACAGAAACCACGTGGAAAAGGAATCCAGAAACAAGCTCACCTGAAGCAAAGACCTCATCGTCCCCCATGGAGGGCAGCTGTTGCCCGCTTGTACTTGGGGAGCGCTCTTCGCTCGCCTTAGTAACAACTTCCAAGCCTTCTCTCTGGTTGTCACAAATTCTTTTGCCTCGATACTCATCTTCCTTGGCAGAAAGGAGTCTCTTCCTGGAACCTAATCCAAACTGTCCCCATGAGAAGGCTTCCTCAGCCTTGGGCACGCTGTCTCTGGGAGGAGAATGGTCTGGCAGCTGATACACCCCCTCAAGCTCAAAATCCCCCAAGATGCGAGGCTTGCTGATGCTGAGCTCAAATCCGTGCTCCTTGCCCTCTGGCTCAAGCACTGCCACGCTCCCAGGGAGGTCGGCACTGACGTCGCTTGTCCCAGTAGAGGTGCCGGCACTGCAGTCCACTGCCCTTTTCTTCCTGGGCCAGTCTTTAATGGTGTCAGGAGTTGTCTTTCCACTGTGCTTGGGAGATGGGGTCCAAGTAAGCCCCACATCCACCTGAAAAGGAGATGGGGTGCTAGAGGTACAGCGGGTTGGGGTACAGGACTGGCAGATATAGGTCTGTCCCCCACTCTTGCCAGGGGTGCTGTGTGAGGAGCGAAGGCAGGGAGGTGACATGTAGGTAGTTTCGGGTTTGCTTGAGGATTTGTAGGCCCTGGGCATGCTGAGAGCAGGGAAGGAGCTGTCCTCGTCCAGAAAGCCATCCTCCTTTCTTAGGGGTTCGGCTTCTAACAAAGGGGTGGGATCTACCTTTTTAATTCGAAGCTTGGGAAGGCCAGAGGCTTGCATTTCCAGCTCAACCTCATAAGTCTGTGGGCTGGCAGAGGCTTCTGGAAGCTGAGTTGAAGCTTGCAATTCCTCTGGCTGTGCTGTGGCCTGCTGCTGCCTTCTGTCTGCAGTACAGCGCAGGTCATGGGACGGTAACAGAGGAGAGCTGGGCCCAGAAGAAGGAGGCGATGGAGGAATCCCAGGGTTAGGCAGAGAAGGCTTCTCATCAGTGACCACCATCCTTAACCTCTCGCCTTCAGCCACTGGAGAAATGTCATTTTTCAAGGTATCACCGCCGTGGTGTTCAGCTTCATGAAGGAGAGTGAGATATTCCACGTCACTTGCAATGAGCGCAGGGGAGAAAATATGCAAGTCACTCCCTAAACCAGTTCCAGGGTCACTGTGTCTTTCCAGAGAAGATTGAGGAGAGAGGTTCAGTTCCTCCGGATCTTTCCTAGAGCCTCTGACAGCAGCTGCTTTGGCAGTCAGGCCAACCACAGGGACAAGAGCAGTGTTAGGCTGGTACTCCAGGAAGCTCCTTGCAGGACTAGAGGTATTTCTACTCCTTTTCCTGATCTTAGAGGGAGGTGCAGGGGGGATGGTGTCGGATATAGCTGTCTGTGAGATTTGGGGTGGAGTTGAGGGCAGAGCACAGGAAAGAGATGTGGCTTCATTCTGGGGCAGTTTCCAATCCAGTTCTCCAGGGGGAGGAGATTCCATCAAAGATTTCCTAAATGGAGACTTTTCGGAAATATCACAGAAAGGAGAGTTAGATAGTTTCTTTGGAGAAATAGGAGGGGAGGAGGTAACAGTTGCATTCTCTGGTCTCTTTGGGGTTTTGACAGACTTAGCCTTTAGTTTCTGTGCTGGTTCCTCTGTCTGAGAAGCACCAGGGACATGGGGACTGGGGCTTTTTTGAACAGGAGGTGTGCCTAGGAAGCCAGTCCCCCCTAGCAGTCCCGAGGCTGCCAATTTCACTGGAGTTCTAAGAGAGTATCTGACAGGAGTCAGGCATTGACTCCTGGTCTGGACAGTGGATGATGTCTGGGCTCCCGGACTAGAATTTACTGAATGTGACCAAGTACAATTCTGCAAAAATCCGGGTGGCTGACCATCCTGCCTTTTGGGAGTTCTTGGTATCTTCTTTTCCAGCGGCGAGGCAAATACCTTCGCTAGGGAGTGGCCTTTTTGAGGTGTCACTTTTGCTCCGGATGGTGATCCACAGCGACGGGAGCAGGAGTCTCTGAAGGACTCTGTCAGAACCGCCTGCTTGGCAGGCGTCACCTCCGCAGGGGATTTCCACAGCCCTTCTGGAGTGGAAGGCAGCGTCTGTGGGGTACGAGGGCACCTCCTGGGTGTCGTTTTGGAAGAGCCTGAGGATCTCCGGGAACTCTTCTTGGGAGTCTGTGAAGAAAACTGCATATTATGGTGGTTGAATTATCATAATCTATCTTCTCTAAAAAGCTTTAATAATCTATTACACAATTAGAGAGGCCTTTGGTGATTTATAGGAGAGGGTGTCCTTTGAGATGTTATCTTCATTGTTGTGCCTATACCTGTCTCTGCCCCACCCCCACCCCCATACAATGCCTGGCACCCACTAGTTTCTTAGTGAGCACATGAGGTGGACCCTGGAGGGAGGAGAAGAGGGGATGGGAATAAGGTAGTTTGTAAATACAATAGGAAAGACCCGATGGATTAGTCTGCTCAGAGAGGGGAGAACCCAAGGTCAACGCCACTGCTTGTGCTTGCTGTCTGCTTGTCTTCTTTTTAGGAGGCACTGGGAACCAAACCTGGGCCTCCTGTGTGGTAGGCAGGAGCTCAATCACTTGAGCCATATCCGCTTCCCAACCCCGGGTTTCTAACATGGGTGACTAGATGGAGTGGGCAACCTAACTGAATAGATGAGTGATTATTGTGCCTTTCAGAAAGATACACACACACACACACACACACACAGGGCAGAGTTTAAATAATAGATGAGACCATCTCTATCTCCTCCCCTCAACCTTGGCCTCAGTCAAACCTGCTGCTTTAAGCCCCATCTACCCAGTGATCACTCATCTGAATCAATGCTAATCGCGCCACATCTTTACTATGTGATACCGGATTATTATATCATTACCTGCTTTCTCTTCCCTAGTGGACTCTGTAGGTCCCCTTAGCCATGCCTCTTTGTTCCCCAAGATTATTTTGAACATTAGAGAAATTTTATACCTGATAAGCTGTAGTTATCTCAGAACTCAACGTGCTTCTGGAAGGCCTTTGAATTCGGGCCGAGCCCTTCTCTGAGGGACTGGTCATCTCAGACACTGCACCAAAAAAAAGCCTCTTGGGAGACTGAATACTTTGGGCTGGAAAATGTTTTCTTTGGTCTGCAAGTCACAAAAAGTGATGGCATTTATTCCTTCTCAACTTTCCTGCCTTCCCAATACTACTAAAACAGCCAGTCCACAGAAGAAAGATGATGACAATTTTTAGAGCAACTGGAGGACAAGTCCCACCTAATTATGTCAGCAACTGCAATGATTGCTGCCTTCTTGGATTTTAATAAGACTGCACGTGAGCCCCAGCCCCAATGTTAGGAAATGCAGGCAACTAAAGTAATTTAATTTGTAAATATACATATAAAAATACACATGTCATTATGAAAAATAAAGAACATTAAAAAAAGATATCCCTCGTGTGTAAGATCTGGCTGCTTGGTGGAAATTATGGGTAAATCTGGATTAACCCCATTTGAATGAAATGACTGACCTAATGACAGTGTAGACAAACAGCTGTGGGAATCCAAAGGGATGACTCCGAATCTTGGCAGGACTTTTCATAAAGTCATCACCTTGAACTTCAAATATATATATCTATTCTACTTCTCCAATGTCAAGAAATAATATGACAAATTTCATGTTTCTGTTCTCAAAAACAATTCCCACCAAGTCAGCAAGGCCTGGGAAGGCAGTGGGTCTGCACATTACCTGAACTGTCTTGATGGAATGAGTGAACTCTTTGCACGTTCCGAGACTTCGGCTGAGATGCAGAATAGAAGGACCCAGAATATTTCCTGGTGAATGACAACTGTTTGATTCGAGGACTTCGTCTCAAACTTATTTCTACAAAACCAGAACCACAGTTAGTAACCACAGAGAAGTGTAAGTTTGACATTATCCCATATTGTCAGAAAGGGGTAAAATTTATATAATAGCAGGTATGAGATGGAGATTCCAAACTATTGGACTTAAGAGATGTCTGAATTGTTGTATCAAGGCTAAGAGAGGATTAATATACGGCCACAACAAAGTACAAAAAAACAACACTGGCCCACTAGACTATCACCATCAGATATCTCATAAACTATCACCTTTAAAAGCATGATGTAGTGTGAAAAGAAGTATGTATAGCATGACTTTTGTAAAATATATACATGTCTCATATGTGTCTGTCACATTTTATAGAAATAATACTTGTAAGATTATACACTAAAATTCTATTAACAGAGTATTTCTGAGTTGAGGGATTACCAAGTGATTTTTAAAAATTTGGCCTCTCTGTATTTTCTCAGTTTTCTACAATTAACATGAATTACTTGAGCAAGCACAAGAATTTAGTTTGTAAAATCCCCTCCTTCATCATATATAGTTTCTCAATAAGCCATCGCACATAGTAGTAGTAGTTTTAGCTTTTCACCCTCAATGCCATTTTCTTTTTTTGAGGTACCAGGGGCTGGGGATTGAACCTGGGACTTTGTATGTGGGAAGCCGGCGCTCAACCTCTGAGCCACATCCGCTCCCCAGTGCCATTTTAATTGGTTAAAAATAGTTCTCCAGAATCTAGGTAAAATGCAAAAAATAAACTAAATGCCAGTCATACTCACCATTGTCTCCTTTATCAGGGGATTCTTCGACAATGTCAATATCAGGACCAGGCTCAGAGGATCTGGAACGATAAGGACAAGGGCTGTTCCACGTCACTCAACATTAACACGCATTAAAGAGAGGTACGGCTTCTCACCTAACCAGGTAACAAAGATCACAGGGTTTGATAAAGCAGCGTTGGCAAGTACTCTCATACATTACTGTCAAGTGAAAATGGTCGGAACTTTTTTTGGAAAGCGACTTTGTGACATCAAAATTATTTAAAATATAAATACCTTTTGAATCATCAACTTCACCTCTAGCAATTTATCCTATAGATGAACTTGCACAAAAGTGTAAAAATACATACACAAATAACATCAAGATGGTATTTTGACTCATGTTGAGTGAAATAGGCTGGGTGCAGGACAAATATTATATGATATCACCGATATGAAATAACTAGAATATGCAAATTTAGAAATGAAAAGTAGATTACAGGTGACCAGCGGCAGGGGGAAAGGGGAATGGGGAGTTGCTGCTTAATGTGTAGAGAGTTTGTTTGGGGAGATGGAAAAGTTTTGGTGAGGGATGGTGGTGGTGGTGTTGCAGCATTGTGGATGGAATTAACACCACTGAATGGTATACTTGAAAGTGGTTAAAATGGGAAATTTCATGTTATATATTAAGGAAAATACATAAAAAGGTGGTGTCATGACCAGATGAAGTGGTTGCTCTTCTCTCTATTCCTCAAGCTGACCTAAAAACCCTGGACATCATATATAAAGCTAACATACGACTCTGAAAGGTGGAGAAGGCGCTCTGGCTAAGGACCTTGGGACCTGAGGAAGGACAGGGCAGTGAGGTCTCTGAGCTTTCTTTTTGCCTCATATATCCTGGACTGGAGAAGCCGACAACCCAGTTACACCAACAGGTGCAGACCAAAGAACTCCCTAAGAAAAGCTGACTCTATAGCTAAAAGACCAGGAAGGAAAGGGGCAGCCTAGCAAGACAAATTTTTCTTTTCTTTTCTAATTTTAATTTTTTTTTTTGAATTTTAAAAAAGATTACATAAATGTTATATAAAAAATATAGGGGATTCCCATATATCTCAAACCTTCCCCCTCCCACAAGACAAAACTTTTAGGCAAGAACCCCCCTACTCCAAACCAATTGCCATGGAAAAAAACAGTGGCCTCCCCCCATGCTGGTCAGCAGAGGCTGAGTGGGGAGGCTTAGACTTCCACCACCCTTTCCAGCTGGAATGAGGCGGTGTCAGGACATGAAGGGATTTGAAATTGTGGTACACTCGTTCCATGGAATACTACACAGCAATAAAAAAGGACAAACTATTAAATGGATAAACCTCAAAATAATTATGCTGAGCAAAAGAGTCCAGACAAGAGTACATAACTGTATGATTGGATTCCATGTATATAAAACTCTAGAAAATGTAACTAATCTGCAGTGACAGCAGATCAGTGGTTGCTGAGGGCAAGGGGGCAGGGAGGGGTGGGAGGAAGGGATTACAGAGAAGCACAAGGAAACTTTTGGGTTTGATGGATATGTTTACTATTTTGGTTGTGGTAATGGTTTCAACAGGTGCACAGAGATCAAAACTTATCAAATTGTACATTTTTAATATGTGTAGTTTATTGTGTATCAACTATACCCCAATGGAGTTGTTTTTAAAAATAAGTACACAAAGTAACAATTATCCATATTCTACTCCTGTTGCAACATAATTTTTAATAGTGAAATTTGGAGACAACTTAAATAGCCATCAAGAGGAAATGGGTTGAATAAATTATGATACATCCACATTAAAGAAAATTTTGAAGTTGTTAAAAAAGGATTTATTTCTACATTTACTGACATAAATCGATGCTAAGATAAGCAGGGAAGAAAAACCACAGAACTGTATAGAATGGTCTCATTTTGGGGGAGAATGAGAGGAGATATTTACATTCATTCACTCATTTTTTTTTTTTTTAAATGTTGTTTAAGTCTATATAACGGCTTGTCTCATCGAAGAGAGAACACTGGGATAGGTTAGACTTTCTAACCTATAGCAAGTGGAAATTGTGCCAGATGGTTTCAATCATCTGCCACAGAGTGTTGCATGCAACATTCATTCATTCTTAAAATATTATTGACTAGATGAAATATGATTGGCCATGAGTTGATAATTGTTGAAGCTGGGTTATATATATATGGGGCTTCCTTATAAGAGTGAATATTCTCTTATATGTTTAAAATTTTCCATAATAAACAATTTTTGAAAATATATGTATTGAGTGAAGCAAGCCAGGCACAAGAGGACAAATACTGATGATTGTGCTACTATGAATTAAATACACTGTGTAACATTTTGTGTGATTCCATTTATATAAAATATAAATATAAATCAACTTATAAAGATGCAATTAGGTTAGTGGTTATGTAGGGCTGGGGAAGGCATGCTAAGGGGTGTGGAGTTTTTCTTTTTGGAGTAATGAAATGGTTCTACAATTTTTTGTGGTGATGAATGCACAACATTGTGATTATAATAAAAGCCACTGATTATAAACTTTGGATAGATCGTATGGTATATGAATATATCTCAATAAAACTGCTTAGTAAAGGAAAAAAAAACAAATACCAAAGGGGGGGGATATATATATATATATATGTATTGAGCTTCTCTACTCTGTGTCTAGCACTGGAAACAGAGTAGTGAACAAGACAGAAAAAGGTCCTGTCTTTTGGAGTGTATATTCCAGTGGGGGGGTTAGGGGTTACGGGATAAGACAATAAATGGGTTAACTTCAAAAAAGTGGTAACTGCTCTGAAGGAAATAACTCAGAATGATGGCACAGAGCAGTGGTATAATGGGGGGAATGGACAACTTTGGGTCGGGGAGTCAAGGGGGTCTCTTTGAGGAGCTAAGCTATTAGCCAAGACCTTAACAACAAGAAGGAGCCAGTCTCAAGGGGAAGAGCAATGCAGGCAGAGGGACCAGCTGGCTCAAAGGCTCTCGGGTTAGAACGAGCTTGGGTGCAGGAGTATGGCTGGAATGGAGAAAGTGAGAGGCAGAATGGAAAAAACTGAGATTGGACAGGCAGGTCATGAGAAGGAGCTGTGGAAAGACATGGAGGTTTTACACAGAGGAGAGGCCTGACCCAAATTGTAGTTTAAGAAGATCGCGCTGGCTATGTGAAATGAATGGATTGTGGGGGTGGCAAAGAATAGGAGAATAGTTAGGAGGCTACTATAATACCCCAGGTAGGAGAAAAGAACCATTAAATATATATTGTCATTTACTAATAAACAGATTTTTAGAAAAAGTTCTTGATCCACCCAATCATGGACCAGACTTCAGTGAGATTACAGTAGAACTCAGACAACTGCCAAAGGGTAGAAGTAACCCAAGTGTCCATCAGCAGATAAATGGATAAAACAAAACATGGTATAGACACACAGTGGAATATTACTCAGCCATAAAAAGGAATGAAGTTCCAATACATGCGACAACATGGATTAACCTTGAAGGCATGATTTTGAGTGAAATAAGCCAGACACAAAAGGACAAATATTGTAGGATCTCATTGATATGAATAAGCAAATTTAAAAATTCAGAAACTAGAATGTGGGTTTCCAGGGGCCTGGGGTAGGGATAGAGAGTGGGGAGTCAATGCTTATTTGATATAGCGTCTGTTTGCATCAGTGGAAAGTTTTGGTGATGGGTGGTGGTGATGGTAGCACAGCACTGTGAATGTGATTGACACTGCTGAACATATGTGAATGTGGTTAAAGGGGGAAATTTTAGGTTGTGCTGGATATTACTAGAAGAAATTTTTTTGAAAAACCGTGGCAGGGAGCAGCCATGCTCCCATGTGGCTCAAGCGGTTGACCGCCTGCTTTCCACATGAGGCATCCCAGGTTTGGTCCCTGGTGCCTCCCAAAAACAAAACAAAAAAACCAAACAACAAGCAAATAAACGAAAAAATCAACTCAGGGGAGCCGAAGTGGCTCGGTGATTGAGTGCCAGCTTCCCACATACAAGGTCTCGGGTTCAATCCCTGGCCCTGGTACTTAAAAAGAAAGCAAACAAACAAACAACAAGCAAACAAACACCACCACAAGACTATACAACACAAAGAGTGAACCCTAATATAAACAATGGACTATAGTCAATAGTCTAATTATAATGTTGTTTCATCAATTCTAACAAAGGTACCATACTAATGCAGTGTTAACAATAGGGACAAACTTCTGTGAGGGAGGTACTGGGGAACCCTGTATTTTCTGCATGATTTGTCTGTAGACCTACAACTTCTCAAAAAAAAAAAAAAAAAAAAAAAAAAGTCAGTGGATTAGGAGTCCACTAACTTTCTTTTCTTTTGTTTTAGATTCTGACATTAATTATTTAAGTTGCAGCAAGCCATGTAGTTTATCTGAACCTCAGTTCCTTTATTTATAAAATGTACACAATACCTGTTTCCAGGGTTATGAAGTTTACAAGAGGTAATATATAAATGAAGCACCCTTTATAAACTTTGAAATGCCACATAAATATATCTTGTGACTTTACCACTCTGTTAAGCTGAATAACCTCTGTCATTCTCAGCTCCCATAGAGTTCAAATGCTTTTTGGTTATAAGCAATGCAGCTAGGACTTAAGTGGGACAAGAGAAGATAGGCTGTGGGCCCCAAGACCGTTATGAAGGAGCCTTGGCTAAGGATGTGACTCACCTGCCCTTGATTTGTCTGTGAAGCAGCCGTTTGGAGATTTGTTTATGTATTGGAGTCTCTGCCACACTCTTAGTCAGCAGTTTATGATAATCTAAAAGGTAAAAGCAGCATAAATTATAAATTTCACTTAATTTTATTAAAAAGCAACAGCAAGTCAAAGGTAACAGTTTGAACTTAAATATGGCTTATCTATTTAGCTGGAGTAGATCTTAATGGTCTTTGCCTGATGGAGCAGCTTATTAGCACTATTAGAGATTAATAACATAAACCAATGTAAAATATTGTAAAATTATTATCTAATAAGCAGTTCTGAAAAAAATGAAAAGTGCTCACTTATTTTAGGACTGACACGTCCATCCACCTATTTGAGCAAATGTTAACTGAGATAAATCTAGCTGGCAAAAAATTTCTCAGTAGAATAGGTAGGTACCAAGCTGGTTTAAAGCGAGTTAAAAATGACTAGAAAGAGGAGAGATGTCAGTAGGAAAGGTGGAGTAAGTACCTCCAAAAACCTCTCCTCCATAAAAGCAATGAGAACATGACAAGAATGACCTAAATCAGCTTTTTCAGAACTCTGGAAATTAATGAAAGGCTTGCAACAATCTAGGCAGTGTTTCTTCAAGAAAAATGGCTAAAACTTGGTAAGAATGAACTTTGTGATGATGTGAAGTCGCCTGCTGCAGCCGGGTGGTTACTGGAACTGGGAGTAGTCTCAGCTCCTTCTCCCATGCTGCCAACGCTTAGGTGCTTGTTCCTAAGGGAGCACAGGCGGAGGGCGGAGGACCCCGGACCCCTCTCGTTGCAAGGATGGAACTTGACTACAGAACTCAGTCATTCATTTAACAGTTACACAGGTCCAGAATCCAAAGCTTTCTCAGTTATTCAAAGTTGATCATGCCTGGAGGAAATGACACACTAAGCAAACTCACTAAAGATTGGGTTTAGGACAGCAGGTGAAGTCTGCACACCACCCAGAGGAGAGAGGGACAGAAGAGGGAAATCGCGACAACAGAACCATGAGTTGCAAGTAGCAGCTTCTGCTGCTGCCGGCACCCTCCCCCACACTCTTCAGAATTCTCGGGCCTCTGGGCCTGCGACCACAGACAAAGGGGGCTTCAGGGATCTGCCACTCCCGGAAAGGGGAGAGAGAGGGACACAGCCTTAGGCTGACTCAGGTTCTGACCTGAAATTTGGGCTGCGGAGCCCCAGGGACCCTTCCACACCCTTCCACACAGCGGTTTGCCCTGGGAGCCTAGAAAGGACTGGAGAAATCCGACCCTCCCAACCTCCCTCTCTTCTAGCCTGGCCTAATTGTTGAGGACTCCACAGGAAAGGGGAGAGAGAGCCTGGGGCTGACCCTGCTTTGGACTCCCAGGTTTGGTCTGCCCTGTCCCAAGAGCCCTTCCAGGCTGGGTGGGGCTGTGCCATTGTTTGCCTTGGAGCCTGCAAGGGGCTAAAGATATACAACCCTCCCAATCTCCTCCTCTACTAACAGGGACTGATTGTTGAGGATTCAGAAGGGAGTGGAAATATTTTCTAGCTGGGAAACGGGGGGCACTACGAGAGAAGTCTGGAGAACTGTCTCAGAAAGTTTGAATCACAGGGCTCTTAGCCCCCAGACAGGAAGCTCTATCACACTGATCTGGCCTGTGTCACAACAAATACGCTCCAACCAGGCATTGAATTGAGAGCTGCCAACAAGTGCCATCTCCTGGCAGACCAAGGAAGTGCACATAAGAAAATTAATAAGTAAGAGAGGCTTTTCCAGGCCTCTATAGCCTCCCTGCCCAAGGCCCTAGGAAACGACTCTACAACCAATTACTGGGTTCAATGCCCAGTTTTGAGCAACCAGCAGAACAAGCCTAACAATCAAGGTTGAGCCAAAAATCAAAGAGCTGTGGTAACTCACAGCCTCCTGCCACTAAAACCCCATAAAAGAGAAAGAGATAGAGCATCTAAGTAAAATACAAACTAACCAGAAACCTAAGCACCAGCAAAAGATTACGAGCCATACTAAGAAAATAGAAGACATGGCCCAAGAAAAGGAATACAGCAAAGTCCCAGAAGAGATGCAGAATTTGAGAGAACTAATCAGTGAGATGAGCACAAATTTCCAAAATCAAATTAATGAGATGAAAGAGAATATAGTTAAAGAGATCAATGACATTAAGAAGTCATTGAGCGAACGCAAAGAAGAATTTGAAACACTGAACAGAAAAATAACGGAGTTCATGGGAATGAAAGACAATAGGTGAAGTCAAAAATACATTTGAAGCATACAACAGCAGACTCGAAATGATAGAAGAAAGAATAAGTGATACCGAAGACAGAGCAGCTAAAATTGAAGAGAGAAAAGAACAGAGAGAGAAAAGAATGGAAAAAATTGAGCAGGGGCTCAGAGAGTTGAATGACAACACAAAATGCAAGAACATACGTGTCATGGGAGTTCCAGAAGGAGAAGAGAAAGGAAAAGGGGCAGAAAGAGTATTTGAGGAAATAATAGCTGAAAATTTCCCAACTCTCACGAAAGAAATGAACTTACATGCCCAAGAAGCACACCGTACCCCAATAAAAATAAATCCAAATAGACCTACGCCAAGACACATATTATTCAGAATGTCAAATGTAAAAGATAAAGAGAAAATTCTCTGAGCAGCAAGAGAGAAGCAAACGATCACGTACAAAGGAAGTCCAGTAAGACTTAGTGCAGATTTCTCTTCAGAAACCATGGAGGCAAGAAGATAGTGGTATGATACAATTAGGAAACTGAAAGAGAAAAACTGCCAGCCGAGAATTCTTTATCCAGCAAAACTGTCCTTCAAATATGAAGGTGAATATAAAGTATTCACAAACAAACAGAAACTAAGAGAGTTTGCAAAAAAGAATCCACCTTTGCAGGAAATATTAAAGGAAGCCTTAGAACCTGTAAGAAAAAGAAAGGAGAGAGAGGCTGGGAGGAGAGTATAGAAGAAAGAAAAGCAGAAAGGATAACCAAAAGAGTAAAAAGAGAGACAAAAATAAGATGACATATGAAAACCAAAGAATAAAATGGAGGAAATAAATAGTGCATTTTCAGTAATATCATTGAATGCGAATGGATTAAATTCCCCAATCAAAAGATACAGGCTGACAGAATGGATAAAAAAACATGAGCCATCCATATGTTGCTTACAAGAAACTCACCTCAGACCCAAGGATACAAGCTGGCTGAAAGTAAAAGGTTGGAAAAAGATACTCCACGCGAATAGTAAAGAGAAAAGAGCAGGGGTAGCTATACTAATATCAGACAAAACAGACTTCAAATGCAAAAAAGTGATAAGAGATGCGGAAGGCCATTATATATTAATAAAAGGGACGATCCTCCAGGAAGATATAACAGTCATAAATATCTACGCACCTAACCAGGGTGCCCCAAAATATATGAGACAAACTCTGGCAAAACTGAAGGGAGAAACAGACATTTCTACAATAATCGTCGGAGACTTCAACACCCCTCTCACATCATTAGATAGAACAACTAGACAGAAGATCAACAAGGAAACAGAGAACTTGAACAATATGATAAACAAGTTAGACCTAACAGACATATACAGAACACTGCATCCAAACTCAAGCGGGTTATACATTCTTCTCAAGTGCCCATGGATCTTTCTCCAGGATAGACCACATGTTAGGTCACAATACAGCTCTCAATAAATATAAAAAGATTGAAATTATACAAAGCACCTTCTCAGATAATGGAATGAAACTAGAAATCAATAACAGACAGGAAAAAAGGAAATTTGCAAATGTGTGGAGACTGAACAACACACTCCTAAATATTCAGTGGGTCAAAGAAGAAATTGCAAGTGAAATCAGTAAATATATTGAGACAAATGAAAATGAGAACACAACGTATCAAAACTTATGGGATACAGCGAAGGCAGTCTTGAGAGGGAAATTTATAGCCCTAAATGCCTATATTAAGAAACAAGAAAGAGCTAAACTCAAAGATTTAACTGAACAACTTGAGAAACTAGACAAACAAATCCCAAAGCAAAAAGAAGGAAAGAAATTATAAAGATTAGAGCGGAAATAAATGAAAATGAGAACAGAAAAGCAATAGAGAAAATCAACAAAACCAAAAGCTGGTTCTTTGAGAAGATCAATAAAATTGACAAACCCCTCACTAGACTAACAAAGAAAAAAAGAGAGAAGATGCAAATAAATACAATCAGAAATGAAAGGGGGGAAATTACAAATGACCTCCCAGAAATAAAAAGAATCATAAGAGGATATTATGAGAAACTATATGCCAACAAACTAGACAACCTGGATGAAATGGACAAATTTCTAGAAACTCATAACCAACCTACACTCACACAACAAGAAATACAAGAACTTAACAAACCAATCACAATTAAGGAGATTAATCCATCATCAAAAATCTCCCAGCAAAGAAAAGTCCAGGACCAGATGGCTTCACAGGGGAATTCTACCAAGCATTTCTAAAAGAATTAACACCAATCCTGTTTAAACTCTTCCAAAAAATTGAAGAGGAGGGAAAATTACCCAACACATTTTATGAAGCCAACATCACCCTAATACCAAAGCCAGATAAAGATTCCACAAGAAAAGAAAATGACAGACCAATCTCTCTCATGAACATAGATGCAAAAATTCTCAACAAAATACTTGCAAATCGAATCCAACAGCATATCAAAAGACTTATACATCACGACCAAGTGGGATTTATTCCTGGCATGCAAGGCTGGTTCAACATAAGAAAATCAATCAATGTAATACACCACATTAACAACTTGAAGGAAAAAAACCCACATGATCATCTCAATAGATGCAGAAAAGGCATTCGACAAAATCCAACATCCTTTTTTGATAAAAATACTTCAAAAGATAGGAATAAAAGGAAAATTCCTCAATATGATAAAAGGCATATATGAAAAACCCACAGCCAACATCGTACTCAATGGGGAAAGGTTGAAAGCTTTCCCCCCAAGATCAGGAACAAGACAAGGATGCCCACTGTCACCATAGTTACTCAACATTGTACTAGGAGTTCTAGCTAGGGCAATTAGACAAGACAAAAAAATTAAAGGCGTCCAAATAGGAAAAGAGGAAGTAAAACTCTCACTGTTTGCGGATGACATGATCCTGTATTTAGAAAATCCTGAAGTATCCACAACAAAGCTACTTGAACTAATAAATGAGTTCAGCAAAGTGGCAGGATATAAGATCAACGCGCAAAAACCAGTAATGTTTTTGTACACTAGTACTGAACAATCTGAGGAGGAAATCAGGAGGAAAATTCCATTTTCAATAGCAACAAAAAGACTCAAATACCTAGGAGTTAGTTTAACCAAGGAAGTACAGGACCTATATGCAGAAAACTACAAAACAATGCTAAAAGAAAATTTAAAAGACCTAAACACATGGAAAGACATTACGTGTTCATGGATTGGAAGAATAAATATCGTGAAGATGTCAACCTTGCCCAAACTGATTTATAGATTCAATGCAATACCAATCAAAATCCCAATAGCTTACTTTACAGAATTAGAGAAGGCAATTACCATATTCATCTGGAAGGGTAAGTGCACCCAAATAGCCAAAAGTATTCTAAAAAAGAAGAGCAATGTGGGAGGAATTTCACTGCCTGACCTTGAAACATTACAAAGCTACAGTGGTCAAAACAGCATGGTACTGGCATAAAGATAGACATATCGATCAGTGGAATAGAATTGAGAATCCAGAAATAAACCCTCACCTATACAGTCAACTGGTTTTTGACAAACCTACCAAGCCCACGCTGATGGGAAAAAATAGTCTCTTCAACAAATGGCGTTGGGAGAACTGGATATCTATAACCAAAAGAATGAAAGAGGACCCCTATCTCACCCCCTATACAAGAATCAACTCAAAATGGATGAAAGATCTAAATATAAAAGCCAGGAGCATAAAACTACTAGAAGAAAATGTAGGGAAACATCTTCAAGACCTTGTAGTAGGTGGTGGTTTCTTGGACCTCACACCCAAAGCACGTGCAACAAAAGAAAAAGTAGATAAATGGGACCTCCTCAAAATTAAACACTTTTGCACCTTACAGGACTTTGTCAGAAGGGTGAAAAGGCAGCCAACTCAATGGGAAAGAATATTTGGAAATCACATATCTGATAAGTGTTTAATGTCCAGGATATATAAAGAGATGTTACAACTCAACAATAAAAAGACAAATGACCCAATTAAAAAATGGGCCAAAGACTTGAATAGACATTTCTCCGAAGAAGAAATACAAATGGCAAAAAAAAACACATGAAGAAATGCTCAACATCACTCATGATTAGGGAAATGCAAATCAAAACTACAATGAGATATCATTTCACACCTATCAGAATGGCCACTATGAAAAAGACAGAGAACTACAAGTGTTGGAGAGGATGTGGAGAGATAGGAACACATCTTCACTGTTGGTGGGAATGCAGGATGGTACAACCACTATGGAGGACTGTTTGGCAGTTCCTAAAGAAGTTGAATATAGACTTGCCATGTGACCCTGCAATACCACTACTGGGTATATACTCAGAAGAACTGAGAGCAGTGACACGAACAGACATCTGCACACCGATGTTCATAGCCACATTATTCACCATTGCCAGAAGTTGGAAACAACCCAGGTGTCCATCAACAGATGAATGGATAAACAAACTGTGGTCTATTCACACGATGGAATATTATGCAGCTGTAAGAAGAAATGAAGTCATAAAGCATATGGCAACATGGATGAACCTGGAGGACATTATGTTGAGTGAAGCAAGCCAGACACAGAAGGACAAATACTGTATGAACGCATTACTATGAAGCAAATATATTGTGTAATATATTGTTTGATTAAAAAAAAAAAAAAAAATTGGGAAGCGGCTGTGGCTCAATCAGTAGGGCTCCCATTTACCATATGGGAGGCCCCGGGTTCGGTTCCCGGGGCCTCCTGGTGAAGGCAAGCCCGCCCGCAGGGCGTGGTTAGCTGACCCAGCGAGCACAAGCAGCAAGGGGGGGATAAATGAATAAATAAATAAATAAATAAAATCTTAAATTACATGTATCCATTACATTTAATTGAGAAATGTATATATTTATTCATCTTTGTTTACTTTTTAGTTTTTAATTGTTTATGTTTTCAATTATTAAATGTACAAAATAAAGTTAAAAAAAAAAAAGAATGAACTTTGTAGTATTTGAACTTGCCCTAGCATTACGTTCACCCCAGCCTCATGGAAGCCTTAAGAACCAAAGGCCTCATAACCATGGTGTAAACCAACAGCCTAGCAGCCTCTGCGTGGGGCAAAACAGCGCTGGAACTCCTACAAAGCCCAATTTCTAGGTAAATGGCATTATTTGACAGGTCTGGCAGTCTGGGAAATCCCACCCAGGAAGCTTGTCCTTATATGACCTGGCTCAGACCTCACCCAATGTGAACAGCCTTTTCCCTGGGAGAATATAAGACTACAAGCAAGAGCGTTGCTAAACATCAAAGCTGCAGGAGGTGGTGCTAACATTGGGGCAAACAACAAGCTGACCAAAAAACTTAAAAGCATAGTGGCTTTGACAAGCTCAGATATCTTCCTGGGAATCTGAAAGTCCATAAGCATGTGTACAGCTGGCTGTGCACATGCTCAGAAGACCACTCTGGCTGGTCACCAGGTTTGGGGCAAGCAGAAAGTGAAGGTAAGGTGCAGTTGTAAAGTGTACACGAGTGTTGACGATGTGTTCCCATGTGCACACAGGGACATGGCAAAGGCCGGGAAACTTACCAGTTCTAGACATTTAAGGAAATCTCTGTCCAATCATTAATCGACTGAGCTAGCCAAGCAGAATCCTCAGTGGCCACATATGACAAAGATAGACTTTACAGAATTAGTTTAGGAAAGTCACTAAACAAACAGCAATGACAACAACAAACCCTGAGGGGTAGGGGTGGTCTGATTTCCAGAGTTGCCTCATTATATTACTTAATATATCAAATAAACAAACAGTTAAAAAGAAATAGAAATTCTGGAAGTGAAAAGTACAATAAATGAAATCAAAAATTCATTAGAGGGGCTCAACAGCAGATTTGAGGTGGCAGACTAAAAAGCCAGCAAACTTCAAGTCAGGTCAATTGAAACTATCCAGTCTGAGGAACAGAAAGAAAAGCAGAGAGACGGAAAATGAACAGAGCTTCAGAGACCTGTATGACTCCATCAAGTGTAACAAAATATGCTTAATGGGAGACCCAGAAGGAGAGGAGAAAGAGAAAGGGACAGAAAGAACATTTGAAGAAATGTTGGCCGAAAACTCCCCAAATTTGATCAAAACAATTACCTATCCAAGAGGCTCATTGAACTTCAGGTAAGATAAACTCAGAGATCCACACCTGGTCACATTATAATCAAACTGCCAAAAGACAAAGACAAAGAAAGAATCCTGAAAGCAGCAAGAGAAAAGCAACTCATCATATAAAAAGATCCTCAATAAGATTAACAGCTGATTAATCACCAGAAACCAGGGAGGCAACCCAGAGGCAATGGTATGCCATATTCAAAGTGCTGAAAGAAAGAACTGTCAACCAAAAATTCTATATCCGGTGCCAAGTACATTCAGTAGGGAAAATAAATGGTGCTGGGAAAAGTGGATAAGCACATGCAAATAAATGAAGAAAGACCTCTACTTCACACCATGTACAAAATTAGCTCAAAATGGATCAAAGAGGGAAGCGGCTGTGGCTCAATCAGTAGGGCTCCCATGTCCATGTGGGAGGCCCCGGGTTCGGTTCCCGGGCCCTCCTGGTGAAGGCAAGCCCGCCCGCACAGCGTGGTTAGCTGACCCAGCGAGCACAAGCAGCAAGGGGGGGATAAATGAATAAATAAATAAAATCTTAAAAAAAAAATAAAAAAAAAAAATGGATCAAAGACCTAACCATAAGAACCCAAACTATAATATTTCCAGTAGAAAACATAAGGAAACATCTTCAGGACCTTGTGTGAGACAATGGTTTCTTAGACTTTACACCAATAACACTAGCAACAAAAGTAAAAATAGATAAATGGGACTTCATCAAAATAAAAACTTTTGTGCATCAAAGGACTTTATAAAGAAAGTAAAAAGACAACCTATAGAAAGGGAGAAAAGATATGATAACCATACATATAATAGGGATTTAATATCCAGAATATATAAAGAACTTCTACAACTGAAGAACAAAAAGACAAATAATCCAATAAAAAATGGACAAAACACTTGAATAGACATTTCTCCAAAGAATACATTCAAATGGCCAATAAACACATGAAAAGATGTTCAACATGATTATTCATCAGGGAAATGCAAATCAAAACCATGAGATACCACTGCATACACACTAGAATAGCTACTACTAAAAAAAATAGAAAATTGCAAGTGTTGGAGAGGATGTGGAGAAATAGGAACCCTCATACATTTTTGGTGGGAATGTAAAATGGTGCAGCTGATGGGGAAAACAGTTTGGAGATTCCTCAGAAGGTTAAGTATAGAATTACCATATGACCCAGCAATTCCACTTCTAGGTATATACCCAAAAGAATTGAAAGCAGGGACTCAAACAGATATTTGCACACCAGTGTTCATAGTGGCATAATTCACAATTGCCAAAAAGTAGAAGCAATCCAAATGTCTATCAATAGAAAAATGGATAAACAAAATGTGGGGCATCCATATATTCAGTGATAAAAAGGAATGAAGTTCTGATGCATGCTACAACATGGATGAACTTTGAAGACATCATGTTGAGTGAAATAAGCTAGACACAAAAGGACAAATATTGTGTGATCTCACTGATGTGAAATAAGTAGAATATGCAAATTCATAAAATTAGAAACTAGAATACAGGTTACCAGTCGTTGGGTGGGGATGGGGAATGGGGAGTTAGTGCTTAATTGGTATGGAGTTTCTGTTTAGGGTGATGGAATTTTAGGGTATATATAACTTACCAGAATTTCAAAAGAAACAAAAAACTGTAGAACTGTACCACACAAAGGGTGAACCGTAATGCAAATATGGGTTATAATTAATAGTATAATTATAATAACATTGTTTCATCAATTTTAACAAAGGTACCAATACAAAATGTTAATTATAGGGAAAACTCTGTGTGAGGGGGCAAGTATATGGGAACTCTGAACTTTCTGCACGATTTCTCTGTAAACCTACAACTGTTGTTAAAAAAAAAAAAAAAAAAAAGAAGTACTGATACATGTTACAATATGAATAAACACTGAAAACGTTATACTAAGAGAAATAAAGCAGACCCAAAAAAAGACACTACATTGTCAGATTCCATTTATCTGAAATATCTATAATGGCAAACCCGCTGAGAATAGACTGCTGGTTGCCTACTGTTGGGAAAGGAAAGTTTCCTTTGGAGTTATGAAAATGCTCTGGAATTAGACGGTAGGGATGTTTACACAACTTTTGTGACTCCACACTAAAAATCACTGAATTATACACTTTAAAAGGGTGAATTTTATGGTACACAAATTACATCTCTATTAAAAACAAAAACAAAAACAAAACAAAAGCATAGAGAATTTTTTAAAAAAATTAGAATCCGTTAAAGAATAACAATTTAACACATAACCTGTACCCACCACCAGTTTAAGAATTAGGTCCTCCAAACGTTTTCTACTTTCCCAATCTAAGACTTTCTGCCCCAACCAACCAACCATCTGCCTAACTATTCTCCACTCACGTCATAAGCATCCCACTTTCACATGTGCTGATCTTCACATGGGATGTCCATCTTGCTCCACTGTCTAAAGATCTGCCCTTCCTTGGGAACTTAAGGTCCAGCTCTTCCATCAGACTTTCTAGGATTACTCTAGGCCGATAGTCATCACTTGGCAAGGTCTGAAGACATTTTTGGTTGTTATAACGGGGGTGGGGAGAAGGGTGCCTCTGGCATCTAGTGAGTGGAAGCCAAGGATGCTTCTAAACATCCTGTGTGCATAGGACAACCTCCACAACAAAAATGATCCAGCTCAAAATTCCACTGGTGCTGAGGTTGAGAAACCCTGCCCTTGGCCTCCGAACTTCTAGTGGTTCCCAAACATGGCTGCGCTTTAGAATTACCTAGCAAGCTTTAAAAAAAAAAATGGGCTCCCTGGCCCACTCCCAGACCCAGTGAGTCAGAATCTCTGAAGACAGGGCCTTGGAATCTACGTTCTAAAAGTTCCCCAGGTGATTCTGATGTGCAGCCAAGCATTTGGGGACCACCAATTCACTCACTTGGCATTTAGGATTTTACTTTGTATTGTTCTTTATTTTTTCAGGTATGTTTTGTCTCTTTCAGACTGCAAGCTCTTTAAAGGGAGGACTGTGTTTGAAAACTCTTTGTATCTTTTTACAGCTAGAATTGTACCCAACATGTATTGATAAAAATATTTTATCTCATATTTGCAGTCTTCCAAATTGCTTATACAGTTCCACAATTAAGGGAAAAGTAATTCCATTTCACTTGAATTGCTAACTGAAATTGCCACCCCACCCCCACCCCCAAAAAGAAAAGGAAAATAAATGCAATGTAATGAAAGCTTCCTGCTTCCTGGAAGACCCAGATGTCCTCAGCCTGACAGCTCATGAGGGATAAGATAACTCTCCTGCAGGATAAAGACCAGTCTGAGCCTAGACTCTAGAGGCTCTAAAGATGTAAATTGCTCACTGAAGGTATTCTGCTTACTCAGCTGGGGTAGAAGGGCCACCCTCAAAAGAACAAGAACCTGAAAACTAAAACCATTGGACTTCCATGTTATATCAGGCTGGAGCCAGGAAAGAGATAAGTGACAGACTCTAAGAAGTCTGTCCTCATGTTGATTGTTCTGATGTTTGTACATTATTTTTCCAGAGTGTTTACCAGTAAAACTCTTAAACCAAAAAAGACCCATGTGCTTGTCTGTAGGGGCAGTGGGAAGGGGGAACTGGAAGAGGTCAGGATTGATTGTGTATCCAAGCTTGGAGGGAGAGAAACCCCAAGTGTAAAATCAACTGTAGCAACCAGAGAGAGGAGAGGAAAACAGACTGCGACCTAATGAGCTGCTGCAACAAAGAGAGTCAGGGGATTGCTGAGGGTCTCCAGACTCCATCCTCCCTTCTCTCGGTTCCCCTAAAACGTAGTACCTTTGGTCCTCCTGAAGCTGTCATGTTTATATTCCAGACCTTCCACAGCGGACACAGACTGGCTTCGTGGCAGCCTCTGCTTTAGCAATTGCTTTGAAGGAGATAGCATTTCCTGGTTGAAGAGGTTTCTTCGAACTTTGGTCACTTCTGAAAGCATCAAAAAAGCCATGTTACCGCTAACAAATGCCATGCCTGAGAAAAGAAAGATATCTCAAATATCCAAAACAGAAGCGGAGCTGCATGAGGAAACACTCCAGACTGACTACTATTTTCACATTTACTATGAGGATTTCCTAGAACATTATACCCCCATGGTATTAAAACTATTTACACATTCTATTTAAATCCAGTTTTTCAGGAACACAAGGTCCAGATCACTTAAATTAAAAGCCTTCATCATTGTAAAATGGACATAATTCTTAAATAAGAGTCTGGCTAATGCAGGTCATATATATATATATTTTAACTTTTTACTTTGAAATACTTTCAAACTCACAGGAAGCTGCAAAAATAACCAACTTTTAGCATTTTGCCACATTCGCCATATCATTCTGTCTAACTATTTATCTATTTTCTAAACATTTGAGTAGGCTGTATACATCATGCTCCTTGAACACTTAATACTTGCATTTAGTATATTTCCTAAGGAAAAAGATATTCACTTTTGTGACCACCTTAAGTACAGTTATAAGTTCAAGAAACTTCATATTGATAGAAGCTTATAGTCTATACCCCATTTTTTTCATATATCCCAGTAAATGTCCTTTTGGGCATTTTCTCCTCCAGTCCAGGATCGTGTATGCATTTAAATGCCTTTTGCTCTTTAGTGTCTCTCTTTTTTTAATTGTGGAAACATACATACAATATAAACTTTCCCATCTCAGTCACTACCAAACATACAATTCAGTGGGATTAATCGCATTCTCAATGTCGTACTAGCCTTACCACCATCTATTACCAGAAGTTCCTCATCACCCTAAGAAAAACCCTTCGCCCATTATGCATCAACTCCTATTCCCCCCACCCCCAACCTCCAGTAACCTAGACTTTACTTTCTGTCTCTATGAACTTCCATGTTCTAGCTATTTCATATAAGTGGAATCATACATTATCTGGGTCCCTTTGTGTCTGACTTATTGCACTCAACATGAAATCTTCAAGGTTCGTCTATGTAATGGAATGTATCAGAACTTCATTCATTTTTAAGACTGAATAATATGCCACACATTGTTTAATTCAGTCATCTGTTGACAGACATTGGGCTGCTTCTACCTTTCAGCTATTGTGAATAATGCTGCTATGAACATTGGTGTATGGATATCTATTCAAGTCACTACTTTGAATTCTTTCGGGGTACATACTTAGAAGTGGGACCGCAGGGTCATATGTTAGTTCTATGTTTAGCCTTTTGAGTTGCTGCTAAACTCCACAGCATTCACGGGCTTTTAATATATCCCAGTGTTAGGATTATTTTTCTCACTTTGGAACTTTTTGCTGCCTGGTTTTCAGTTCAGCCTCAAGTATAGAGCCTGAAGCCTGTTCCTTTCAATTCCATAGATTTCATTCTTTTTCACAACTCATTTAAATAAAATCCAAATGAACCAGGATCCACAAATTGGGTGGGCGCCCCTATTTACCCTTTGATGACATAAACAATGTGAAGGACACCGATAACACATCTTGTAGTTTCAAAAAACATTTCTCTATTACCATTTTAAAAGTTCCTGTTGCATGAATTAGGCTGTCTGTGAAACTGATTCATGACCTGAAAGCCAAATCTAACCTGTTATTTTCTCCTTTTTCCCCAATTATTTATTTTGAAAAAATATATCTACAGAAAATTTTGAAGACTAATAAACAAACACCCTTCACCAAAATTCACAGATTGTTAACACTTGTTTTCTCCCCCTACCCATCTCTACACAGATATAATTTTTCCCCCTGAACTACCTGAGAGTAAGCTGCAGACATCATAAACCTACACGTCCCTATACTTGAGCACGTATCTCCTAAGAACAAGTACATTCTCCTACATAACTACAATGCCATTATTATATTATCACATTAAAAAATTTTAAAACACTGATGCAATATTATCTAGTACACAATCCATATTCAAATTTCTTTAGTTATCCCAATATCCTTTTTATAGCTGCCCCCCTCCCAAATTTAAAATCCAAGCAGGCATCATGTAATGCATTTAGATGCCATACTGAAATTCCTTTCATCTAAAACAGTTCCTCTGCCTGTTCTTCCCTCCCTCCCTTTTTTGTCTTTCATGACAATGTTTTAAGATTTCAGACCATTTATTTTGTAGAATGCAGTATTTTTTTTTTTTTTTTTTTTTAAAGATTATTTTTTTTTTTTCATTTATCCCCCCCCCCTTTGCTGCTCGTGCTCGCTGGGTCAGCTAACCACGCCGTGCGGGCGGGCTTGCCTTCACCAGGAGGCCCCGGGGCCTCCCATATGGTAAACGGGAGCCCTACTGATTGAGCCACAGCCGCTTCCCTAATGCAGTATTTTTGAGACCACACGAATATCTTGTTTCCTCTAGGGCATGGTAGATGGTATTTGGACATAATTTATTGACAATTATATAAAATTATAACAATTATATAAAACCATAATTTATAACTGTATGCAGTTGCTTAAATACATGCAAATCAAAGTAAATTTGTCATTGTAGCAAAAATGAGAAATATACTGAGAAAACAAAGTATACCTTGTACTGTATCTTTTATTGGGGGTGCAGGCTGCTGAAGAGTAGAGCGGGAATTCTCCTGAGAGATGAAGAAAATCCAACACAAAAATTTAAATAGGCATCATTTAAAATAAATGAATAAAAATTCCACATGAAACCCTTTGACACTTGCCATTCCACTTGTAGGAATCCATAAGAGAAACAGTTATAAAATGCACAAAATTATATACATGTTCTAAGATACCCATTGCTGCATTGTTGTAATACAAAGAATCATTCTAACTGCCCATAAAGAGTGCAATAATTAAATAAAATAACTGTGTGTGTATATATATATATATATATTATGTGTGTATAACAGATAGGTATATACATGTGGGTAACATATTGGTATATGCAGAAAAAGGCCTGGAAAGATGTACAACGAGCTGTTATCAGTGATTACTTCTAAAAAGGGGACAGAGAAGGGACATTCTCTTTTAACTTTATATGACTTCAATTTTTATGATGATTATGTATACCTTTTATAATTAAAAAACAAAGGAAAACACATAAATTAAAGGGTGGCTATATGGCCTTAGGAATTTCTCTGTATCAAAGTTCTATTTATTTGCTTTTTAAAGTAGAAAACTCAAGAGTCTAAACTCCAGATGCATCTAAACAATAAAGTTGTTTTTGAAGGTTTTTTTTTTTTTTTTAATCATGTCACTATAACAATTGAAGAATGGACTGTCATATATGGGAGGGTACTATGAAACCTAACAAATGAGTGCAGTGATACCACCAAGGTCTTGTGGTAACACATGAGATGTGATGATCCTTAATTATATGTATTGGTTGATAATAACTCTTTTAACAAGCTAAATTGCTATTGTGAAAAATCTATTATACAAATTATATCTTAATCCTGTGGTCAGCAAACTATGGCTTGTAGGTCAAATCTGGGCCACCTCCCGTTTTTGAAAATAAAGTTTTATTGGAACACAGCCACACCCATTCATTTATGTGTTGCCTATGGCTGCTTTCATGCTACAACAGCAGAGTTGCGACAGACTGTATTAACTATCTGGGCCTTTACAGAAAAAGTTTGTCAGCCCTTGTTAATCCATATAACAGAAAGAAAAATGAAGGGATTATGTCTAGAAGGTACTGGGGCGGGATCAAATCTTTTTTTTAATCATTGTGTGTGTTTGGAGTTAAGGTATCTAAATTTAATACTGAGCAGGTCAGGTACCAGATATTCCAGGCAAAAGAATTAATATACATGAATTTAATTAATATATACTTAATATGTATGTAATTAAGACCATGTATCCTACAAGTTCATTGTTTCCTGAGTTAACTATATTGACCTTCAGGACACATATTTATTCTGTAAAATCTTAACATCTGGTCCTTTCATTTATCTGTGGTACTGACTTAGACACTCTTTATTAACCAAAATCAAATCCTGATTGCAGTCAATCTGGTAAAGAAGGAAACTATTATGTGCAATTTAAAAAAGTTCCAAAGAATAGTGCTAGAAAGGACTGCAAAAATCATTGTCAAAACTAGTGAGGAAAAAACCAACCAAACAAAACAAAAAACTAGTGACAAAGGAGGTCTAACACCTTTTGGCTCTCCACTTCTGGATTTCACACTCTCCAACCAGGATTCTGAGATTTGCATCTTATCTATATAAGGTATACTAAGAGAATGCCACTAACTCTTCAAAAAAAAATCCCACCTTCAATTCCAAAGGACAGCTTTCTATCTAGAAAGAGAAAGCAAAGCACTATTGTAATGATTAATGCTTCTTAAGATGGAGCTCAGAGAATTCTAACTCTTCTCAGATAGTTGATTTTATGCAGTTCAAAAGTTTCAGTGCTTTCTTAGTCTCTCTCCTTTCTTTAGCAAGACATTAATTCATACTTAGTAAATAGAATACAGCTGGGTTTTGTTGTGGGTTTTTTTTTTTTTTGCAACTAACAAAAACCTCAAATCTTTATATCTAATACTACAGAAAAACAATTACCACCTACCTTCTTGACAGTCATTTTTTAAAACTTGTTACTTCAGTAAAATATGCATTGAAAAGTACTTTTTGATATACAACCAAAGTCCCATTATGATTATACATTAAATTTCAATGACCTCTTTGCTTGTTTTAGTTATTTTTTTAGTTTTTCTTTTCTACATTAAAGATTTTGAATTCATTTATTCATTCATAACTTTTATTTGCTGTTTTCTTCATATTACCTCTTCTTTCATACTCTTGGGTAAAATAACTAATCTCTTAACAAATTTATATTTCCTCCTTTCTTGGGTTACGGTTTTATATACATTCATAAAAATATTTTATTTCTGGATCCTCTGATGCCAATTTCTTAAAAGCAGAGACACTGCTTTTCGTTCTTTTTTATTGTCAACTTGAGCCAGAAGGAACAATTTCATTAGTGCAATTTCTTGTCTACTGGAGACTACTTACATTTTTTGGAGCTCTCTTGGATACTTTGGGAATTTCAATTTGTCGAAGAGTCTGTGAAACCTCGGCAATGCTTTTATGTCTTATTAATGCATTTTTCCTTTTAAAAATAGAATGAAATAGTCAAAAATACACCAGAGGGTTGTTAAGTTGGAAGGGAACTAGACCCTAAAATAAAGCATTTTTAAAATAAAAGCCAATTATTCTGGGGTTGGCCAGGGTTTACCACAAAACAAGTCAACCCCAGAATTTCAAAAGTAACTAATATAAATTCTACTAGGTATGAGCAATGAAAAGCATCAAAGAAAACTTTAAAAAAAAAAAAACAAGCTGAAACCCAAAGCTTATTTCATAAAAGTCTCCTAACTCCTGGAGACCCCACATGGACAGTCAAGAAGGGCTTTTTGGGAGGCGGCTGTGGCTCAATCAGTAGGGCTCCCGTTTGCCATATGGGAGGCCCCCGGTTCGGTTCCCGGGGCCTCCTGGTGAAGGCGGGCCCGCCCACACGGCGCGGTTGGCTGACCCAGTGAGCGCAGGCAGCAAGGGGGGGGATAAATGAATAAATAAATAAAATCTTAAAAAAAAAAAAAAAAAAAAAGAAGGGCTTTTTAGACTGTAAAATAAATACCACACATTCCCTGGAATATACAAAAAGGGCCAGATACTAATTGTTAGGAACTCTAACGGTTGACTTCTGTAATTCATGCATAAGGGCAGCTCTTTAATTCAATAAATTAGAAGGACAAAGTCAACTGGACTATGGTTTAAACATGCCCTCTGTCAGAACTACAACAGTGCAAGAAATTCCTTTCATTCCTTGAGATCCTACCTTCTCTTCTTGGCTGATCTGGAACGAAGCTCCTCTAGTTGGTCAGATTCAGTGCCACCTGACACTGATCTAGCATTTGACAAAAGAGGCACAGAAAGAACTGGTGATTTGCTCTCCTGGGTCATGGAGTCATCACTGAAAAAATCTGTAGGAAGGACACCAGCCAGCTTCTGAGGAACCACAAACCCCAGGCTGTTATAAAGATTTCCAAGTGTCTTTGGGATAGAGTCAATATACCTGTGGAATAGATGAATTAAATGTGAAGCAGCCAGGCACCATTTCACCCTATTTCCTCCCTCACCCAGCAGGAGAAATAGTCCTTACGATTCAATAATTCTGAGATGATACCACATGTAGCAGTTGGTAAAATACTTTAAAAAGTTCAGTTTGTAGCCATCAAACTTACAATCCCAAAATTTCCTCCAGAAATTTTGCTAGGTATGCTGGATCCTCAGTTAAACACACCATGCGCAGCAAATCGGTCACCTGCAGGAGATTATAGACAATTACCACTTGCCTACTGCAGAGAAGCTGAACACATTTACAGCACATTACCAGCAGCACTAAGCTGTGTACTTGCCTCCTCCACGACCTGCTCCATGTCGTCTGTACTTTCTTGTATGGGAGGGCACTGCAGACACATCTCCAAACGAAGAAATACCTGAAGCTGGCACCTTTAGAGAAAAAAGACTTAGTTATATCTACTTTGAATGCCACTTAACCCATTCACTGAAAACTCCTTCCTTAAGCACAGATTTGTTTATATAAGAAACAATAACCCAAAAGGAATACAATTCCTTATCCTAAATATGGTTTTTAGGTAAATAGGTGACTTGAACTGCATATTAGAAAAACATAAAAATCAGCACACAAGCATCTTCAAGCAATCGGCAACCTATTTTAAAATGATATAAGCAGGGGGACAGTGTGGCTCAAATGGTTGGGCGTCCGTCTCCCATATGGAGGGACCCGGGTTCGATCCCTGGGACCTCCCGGTAAAAAAAAAAAAAAAAAATGATATAAGCAGACTCCACTTTGACAAGATGGCAGAGTGACATACTCCAGGACTCCGCTCTCCCACAGAAACTTTGAAAAACCAGCAAGAACTGGCAGAAACTTCGTTCTCAAAGCTCCAGAAAATAGTTAAAGGACTGCAGTAACAGGGAAAGCACCAAATCAAGAAAAAGGCATCTTAAAAACGGTAGAGGGAGTAGATGTGGCTTAAGAGGTTGAGTGCCCACCTCCCACATGGGAGGTCCCAGGTTCAGTTCTTGGCGCCTACTACAAAAAAAAAAAAACAAAAGAAAAAACCAACTCCAGGAAGCCAGTGTGGCTCAGTGGTTGAGTGCTAGCTTCCTACATACAAAGTCCTGGGTTCAATCTCCAGCCCCCAGTACCTCAAAAGGAAAAAAAAAAAAAAAAAAAAAAAGGTAGAGATAGAAAGCAGAACAATGTTTACCAGAGGTGGCAGGAAAGGGAAATGGGGAGTTATTGCTAAATGAGTATGAGTTTAGATTTAGGATGATGAAAATAGTCTGGATAGTGGTTAAAGTTACACAGTATTGTCAGTGTACTTAATGTCCTCTTTTTTTGTTGTTTTGTTTTTTGTTTTTTTCTTCTTTTCTTTATTTTAATGTCCTCTTAAAATGGTTAAAATGACTTTTATGTTATATATATTTTACCACCCCTGGAGGGGTTCAATAGTAGATTGGAGCTGGCAGAAGAAAGAATCCATGAACTTGAAAATAAAGACAACTGAAATCATTCAATCTGAAGAGTAGAGAGAATGAAGAAAAGTGAACAGTCTGAGGAAACTGTGGAGCATTTGGGCTCCCGTCTATCACATGGGAGGTTCTGGGTTTGGTTCCTGGTGCCTTCTAAAGAAGACAAGCAAGACAGCAAGCTGACTCGACAGGCTGGTGTGGCAAGCTTACGCAACAAAGAGACACAAAGAAATAACACAATAAGAGACACAACAAGGTGGGAAGCAGAGGTGGCTCAAGCGATTGAGTGCCTCTTCCCCACATGGGAGGTCCCAGGTTCGGTTCCCCGTGCCTCCTAAAGACAAACAGACAGAAAGCATATAATGAATGGACACAGAGAGCAGACAGCGAGCACAAACAATGGGAGGGGAGGGAGTAAATAAATAAAATAAATCTTAAAAAAAAAAAAAAAAAAGACCGAAAACTTCCCATTTTTAACAAAAGACATGAATATAAACACCCAAAAAAATCCATGAACTCCAAACAGGATAAACCCAAATAGATCCATACCACAACAAATTATGATCAGACTGTTGAATGCCAAAGATAAAAAGCTAATTCCGAAAGCTGAAAGAGGGAATCAACATTTCATGTATAAGGGAGTTGCAATAAGATTAAATGCCGATTTCTCATTGGAAACCAGAGGAAAGAAGGCAGTGGGATGACATATTTAAAGCACTGAAAGGAAAAAACTGCCAACTAAGAATCTTATGTCTTTCACAAATGAAGGAGAGATCAAGACACCCTCAGATAAACAAAAGCTAAGAGATTTTGCCACCACTAGACCAGTACTAAAAGATTTGCTAAAGTGAGTTGTGCAGGTTGAAAGGGAGGACACTAAATAATTGACTGAAGCCATATGAAGAAATAAAGATCCAGTAAAGATAATGGCATAGATAAATATAAATACTAGTGCTGTTATAATTTTGGTTTCTAACTCCACTTTTACCTTCTACAGGATCTAAAAGGCAAATGCATAAAACATAATGATAAATGATTTTGGACTGATGATGTATAAATATGTAATTTGTGACAAGAATTACATAAAGGTGCAGAGACTGAGGGGTAAAGGAACATGGTTTATGTATGCTATTGAAATTGGTGTCAAAGCAAATGAGATTGTCACAGATTTAGGATGTTAAATGTAAGCCCTATGGTAATTACAAAGAAAATATCAGAGAATATGCAAACTCATAGACAGAGTAGGGTACAGGTTGCCAGGGTGGGGAGTGGGGAATAGGGAGTTAATGAAAATGGGTGTAGGATTTGTTTGGCACGAAGGGAAAGTTCTAGTAATGGATGGTGGTGAGCATACCGCAACATTGCGAATGTGATTAAGCCCACTGGTATGCTTGGAAGGGTTTGGATGGGAAGATTTATATTGTATATATGTTTCCACAATTTAAAAGAGAGGGAAGGAAGGAAGGAAGGGCAAGCAACTAAAGAGACAATGATGATTAAATACAATACATGATCCTGGATGGGATCTAGTAAGGAAGAAGAAAAGCCTCAAAAGGACATTCCTGGGACATAGGAAAAACTGAAATATAGGATGTAAGCTTTATATCAATGTTAAATTTTTTTGAACTTGATAACTACACTTAAGGTGATTACATAAGTGAATATCCTTATTCTTAGGAAATGTACATGGAAGTACTGTGTGTTCAAGGATTATATTTGCAACTGTGCTCAAATGTTAAGAAAATAGATGTTAGATAGATAAATAGAAAGAATGTGGCAAATTGTTAAAACTGGTGGATCTAGGTTTCTGGGGAGTATGGGGTATGTTGGAGTTCTCTGTATAGAATTTGTATTATTTCTGCAACTGGCGTATAAGTTTGCAATTATTTCAAAATAAAAAGTTTAAAGGGAAAAAGCAAACAAACATGATATAAACAAATCATGTTTTTTGAGTAATAGTAAAAAAAATAAAAAAAAAAAAAATAAATAAATAGTACTTACTCCCTGACTTTGGCTTCCTTGTCCAGTTTTTTCCCTAGATTCTGTCGAAGACTTTTGCTAGTTTTTAAGAGGTTATTTTTTACTTGATTCAGGCAATTCATCTAAAATACAAAATTATTACATTGGAGTATATTAAGTTACTTATCATTCTTCCTAATTTTTTTTTCACAATTGACTAATGCCCTCTCAAAGAAGGGTAGTACATGCCCTTACACATTTCCCATTCTTTCATCTGAGTGAAAAGCAGTGAAGTAAACAGTCTTCTTTATATCTTTAAAAAGAGCATGGTCAGGTAGTGGATATAGCTCAAGTAGTTGAGCACCTGCTTCCTGCGTACAAGTTCCCAGGTTCGATCCCCAATCCCCCGTACCTCCTAAAAACAAACAATTGATAAAACCAACTCTCATTGGGGAGCACATAGCTCAGCGACTGAGTGCCTGCTTCCCATGTATGAGGTCCTGGGTTCAATGTCCAGTACTTCCAAAAAAAAAAAAACGGGGGGGGGGGTGGTAAAATAAGCATTTAAGAGCTAATGATGGGCAGGGATACAGAAAATCTGCAGCTTTAAACTCTCTTAAAAGGAAGGTTCCACAAAATGAGTGGTTAAGAAGTCTAAGTATTGTGAACAACTCCTATTCACTTTTGAGAGGTCCAGTTTTTACCACTGACCCTCAGTAAAAATGGTAACATGACCTAAAACAATGGCTTGTGACCCTCCTTGTACATAAGAACCAACTAGGAAGCTTTTTAAAGGTATAGATGCCCAGGTCCCACTCCCCAGAAAGCTGTTTTAGTTGGACAAACAACATCTGGGTTTTCTTACTTCTAATTCCTTGGTGCCTTTGGATTTTAGGAATGCTTTAATGGTTGAGAGCATGTTCCGAGCACATGAATGCATAACTTCTCCCGTGGCCACAGTCTTTTGGTAATTTTCACGGATGTAAGATAGTAGTTCTTCCTCAGTTTTAAAATCTGTGAAAAAATGTCAAATTTATTATCACAACTGGTTGATCCTTATATTGTTTAAGCCAGTGGTTGTCACCTGGGGGAGATTTTTGCCTCCCAAGGGACATTTGGCAAATTCTGCATTGTCATAACTAGTGGGGACTGAGGTGCTACTGGCACCTCAAGGTTAGAGGTTGGGAATGCTGCTAAACATCCTACAGTGTACAGGACAGCCTCCCACAACAAAGAACTATTCAGTACAAAGTGTCAATAGTGCAAGGCTGAGAAACGCTGGCTGCAGAAATAGTGATTAATTTAAGACTTTGAAAATCAAGTATACATCTTATACATTTAAGGACAACCACCAATGGAAAAGAAATTATATAGCCTTCAAATCTAGCAGAACAGGAAAAGAAGAATAAAGAAAACTTGATTAATCCCACAGAAAGCTAGAAAGGTAAAAAAGAAAGAAAAATTGTGGAAAATAGAAAGCACAAAGTAAGTAACTTATTTTTTAATGCTAGAAATAGACCCAAATTTATTAGTAATTTAATAATAATTATAAAGTCTACACTTGCTGGCTAAAAGATAGAAACTGTCACACTGGATTAAAAAACAAGATTTATGCTGTTTACAAAAGATGCACCCAAAACATAATGACAAAGAAACACTGAAAATAAAGGAATAGAAAAAGATATATTAGGTAAACATTAACAAGAAAAATCTGGTAAACCTATATTAATATAGACTTTAAGGCATAAAGTTAGTAGGGATAAATAAATAAGGTTATTGCTCATTGACAAAAGGCATAATCACAAGAAGGATATAAACAATTCTGAACTTGTATGGACCTAACAAGAAAGCTTCAAAATATATGATGCGAAATTGGCAGAATTGCAAGGGAATTTTGAAAAATCTGCATGGTAGGAGATTAATGCAATTATCTTATAGATAAAAGAAGCAGAAAAAACTAATTAGAATGTTGAATATTCAAACATTGATAAACTTGATGCAGTGGATATGGTACCCAACAATTTGAGAACATACATTATTTTCAAGCACCCATGGAACACGTACAAACTTGATCTTATAAATAGGTATAGGGAAACGGATGTGGCTCAAGAGGTTCAGCGTCCGTCTACCATATGGAGAGACCAGGGTTCGATAACCGGTACCTCCCAGTAAAAAAAAAAAAAAAATAAATAAATAAATAAATAGGTATAAACCAGTCTTACCAAATACCAACAATTAGAGAATATATATTACATTCAACTATATATGAAATATTACCAAAACTTGACCACAGATTAGAACATAGAGTTTTGGAAAATATCAAAGAACCACTATCTTACAGACCACATTTTTTTGCATTGTTCAAAAAATATTAAAAACTAATTCCAAAAGTAAAACACTCCCTTATATATGGATGTCAGAAAATATTTAGAATCAAGCATCAATGAAAATAAAAAATATCAAACTTGCATATGCAGCTAAATTTATACTTAAAGGAAAATTTATACTTAAATGCTTATCTTTGTAAGAGAAATTAAAAATCAATTAGCTCCAACACGAGAAGTAAAACAAGAGTAAACCTGGGAGCAGATGTGGCTTAAGTGGTTGAATGCCTGCTTTCCACGTGGGAGGCCCCGGGTTCAATTCCCGGTGCCTTCTAAAAACAAGAAAACAAACAAGCAAGCAAGCAAACAAACAAAAAGCCAGCTCAGGAGAGCCAATGTGGCTCAGTGGTTGATTGCCAGCTCCCATATACGAGGTCCTGTTCAATCCCCTGTCCCAGTACCTCAAGGAAAAAAAAAAAAAAAGAGTAAACTAAAAAATAAGGAAGGTAATAATAAAGATAATAACAGAAATTAATTAAATAGAAAACCAAGAAACTACAGAGATTAACAGAAAGACATGGTGGGTCTTTGAAAAGCCAAATAAAAGAAAGAATTCTAGAGAAAGATTAACCAATTAAAAAAGAGAGGAAAAAGGGCATAAATAAACAATATTAGACATGCAAAAGATAGTAACAAGTAAAGTCAAGATTCATTTTTTCCATACAGATAGCCAGGTGTTATAACACCATTTGTTAAAAAACGATCCCTTCAAAATGTTGAACTTGGTGCATCTGAGTATCTCAGAGGGTCATGGTGTGTTGAAGTTCTCTGTATAGAGTTTGTATTTATTTTTGTAACTGTCTTTTGAGTTTGAAAGTATTTCAAAATAAAAAGTTAAAAAAAAAAAAAAAGATCCCTTTCCCATTGCATTACTGGGGCACCTTTGTCAAAAATCAATTTAACATTTTTGTGCTATAAAATTGTGTGGTGCAAAATGTAAACCATAATGTAAACTATAGACCATAGTCTATAGTTAGTAGCAATGCTTCAATATGTATTCATTAATTGTACCAAATGTACCACACTAATGAAAGATGTTAATGGAGGAAAGTGTGGGAGGGATATGGGAAGCCCCTATATTTTTGATGTAACATTTATGTAATCTAAACTTCTTTAAAAATAAATAAATTAAAACAAAAAACAAAAAACAAAAAAAACAAAAAACATATTGGTGTGTAGGTCTATTTCTGGACAGAATAGAATCCAGAAATGTTAATACCACGGTGCCTTGAGAACTGTGAGATTTTTGCTCTCTCCTGATGTATCATCCATGTTCTCGCATACCCTTCTTACTAGGTTCATTAAGGATGCACTGTCTCATTCAAATGGATTTGCATCTATGAATCCAGATTCCAAAGGAAAAAGAAAATCAGGAGTAGAAAACTTTCACTCCAGAATTTCCAAAAAGAACTCAAAAGAGCATCATGTAATCATTGCCCCAAGTTCACAGCCCATGGCCACACACCACCATCCCACAGGACTGGCACTGTCATGTGAGTGAGAATGTATCCTGAGAACAAGAAGCATGTCCCAATTCAATCTAGTAAAAAAGAAAAGAAAGGGGGAAAAAAGGAAAATAAAAGCTACTGAAAAATAAAAGCATCTATCCAACGTTGAAAGACCTCACTAATGTAGTGCTAGCTTCTTCAGGAACACTTCCCCCTCCTTTTATTCCCAGGTGCAAAACTTCTTTAACCACTTGCCCCATGGCCAAGCCCTGGTCTTTCTTCATGGAGCCTTTGTTTATACTTATTCCCCATGTGGTAAGCTCTTCTTTGACCCTTCTGCCTATCTAAGCTCTGCTCATCTTCAAAGTCCAGCCTGGGCTCCCCTGGCTCCTGGATGCCTCTCCAGTGAGCATGTCTTCATAAGAATATGAGAGGTGCAAACGAGGAAACATGCTTAGATACCAAAAACTCTGTGGAATGGAGGCATACCTTTAGGTTTAGAACTCCTTAGTGTCCTTCCTCTGTCTTCCAGTTTATCAGCTGTCCTCCCGCCAGCTGTCTTTGGGATCCCTTTCTCCCCAGCTGCTTCTGGACTGCAATCTGGCTGTAACTTCTGTGCCTTTACATTCAGCCTTGCGACATTCAGCATCTTCAAGGAACGGCACATGGTATTCATCTTCTGCCTCACTGGGGTACGAGGGACACCCCCTACCAAAATGACATGATGAGAAGAAAGGTTACGTGGAGTCAGGAACTGCGTTGATTTAATCACTGTGAAAGAATGCTGAAATGAAGGATAGCCCTACAGAATGACCCAAATTAGATAGTTCTTGCTTCTCTTTCTACTCACAACACAGGATAGAAAAAGAGCGCTTCTTGTAACTGAAGTTTCAGAACTAAACATTTCAATGTAAATAGATGATTTTTATATTAGGCAAATTCAAAACAGACTCATTTTGGTGTTATCCAATAGTCACAGGGTTGAAATGAAAATCTTCTGAAAGACAATTTAGCAATCTGCATCAAGAGCCAGATTTTCAGACTCTGACACAGCTACTTGTCCCTGGAAACTTACACTAAGAAAACCACTCAAAAAAAAAAAAAAAAAAAAAAAAATTACACCTGTGATGTACACTATAGTGTTGTTTACAATGACAAAAAAATTTAACACATTCTAAATGTTCAACAATGTGAGGATTTTGTAAATCTTGTTAAGCAGTGAAGTGGAATAATAACTAAAAAGGCAAGGTAGCAGATGGACAAATATTTATAAGCAGAATACAAAGATGTATTTAAATTTCTACTATAACTAAAAATTAAAAAAAATGGTTTATTCATTAGGATAATAGCATTGGGGGTGATTTATCACCACTATACTAATGTAATTACTTTCAAATTTGAAATATAGCAATTTATCCTTCTTTTACTCAGTCTCCATTTCAACCTCATTTCAGGGAATATATATATCTTTAAAACATATAGTCTCAAAAAACAGCCTTCCTATGTGCATACGTTTCTTTTTGCTATCTTCCTGAGTAGCCGCAGCAGATTCTTCACGGGATTTTCGCTGGTAGAACTCAGAGAGGCAACGTGTGATTTCACTTTCAGTTTTAGAAGATTCTTCCTTATTAGTTGAAGCAGCCTGTAGTAACCTGTGAATAAGTCCAGATGTCTAATATAAGGCAAAAATTCTGATTTACTCAATTTTCCATATGGAAAAATCCAGAGTACAAAATGATCTAATTCAGTATCATTTGGGAGGAAATGGGACAGAGATGATTAGTTATTAAATGCTTTACTACTTAGAGTTAAAAATCTGTTACTAAGGAAATTATGAAAATGACACAACTTTCAAAATGTATTATCTGTGTTTTTGTAATCTTCCATTATCTGACATCATGATTTAAAAGTAAGAAAAATAATTGTGACATTAGATGAACAATATCACAGGTCAGAATATTTGCTGGGGCTATCAGCTTCATACAGGCAGCATGCTGGTTTTTCCTTAACAATGGGGAGAATTTCTCTCTCTCTTTTTTTTGCTGTTAATTTTCAAAGTTGTGTGTATCTTATTTATAGAGTTATAAGTATGTAACAAAACCAGCATAAATTGCTATTTTATATGCTGTTGTAAAATCTGATGTAAATTTTTTGATGTAAAATTTACACATACAATATGCATCCTTTTTCAATTGTTTTTACTCCACATTATTTTTCAGTTTTCAATATGCATAAATATAAATAGCTCTAGCTTATTCATTTTAACTGATTTATATATAATATTCTTTTGCATGACTATAATATAGTTTATCCATTTCCCTTCTGAGGGTCAGCTGGTTCTTTCTACTTTTTCACTATTAACAAGTGGCAATGAATATTCAAGTACAGATATTGATGTACAGATCTCCTTGTGTCTCTGCAAGAATTTTAGTATAGACACCTATAGGTGGAATTGCTGGATGTCAGAGCATGTGAATTTTCTGCTTTTATTAGGGAATTTCCAAGTTCTCTCTAAAATGGTTGTAACCATTTACACTTCTACCATCTAAAGTGTTCTCATTTCCCTACATGCTATTACCAGATATACTAATTTTTTAACTAATTAATACAAGGTACATTTTTACTGTTTTTTTTTCTTATGGTGGTTTTAATGTCCACTTGACTGAGCTAAGTATCTTCAAATTTTATTGACTTGTTAAATTTCCTTTGCTTGTTTGCATTCCTTGCCTGTTTTTCAATTAGACTGCTAGTCTCTTTCTCATTGAATTTTAGAAGTTCTATATTAACTTGGATACTAATCCTTTTTGGTTATATGAATTATAGCTATCCCAATCTATAATCATACAGAAATGATTAATCATACAGAAATTTAAAAAAATTGTGTTATAGTCAAATCTACCAATCTTTTCCTTTATAGTCTGAGCTTTTTATGTCTTAAGAAATCCATCCCTAGCCTAAAATTCTACTGTTCTTTCTTCTAACAATTTTAAAGTTTTGCTTTTGACATTTGTTTTTTAATCTATTAGGAATTTATTATAGTGTATGCTTGTGAGGCAGAAATCTAATTTTTATCTTTTTTTTTTTTTCATGTGGATAACTAGTTGTCCCACGACCATTTATTGAATAGTCTATTCTTTCCCTGCTGATTTACAATGCTGCCAAACTCCCATACATTGTGTGGGTACCTCCTGGGTGCTCTATTCTGTTCCATTGGTCTATCTGTCCATCCTTGCATCAATACCACACTGCTTATTTACTTAGTTTGATGATAAATCTTGATATCTCATATGGGGAAGTGAACTTGTCTTGTTCTTGGCCCCTTTATTCTTATCTTTTGCTACATTTATTCCTAGGTACCTTAAAAATTTTTGTTGATGACATAAATTATAGATTTTTTTGTGTAAATTATACTTTCTAATTGTTTGCTATTGGTATATGGGGATACTATTGACTTTTTTTTTTTTTTTTTAAAGATTTTTATTTATTTATTCATTTATCCCCCCCTTGCTGCTTGTGCTCGCTGGGTCAGCTAACCACGCCGTGCGGGCGGGCTTGCCTTCACCAGGAGGCCCCGGGAACCGAACCCGGGGTCTCCCATATGGTAAACGGGAGCCCTACCGATTGAGCCACAGCCGCTTCCCAATACTATTGACTTTTTACATTGATTTTTGTATCCAACAACATTGCTGAAGTCTCTTAGTTTAATCATTTGTCTGTAGAATCTTTTGGTTTTTACCATCTTTCAGTATTTTGATACTGATACCTCATTGTTTTTTCTTGTCCTTAAGTAGGATCTCTATGTTTTATAAAAGCAATAATAGCTGGCAATTTGGCTCAATCCTAACACTGAAAGGAATGCTACTCAAGTTTCACTTTTAATTATGTTTAATAAATTGAAAAAAAAAAGTGCCAGATGTGTACACTGAAAGCTACAAAACACAGAGAATTTAAAAACCTCGATAAATGAAGAGATGCCATGTTCATGGACAGAAGACTCAATATTGTTAAGATGTCAATTCTTCCCAAATATATCTATAGATTCAATATACTCCCAGACAAAATCCCAGCAGACTTTTTTGTGGAAATCCACTAACTGACTATAAAATTTATATGGAAATGCAAAGGACCTAGAATAGCCAAAGCAATTCTAAAAAAAGAAAGGAAGGAATGAAGGAAAGAAGGAAGGGGAAGGAAGGAAAGGAGAGACAGAGGGAGGGAGGGAGGGAGGGAGGAAGGAAGAACTTACACTACCTAATTCCAAGACTTACTACAAAGCTACAAAACTTAAGACAATGTAGCATTGGCATAATGCAGTACTAAAGACAATGAGCTCTCTATTCTGTCCACAAAAAGACCCGTACATCGATGGTCAATTGATTTTCTACAAAAGTGCGCAGTAATTCAATGGGAAAAGGATTGTCTTTTTTTCTTCTTCACTTTTTTTTATTTTTCAAAAAGGATTATCTTAAATAGTGCTGGAACAACTGGATATCTGTAAAGAAGAAAATAAGCCTCAATCTTATCTCTTAATAATACTTTGAATTTTTGCTCTATCCCTTTTTTTCTAGTATTGTTTGTCTCTTTTCTTTCTTAAAATTACTCAATCTTGATATAGATATCTCTATATTATTTGGCCTTTCAAAGAATTATCTTTTGTTTCTGTTGATCTTTCATGTTTCTTTGTTTTCTATTTAATTCATTTCTGTTCTTATCTTTATTATTACCTTCTTTCTTTATTTTGGGAGTTTATTTTCTTGTTCTAATTCTTATGTTGGAGCACTAGCTAATTGGTTTTTGATTTTTCTTCTTTACAAAAATAATCATTTAAGTCTATAAATTTTCCTTTAAGTATAAATTTAGCTACATTATACAAGTTTATTATTTTCTATTTTTATTGCTAGTTCTAAATATTTTCTGACATCCATAATATAAGGAGTGCTCTGTTTGGTAATTAGTTTTTAGTATTATTGGACTATACTCGAAAGAATGTGGTCTATAAAGGAAAAAACAAACAAAACAAAATAAAGCAAAACAAGACATGCAGATAACTGAGAGTCGATTTACATAATTAATGCCCAGAGAAACAAAAGAGTTTTACCAGAATGACTCCATTAAATTTGAACTCGCACCACTGAGGTTAGAGAAAGGAAACCATCTCTCCACCACTGCTGCCCTCCAGGGAACTGCACGGCCAAGCTCCTGCTGGGCCCACTCAGGAACAGGAGGAGCTAAAGGTGCAAAGGAACAGACACAGGAGACGAGAGGCGTCAGGACCAAATCTGAGAATTCCAAGCACCCACTCTTTGCCTGGACGGATTACATCCCTCCAAAGGACATGCACTGTGAGCAACACTCGCTCATCTCTAGCAAGCCCAGGCTGCCCAGGAAAAAGGCTACTCCAAAACTGTACAAATGCAATTTAAAGTCTTTTTGCCCTTATTACTGGCAACAAATTCCCTCTTCTTATTTCTGAAATGTTCCTCTAAATAGGTTATAAGGATGTTTTTTCTTCTTAGAAATGTATCCCTTAAAAATGACTTTAGTACAAGAATAAATAACATAGTAATAGCAGAAAAGCAGCATAAAACTACAGAATTTAAAGAAACCGATGAATCAAGTAGGTAAATTTCAAACAGTAAGCTTTGGTTCTGTGTCGGGGACCGTCAGGGTGGGTCTTCTTAGAATAACGTGATGGAGGTTGATGGTGGCAGGGGAACACTGACAGGATCTTCAGTAAGCTCATAATTCTGAGAGGCCCATCCAAGACACAAAACACCATACAAATGTAATAAATATAGAAAGTCCTGGAGAAAAAATCCAAATACTTAAAATGTAGTCAAATTCATATTGAGACTATCAAGTTCCAGGCCCTTTTTCAATGGAAGTATACAGAGATAAATAAAACACATGGCCAGCTCTGAAGGGAGCTCTGGGTGTATTAAGAGTCAGATATGACAGTGACTCGTAGCAGCAGGTACAAATGTTAGCGTGCACTAACTCTGCCTATGCGGACAGGGATGGTGTTGTGGAGAAAGCAGGCAGCGTTTGGGCCAGATGCTGATGCATACATGGGAATGCACCTGGATGGAGTGGGGTGGGGTGGAGATGGACAAGAAAGTCAGTGTGCTGATTTACACTCTGAAAAAAACTGGGGCCACACTAGAGGCATACTAGTAAAATATTCCAGCTTCTCTTTTACCAAATTCCAAAATACACATTCTCTCACCTGCTTCTGAGACTCTAAATAATTAAGGTATAGTCTGTTCTATCACAATACAAATAGCTCACACACCCTTGGTAAATAAGGCATTGACACAGATAAAGTCATGTTGGCTGCTGTGTGTTGACTGCTAATGGGCTAATACTTTACACCACCAAGTGGCAGCGGCTGAATTCAAAGTCTGCGAACACAGCTGAGTGCAGCCAGCAAGAGAAGCACCAGAATGTACCCGAAGCCCTGTCATCCCAGCTCTTCTACTTAGCTGTGTGCACACATGCTTTTCCTTAGGAAGCTCTCCCGTCGTTGCCATTCACCCTTGTCTCCACAGTACAGAAACCTCAACCCTTCCATCGAGTCATCATCATCTTTCTTTTCAAATGACAAAATATATTTATTTATGAAGTTTACTTATTATGACATTAACATGTCTTTTGAACTGAACTAGAGTTCTTATTAGGATTGCTATTCATTTTTGTTACTACCAAAGGTTTTAAGAACTCTGCCCCAACTCTATTTTTCTCAAAGTTTATTATTTTTAGTGTAAGATTTTGCAGAATGTTATTAAAAAAACCAAACACCTCGCATCATGTTATAGGACAAATGCCTGTAATTACATTTGTGATAGCACATCCAAAAATTCAGACAAGGGTAATAAGTACTATATAATTTCTAATATACTATATAATTTCCTCATTATATTGTCTTGTCTCTCCTGACTAGATAAGCTTCATAAGAGTATTCCCTACATCTAGAACAGGGCCTGACACATAGCATATATCAAGCACTTGGTAAAACTGTTGAAAAAAAAATGAGTGAATGGGAGAAATATCAAATTGATTTATTTAAATATACCTAGCATAAATAGAAGGTTTGTATCATATTAGTAACAGTGCAATGAATTGCAAGGTAGATAGAATCACTAGTTGTACATGCAGCCTTTATTAGACATCAAAAAAAAAAACCCTAAAACCTAACAGGTTTTACCTTATACCTTTGATTTCAAACTGGTCTCACAGAGACTTAGACCTCCTCAGAGTGCTTTGGGATTTCTACAAATAATGATGATTTAAACTGCCCGATCCTGAATGACATTACAATGACAGATACAGGCCATTATATATCTTGCCATAACCTACAGAATTGAGTGGGAAAGAGTGTAAACTACAATGTAAACTATAATCCATGCCTAGTGGCAATGCTCCAAAATGTGTTTATCAATTGCAATGAATGTACCACACTAATGAAAGATGTTGCTAATGTGGGAAAATGTGGGAGGTATGGGGAGCAGGGCATATAGGAATCCCCTATATATTCTCTGTAACATTTATGTAATCTAAGTATCTTTTAAAAAGTAAAAAGATGAAAATAAAAATAAAATAAACAGCCTCAAGTATGACAGCTTGTTTTTATCTGTCTTATAAAGTATTGGGGTTCTATTAAGTGCATGGTGAAAAAAATATTCTGATGCTGGAAAAGACTGTAAACCACTGCCCTAGACTATGGTAGTCACTGGTTCAGAAGCTTACCAGAAGTAGCAGGATCTTCAAATGAATTATGGATCTGATTCAATATACCATTTGTAATACTGGAGAAAAGGGAAGGTGTAACCTGCGGGCTCTCTGCTTCAACACTTTGAATAAAATGTCTTGGAAATTCAGCCTCTTCGGTGCGGAACACAGTGAGAATTGTAGCGTTGGCAGAGAGGGGGGAAATAACTCCAGTGATGGGGGGCCAGCCGTCACCAGGGTCCACATTGACAACCTATAGAAGAAGATCTAATTAATTGAGAATATGTCAGTAGGTCTAAAGCAGAATGTAGCTTGGCAAAACACAGGCTGATGGTTTTCCCAATGATTATCAATATTAAAAAAAAAGGGAAAATGGTGGAAGATGAACTTGACAGTTATTACAGCTAGAAGAGAACTTACTAATCACCTGGTCCTAATCCCTGAATTTACAAATAAGAAACACCTAAGGTACTTAGGTGTTATGTGCTTTTTATAACTCAGTGACTCTTCACAACCACTCTGATGTAAAAGATTATTGCCCCCATTTTATAGAGGAAGAATGAGTAATCTGGTTAAGATCACCCAGTTAGTAATGGGCAGATGCCAAGTGTGTCTGTCTTCAAAACCCATGCCCTTACCCAGAAGCAATACTGCCTCTTAAGTGATTTGCCCTGGGGCAGACAGTTTGCTGCAGAGTGAGACCCTAACCCAGATCTCCTGACTGCCAACCCAATGCGCTTTTCATCACAGTACACAACTCTTAGAATGACATCCGTTTGGATGACTACCCAATTTTTCTCTAGAATGTTTCCCAACGGGACCCAGTGTATAGACTCCTTCTGACATTACGAAGTAAGAGAGAAACTTAGGTAAGGCATTTACTAGTAGCTTAAAAAAAAGAAATCAACTTTTAATCAAATCTGGGTATATATGTGCTCCTTTCCAAACAATATTACCAAATTTGCCTAAGTATTAGACACTATTACACAACACAGCAGCTTTTACTTAAATGAAATATATTTAGTACAAAAGTAATAAATACATCAGAACATTAAAAAAATAACAACGAAATCACCCATTACCTCACCACCCTAATACAATCATTCCATTTGGCCCATTGCCTCTTTTCCTGTGTGAATGTGATTGAACATAATTGGATTGAGAGAGCATGTAAATTTATATACCATTTCTTCACTAATAAGCCTTTTTGTCACAATGCTACAACGTTGATAACATTATTTGCAAAAACACCTGTTTCGGTGAGACTATATTATGCTTAGCATTTTGAAAACATACTTATTTCACTTTACCAGTGTGTAAAGAGACAAGACTAGCTTACCATATGGGGGCTACCTACCAGATGTAACTCTTCAGCAGTCAGCCTATTTACGAGCTCCTGAAATAACATCCTCTGAGTTGATTTATCATCCTCTTGACTCTGTAGCATCCAGCTGTCAGTGCCCAAAGTGCTGCTCAGTGGGAGAGCCCACTGGGTTGCCGTGCCTTTTAGAAAAATTCTGACTGGTTTCTGAAAATGTCTCTGATGCATGGCCAAGGGCTCGAGGGTAACTGTCCATGTTTCTTGAATCTCTTTGCCTGTTAGAGATAAAGAATGTTAAAGCTGTAACTTAAACAGTTACTAAAGACAGATTTAAACAGCAAGAAAAAATTAGGTTGTTAGTAGAGGTACTAGTAGTAATACTTATTCATATCTCAACCCTTATTCTACTGTCAGCAGGAGATCATTCCAAGTTCATTTTATAGGAAAAGCTATATACAAACAGAATTACAAGGGCACAACTTGATGTCAGGACTCCTCAGTAATTATGACTTTGAAATAAGTATCTGTGTAATACTTATTTGTATAAAAAATAAGACATCGCTTCCTAAATCTTATCTTACAAAGATGTTAAGTTCTAAAGACAGTGTGTATGACAGAATTCTTAAACAAAATTACTCTTGAAAATTCCTTAAACTGCACCCTAATATTAGGTTCATGCAAAAGTAATTGCGGTTTTTGCATTGTTGAAATTTGCTGTTCTCTATTGGAATACATTCTTAAACAAATGTGGTTATGTTATACATCTTTTTAAAAAAAAAAAAAAAAGATTTATTTATTTTACTTTTATCCATTTTTACCCCCCACCCCGTTTTTGCTGTTTTTGTGTCTATTCACTAGGCAATTCTCTGTGTCTGTTTCCTGCTCTCTCTCCTCATCCTTCTCCTCCTGATTTCACCGGGATTTGATCCTGGGAAACTCCGATGTGGGAGAGAGACGTCCTACCACCCGCGCCACCTCAGTTCCTGTTTTTCTGGCGCATTTTGTCTTGGCTCTCCCTTGTGTCACTCTCCTGTTACATCATCATCTTGGTGCATGGCTTGGCGGGGCCTGGCGGCCTGCGCGCCTTCTATATTTTTCTTTATTTTTACCGGGAGGTCCCAGAGATCGAACCCAGGTCATTCCATAGAGGAGATGGACGCCCAACCATTTGAGCCACATCTACCCCCCTACATATCATTTTAATGTGCATTTCTTGCTTTATGTTTTTTTGCTAATGACTTATTACTTGCTGTTTATTTTATATTTATTTTAGACTACGGAAATGTTAGACAAAAAGCAAATTCAAGCAATTTTCTTATTTGAGTTCAAAATGGGTTGTAAAGCAGTGGAGACAACGCGCAACATCAACAACACATTTGGCCAGGAACTGCTAACAAACGTACAGTGCAGTGATGGTTCAAGGAGTTTTGCAAAGGAGATGAGAGCCTTGAAGATGAGAGCATAGTGGCCAGCCATGGGAAGTTGACGACAACCAGTTGAGAGCAATCATCAAAGCTGATCCTTTTTTTTTTTTTTTAAGATTTATTTATTTCTGCTCTCGCCCCCTCGTTGTTTTGTACTCACTCCCTGCTCTCTGTGTGTTCTTCTCTGTCTGCTTGTCTTCTCTTTAGGTGGCACTGGGAACCGATCCTGGGACCTTCCGGAGTGGAGAGAGGCGCTCAATCTCTTGTGCCACCTCAGCTCCCTGTTCTGTTGCGTCTCTTATTGTCTCTCTTCTGTGTCTCCTTTTGTTGCGTCATCTTGCTGTACCAGCTCTCCGCATGGGCCAGCTCTCTGCTCGGGCCAGCTTGCTTTTCACCAGGAGGCCCTGGGAATAGAACCCTGGACCTCCTATATAGTAGACAGGAGCCCAATTGCTTTGAGCCACATCCGCTTCCCGAAGCGGATCCTCTTACAACTACACGAGAAGTTGCCAAAGACCTCAACGTTAACCATCCTACAGTCGTTTAGCATTTGAAGAAAACTGGAAAGGTGAAAAAGCTCAATAAGTGGGTGCCTCATGAGCTGACCAAAAATTTTTTAAAAATGTTGTTTTGAAATGTTGTCTTCTCTTATTCTATGCAAGAACAATGAATCATTTCTCGAGAGGGTTATGACGTGTGACAAAAAGTGGATTTTATACAACAACCAGAAATGACCAGCTCAGTGGCTGGACTGAGAAGAAGCTCCAAAGCACTTCCCAAAGCCAAACTTGCACCAAAAAAAGGTCATGGTCACTGTTTGGTCATCTGCTGCCTGTCTGATCCACTACAGCTTTCTGAATCCCAGCGAAACCATTATATTTGAGAAGTATGCTCAGCAAATCGATGAGATGCACCAAAAACCACTGCCGGCATTGGTCAACAGAAAGGGCCCAATTCTTCTCCATGACAATACTCAATTGCACGTTGCACAATCAATGCTTCAAAAGTTGAATGAATTGGGCTACGAAGTTTTGCCTCATCTGCCATATTCACCTGACTTTTCGCCAACCGACTACCACTTCTTCAAGCGTCTCGACAACTTTTTGCAGGGAAGACGCTTCCACAACCAGCAGGATGCAGAAAATGCTTTCCAAGAGTTCAATGAATCCTGAAGCACGGATTTTTAGGCTACAGGAATTAACAAACTTATTTCTCATTGACAAAAATGTGTTGATTATAATGGTTCCTATTTTGATTAATAAAGATGTGCCTGAGCTGTTATAATGATTTAAAATTCATGGTCCAAAACCGCAATTACTTTTCCACCCACCCAATACATAACAGTTTTATGTATACATCTCTATGTAGTATTATTTCTGTATGAATACATAATGCATTCAGAAATGAGGTTCACCATGTAGTAAACACGGTAAAGCAAATTCATGAAAATTCCAACATGCTAGCTATTCCTCTCAACTAGCACCACTTTTGGCTTCTGTAGGATAATTTATTTCTTTTCTTAGTCCATCACTGTTTCTCTAAGACCTTCAATTTATCAATCTCTTCTATGAGGAAAGCAGTGAAATCTTACAACCCATTTTCATATTGCCCTTCTTTGCAAATAGTTAGAGAACTCTGTTTTAAAAAGTATTCACATATTCTTTTAATACAGGGGCTGGCAGTTGTACGCCAATGTTTACTCCTTTTTTGCGGTACCTCTGATTTTGCTTTGACACCATTTAATTCCTTCAATTACAAGCATTAGTTGAGTGCCTGGGCTGCTGGAAATTCTAAACAATTTTAAAGCATGGACCTATCTTGAAGAAAAGGAATGTAACTGAGTCCAACCCCCCCACACACACACACACTCTATCTGCTTACCTTCAACAGGGAGCCATAATGTTCCTTCTGTCCGTGGAAATGATGCTTCATATTCACGAGAATTGTAGAACAGACAGTTTAAAGTAGAATCAATTGGCAAAGTTGAAATCCACGGGGAGAGGTGAGGTTCACTTGACAGCTTTCTGCCACCACCAGAGAGTGTTTCCCCAGCTTTCGTAAAACTCTGGCTGAAAGTTTCAGATGGCAAGATAGTACCTCCTACACGGTGGAGCAGTTCACATACTGTCCAGTACCCAAGGTGGTCTGGGGAGTCCCAAAGCTAAAAGAAAAATTACAAAGAGCCAAAGTCTATCACAATCAGCCCATTTGTTGAACCAAACACAATGGCCAACATCCATTACAGTACAGCCCAAGAATATGATTACTACATAATATGTCTCCCAGAAAGCATCCATTTAGTGAAAATAATACTTCTTCTAGATCCTGTCTTAAAGATCTTAAAGTTAGGAGAAGGGAGGCAAAAGAGTGAGGCACAGCAATAAACTGATTATTCAAGCAATGGAAGAGCTTGTATCATTGATATAAAGACAGTGGTCACCAGAGGTTCTGAGGGGAGAGGGAAGAATAGGTGCAACATAGGGCATTTTTTGGACATTGGAATTGTCCTGCATGACATTGCAATGACAGATACGGGCTATTGTACATTTTGTCAAAACCTATAAAATTGTGTGAGGCAAAGTGTAAACTATAATGTAAACTATAGTCCTTGGCTAGTACAATGTTTCAATATGTGGTCTTCCATTGTAACAAATGTACCACACTAATGAAAGATGTTGTTAATGTGGGAAAGTGGGGGAGGGGGAGGGGGTGGGGTATATGGGAATCCCCTATACTTTTGATGTAACATTTATGTAATCTAAAGCTTCTTTAAAAATAAAATATGTATATATATATATATATACACACACATATATATATATATTTTTAAATAACCCTGCCCTACACAATACAACTCAATGGCTAGTACCCTGACAGGGAGGCAGGGCATCTCCCCCCAGGGTGACAATCACTCTGACAGGTCTGCTATGGGGACCAAACTGGTCTTTTCCAGTCTATCTTCATTGCTTTAATTAAAAATCTTGTCATCTCTTGCCTGAACTCTTACTGTAGCCTGTAAATTTGGTGCCCTGCCTCCAATCTTTGCAACATCTTGCTGTAAGAAGTATTCTTCAAAATCAGTATCCTATCATGCTACTTCTCTACTTAAAAACTTGCAAGGGCTTCCCACTGCCTCCAGGATAAAGCAACTCATTAGCATAATCATAACACAGCACTACAATGTAACATGACAACATTCAGGTACTATGGGGCTCTGAAGGAGGGGCATCTACCCTAGAACGTGACTATCATGCTGGTTTGCCCACTCCACGGGTAAGTTAACATTTGTAAACTATAAATTGCTATGTAATGTGAGGAAATAGAACTAAATGGTCTTTTGCTGAAATGAGTAGTCTAGGGGGGGTTAATGTTAGTTGGAGGACAGCTGGAGGATAATATAGGGAATGTATAATGTATAACGATTTTGGAGGTAGATGAGGATTGTGGCTAATAATACAAATATAGGAATGTTCTACTACAAGGTGTTAAGTATGTGGTGATACATGGGAAAAACATAACTAATTTATAGACTATAATTAACAACAATATTGTAATGTTTTTGTAGCAAAAGCAAAGAAAGTACTATATTAATGCTAAAGGTAAAAAAAAAAAAAGAATATGGGGTTCAGAAGTTATGAATACGATTAAGTTTTTTCTCTTCTTCATTTTTTGCATTAATAAGGAGACCTTGACTATGACATTTAACTAATCTGTGTTCATTTGTGTATCTTTCTGAACACTAGAGGAAAAACTGAGTTTGTTGTTGGAAATAGATGAGCTAAAAGTGCCTGGATAGAACTTTTAGGAGTAATGCTTCCATAACTTGTTGAGCTGCCTTTTGTCCGTTATTTTATTTTTTGAATTTGAAATAAAATTTGAGTAATAAAAAAGAACTAAAAAGTCTTCAAGGTCATTGGGTCATCCCAAAAGTTTACATCACATTCAATTTCAAAGAGGGGCAGGGAATTGCCCAGGGTCACAGCAAGGCAATCACAGACCAGTTCAAGAACACAGAACTGTCTTGGATAGTACTTTTTTTTTTTTTTTTTGGATAGTACTTTTAAACTGCAGCACCCCTTGATGGGTTGTAAAATCAAGTGAGTAGAAAACAAAAAAGTAAAAAAAAAAAAAAAAAAAAATCAAGTGAGTGGCTTATAATTAGCATAAAAATAAAACAAAACAAACAAACAAAAACCAAGTAGAAAAGATCAGAGTACAACAGAAATGTCACATATAGTATTGTGAAACTTCCATTATTCATACAAATTTGGAAAAAGCTGTACTGGATTAATCAGTCAACTAGTATTTACTGTTACCATCCTGTGCCCATGCTAGTGTTGACTGTTGTTCGGGAAGAAAGGCAAATTAGTGCAGATGCCATAATCCTGATAAGGATCTGCCAAAAAGCAAGAAAAAATTTGATTGTTGAAATTGTTTCAGCTAGAGAACCAGTCAGGAAAAGAAAAAGAAAAAGAAAGAAAGAAAAAAAAAAACCAAAAAACCCCAAAACTGCTTATCAAATGAAAGGTAAAACTTTAATAAGAGTTAAAGGGAAATAACTTTTGATTAAAAAGTAATAAACGCACATAGCCAAAAAAAATCCAAACATTATATAGAGTATACATATTTTTTAATATATATTATAGGGTAAATGACACCTCACAGTGGCATTTACAAATGTGTAGATTTGTAAAGTCCACTAGACTATAAGCTCCAAGAAAGCAGGTACCCTATCTGTTGGGCCCACCCAGCACCCAGAATACACAGCAGGTATGTAATAAATATATGCTGAATAATGAAGGGCGTAGAGGCAAGAATGGGTCTCCTGGCTTCCCTTCTATCCCTTGTGCTTGGAGGGCCCTCCTCCCCAATCTATGAATTCCATTTCTTCTGTCTCTCCCAGCTCTAGGCCAGACTGAGCTCCGCAAGGCAGAACAAGATCTCTTCTTTTCTCCCATCCCTGTACTGATAACTTCCCAAGGACAGAAGTCTCCTTGCTATCTCCTCCATGTGGCTGGGCAAAGGCTTTTGAATAGGAAAAGATAAATCTTCACCAGAAAGAAATTCCAGAAAATCTTAAGATTGTCTGATTGGCATTTTCCTAGGGGAAACAGCATAGCCGATTCTCTGAAGAAGCCCCCTCCCCTCAGATAGTGGACTGTGAGAACTGAAAGGGATCTTTAGAAAGATCCAGTCAACCCAATTATTTTAATGCTATTCTGAAGAGACAGAAAGGGAGGGAGGTGGGAAGAGAGAGAAAAAGAATCTCCAAGCTCCATCTGATGACACTTATTTCTAGCCAGAATTTGTTATAATTCCAGAAGAAAGGCTTTGATATAATTTGACATCAGTTATCCCAAATGGAGCACTTAAGTGTTGTATACTTGAGCTACGGACTTAATAAATTTTAATTTCCGGAATCCTGTTTCCCCATCAAATGTTTACCATACCCTTAAACACTCTTTTGGTCTTTTTCTCCTTTGACAAACCATTGCTCCCTTTTTTTGCACTTTCCATGCCTTTTTGGGGCTTTGTATACAAAAGCACTTTGGTAATTGCAGCACACTATAAAATTAATTAAACAGCCTACTAATTTTCCATCTGTAGTCCTGCCATTTAACCCACTCCTGTTTCAGTTACATATATTTCCAAAAAGTGGAATCACAACTTTCAATTGGTTAAAACTCTCCAAAGCCTTCCCAACACAATTAGAATAAAATCCGCACTTATTACCTTTGCCCTCCAATGGGCCTTTTCTACTTTCTGATTTCCTTTCACATTGCTCTCACCCATTGCCTACTGTAAATGTCACTATTCTTTGCCTTTTTGTTTCTGGAACAAACTTGGCTCATTTCCAGCTTTATACCTGCTTTTCACTTTGCCTGGAATGTTTTCCCCGGGTATTCCACTTTCCTCATTCTTCAGTGCTCTCTGCTCAGAAAGGCCTTCCTTGACTACCTCCCTACACAGCAGCCACCACCTTCTACCTGCCCTCCCCACTCCTCATCCCCTCACCCAGCTTGTCTTCAGAGCATCATTTGAAGTCACTTACTTGTTTAATTTATCTTCCCTGCTAGAAAGAAAACTCCACAAGAGAAGGGACTTCCTATACCAGCATATGCCAAGCAGCTAAAACAGTGTAGCAGGTATTCAATGCAGCCATTTCCCAAGGAGTACTCGTTGACTACACGAAGTGAAATCAGGAAAATGGTGGCGGTAGAGCTATGTACGTTATCACAGCACTGAGCAGGGCCCGGGGACCCCACTGCCTCAACAGAAATGCAAACGAGCAGCTGAAGATTTTAAGTACGAAGATACTCTTTTATTCCACAATAAATATTTCCTGAACACCTAAGAGGTGTAAGAATTGGTGCCCGCCTTTGGGGTGTTTCTAGACGGAAGGGGAGAGAGGGGCACAACCATAAAACATAATGGAGGCAATGGAGGTGCCCCAAAGGGAATGCAAATTCCGGGGTAGAGAATTTCCCGTTGTCGTTTGGGCAGGGCCTTAAAGGCTGAGGAGGTTTAGCCTGGCAGAAACAGTAAGGCCTGGTGTTCCAGACCTAAGAGCACAAGCAAGGACGAAACAAGCCAGGAGGGGCTTCCACTGAGTGAACGTGGGTCCTGTGCAGGGAAACGGGGAGGCAAGGGGCCCCAAACTGGGAAGGATCCCTTAGCTTTTACGCAGCAGATACCGACGGCTCCCTCCCCGCCCCCGCCCCCATTTTGTTTCGAAGTCGGTCCTTATCTGTTGGTGGCCCCAGGACTCTCCTGCAGGGCCGCGTGCGGGTCGTGGGAGTCCCGCTCGGGCTCCTGCTGCTCGGCCGGCGCTGCCACGTCCTGGCCAAGCAGGACCGGCCGGCGCCCCGCAGCCCGGGTGCCCGCCGTCTCACCTGGGGCCCCTCGGTGGTGTCCACCCAGTAGAGGGTGATCTTCCGGGCCAGCATGACCTCCTGGACCCTCCTGGGCAGCAGCTTCTCCATGACCTGCTTCGAGGTCGGCGGCAGGGGCTGGGCGGGGGCCTCGCAGCCGGCCACGAACTGCAGCAGCTCCCGCTGCGAGCGCGGACACGGCGCCAGCAGGAAGACGGCGTTCCCCAGGCGCGCGAGCGCCGCCTCCGCCTCGGCCGCCTCGCTCTCCACCGCCAGCAGCCTCCGCCCGCGGCTCCGCAGGAACGGCTTCGTGGGCGACGTGATCTCGGGCCGGTCCCACTGGTAGTCGAGCAGCGTCTCCATCAGGGCGCTGTGCGTGTGCGCGGCCCTGGGCGCCGGGCCCGGCAGGCGGGCGCCGGGCGCGCGCCCCCCGAGCCGGGCCTCCAGCTCCTCCTCAAAGTCCTCCCAGGAGCGGGCCCCCAGCTCGCGGAAGTCGGGCACGCGGCACGGCCGGCTCCGCGCGCCGTGCGAGTCGAAGAACCTGAAGGCCCAGTGGACCCTGGCCAGGCCGAACCTGCAGCTCAGGTAGGTGAGGAGGCGCAGGGCGGCCCGCCGCACCGGGCCCTGGCGAGCGGCGCCGCCCGCCGTGTCCAGCAGCAGCATCACGTTGTGGCAGCAGGCCATGCCGGCCGCGCCGCCGCGCCGGGACTCCGGGGCTCCGGGGCTCGGCCCCGGCCCGCGCCGCTCTCCCCTGGGCGCTCGCTTCAGGGAACCAGCGCCCTTCAGTGCTTTCACTCACTGGCGCGGTCGAAAGACTCCCGCGCTCGCCAAGAGCCGCTGCCATTGGCGGAGCTAGCTCCCGAGACCGACTCCTATTGGTCGCTTGCTTTACGTGAGCTACGTGGACGTCTGCCATTCTTGGCGCTGTTTGGAAAGGCGGGGAGGCAAACCTCAGCCTGATTGGTGGAGAGCTTGGCTGTGGGCGGGGCACTGTGTTCCGGGAACAGCTTACCATTGATTGGCCTGAGCCTCCGTTTTAAAATTTAAAGAGGGGTGGTGCTTCGGGGGCGTGTCCAAAAAATTTTTTTCTGGGGGACAGAAGAGCGGGTTTGGGCAATTGTGCGCAGGCGTCGGGGTGAGCCCCGGGCGGGGAGGTGATAGCCAGGAGCTTGAAAATTTACAACGGAAAGGGAATTTGGGGATTGATCGAATTGGTTTGAAGGTGTCCTAGACTTTCATAGAGTAGAATCCGATGGTGAAGTCTTTAATTTTCTGTAATTTGAAAAGAAGTCTTAAAATTTTAAAGTTCACTTCCTTTACTCCAGTAATTTACGAATTTATCTGAAGGAGGTAATCGGAGATCCAGATTAAAGACCTGTGTACACCATAGAGTTTATTTAACTTGAGAAAACCTGGAAACAACTTAAGTTGTAATGATTAAATAAGGCTTGGTACGCCCCCAAGGAGAACATCGTGCAGTTTTTAAAATAATTTTTTTGAAACATTAATGTTGGGTGGAAAACGTAGACCGCAAAACAGCAGTGCAGTTAGAGCCCGCAATTTTCTATCTATGCGCATTTTGCTAACCTTTTAAGATAATACGTGTACTGAAAGTTGTCTGTGATAGTCTCTCGGTGATGAGATTATAGTGATGTAAAACGTTTTTTTACACTTTTCTGAATTTTCTAAATCATCTACAATTCTGTATTTTTCTGTTACTTTTACGTTCAGGGGAAAAATCATAAATGAATAAAATGAATCCTTTTGTTTCAAATATAAGAATCCACAACTGTAGAAAAAGTTTGATTCAACACATATCTGAGGAGAATTTAATATCCAGGATATATAAAGAGATGTTACAACTCAACAATAAAAAGACAAACGACCCAATTAAAAAATGGGCCAAAGACTTGAATAGACATTTCTCCAAAGAAGAAATACAAATGGCAAAAAAAACACATGAACAACATCACTCATGATTAAGGGAATGCAAACCAAAACTACAATGAGATATCATTTCACACCTATCAGAGTGGCCACTGTTAAAAAGACAGAGAACTACAAGTGTTGGAGAGGATGTGGAGAGATAGGAACACTTCTTCACTGTTGGTGGGAATGTAGGATGGTATAGCCACTATGGAGGACTGTTTGGCAGTTCCTAAAGAAGTTGAATATAGACTTGCCACGTGATCCGGCAATACCACTACTGGGTGTATACCCAGAAGAAATGAGAACAGTGACACGAACAGACATCTGCACACCAATGTTCACAGCCACATTATTCACCATTGCCAAAAGTTGGGAACAACCCAAGTATCCATCAACAGACGAATGGATAAACAAACTGTGGTCTGTTCACACGATGGAATATTATGCAGCTGTAAGAAGAAATGAAGTCATAAAGCATATGACAACATGGATGAACCTGGAGGACATTATGTTGAGCAAAGCAAGCCAGACACAAAAGGACAAATACTGTATGAATGTGTTACTATGAACCAAATACATTGTGTAACATACTGTTTGATTAAAAATTTTTTTATATGTATCCATTACATTTAACTGAGAAATGTATATATTTATTCATTTGTGTTTACTTTTTAGTTTTTTTAATTGTTTATATTTTCAATTATTAAATGTATAAAATAAAGTAAAAAGAAAAAGTGATTCAAGATGAGAGCAGTTTCTACTATTGGTTGTAGCAGCAAAGGATCTAGAACTGATCCACCTTTAAGTTTCCTTCCAACCTTGAGATTGCCTGAGCCATTCCTTTCAAGAAAGACTATCACTGATAACGTTGTAAATTACCCATGAAGTCACAAAACTAACACCCACTGCCAGTCATGGGTTAATGTGTCAGGCACTTGTTAGAACCTTCCACACCTAATCATTCATCATTCCACAAATTGTCATTCCAGGGAACAAAACAGACAAACTCTCTCTCCTCAAGCAGCTTACATTCTAGTCTATCCAAACAATAAATAAAATAAGTGAAAGATGTTTGTTAGGTGGGGATAAGTGCTGTGGAGAAAAAGTAAGGAGAGAAAGGGGATCGGTAATAAGTAAGGGTGTGCAGTTTCAAATGGTCAAGGAGCCTTACTGAGGTGACATTTGGATAAAGACACTCGGAGGTGAGGGAGAAAGCCCTGTGGACATCTGGGGAGGAAAAGAGTTCCAGGAAGAGGGAACAGCTAGTGCAAAGTCCCTGAGGCAGAAGTTTGCTCCTCACAGCTAACTTCTTAAGGAGTTACTAGTAAGTTCATTCTTTTACGATTTGTGGGAAATGAGGCTCAGAGCAATTATTCTTAAGAATCTGCTCCTTGATTTCATACACGGCAAAACCAGGAATGGAATCAAAATCAGATTCCAAAGACCAGGCTCTGCCCAGGGTACAAGTCTTGCGGCTTGGATTTTAAAACCACCTTCATAAGGAACAATTTGAAATACTTTTAAAAATAGTGAAATTTGACTGATCAGGCGTTTGTTTAAAACAATGAAAGATGACAATGTTTAACCTTACCAAAGCCCTGTGTTTTTGGAAGACAGTGAAATTTAAGAAATTCCACCCGTTTTGTATTCCAGAAAATGGCTGACTGCAATGAATCATCCATTCCCACATGACTAGGTAAGACTCTCCAAGGTCGCCCCCTTGTTTGCCTATGTCAAAGCCAGCCACAGACCCTCCAAATTCACGTTCTTTGCCTCATAAATGATTATCTGAAATGCTTGTCCCCACTGATCAATCAGAACAAAATGCTTGTTAACAAATTTTGGTTAAACTTCTCTCCTTCCTCCAGATCCCTGAACTTTGAGGGCGCCTCCCCCAAAATTGGCTGTTTCAGCATAAAACATTCTCTGACCTACTTTCTGATCATGCCAACCTTCCTTTCATCCCGCTCACCTACATCCAGCTCTACCCTCTCTAAGAGTTTTTTCCTAACTCCTGGGATGCTTGAAGACCTTATGGTCAAGCATTCTCCCTATTGCAATAGTCCCCTCCCTCTATTGCAATAGCCCTTTCCCCCTTTGCAAAAGTCCTTTTGAATGAAGACTTTCCTTACCAAGTATGGATTCATTTTTTTAATTTGACAGAGGGCTCTTGCTATTTAATGTCCTTTTCTTCTCCCTCCACAGATCAACAATCCCCCTTAAAGGTTTTTTTTTTTTTTGTTTTTTTTGTTTTGATTTTTTGTTTGTTTGTTTTTATAAATATTATTTGTTTCTCTCCTTCTCTTCTGTCCTTTGAACATTATTTCATTAATGAAAAATTATTAATTATCTGCCTTCTGTTAGCAGCAGTGAGGGATGGATGCAAAGAAGAAGTAGGCTTGATATTCGTCTCTAAGGGGAATTAAATGCAACAATGCATAAAAGGCATTAGAGATAATTCAGTGCTGAGCTGGACATTTAGTATCGGCCCCCAGAGCTGTCTGAAAAACTGTCAGAGTGAGCTAGGGTGGCCAGAGGTGCTCCACCAAAACACGGCTAGTGGGGGGCAGCTTGAGAAAAGCACTTTATCATGGATTAAAAATCCTCATGCCTTTAGGCACCAGGCAGTTGAAGGAAATGTGAGACACTGCTGTGGTCAAAATGTTTTAAGTGAAAACTTAGCAGCTTGGCACCTTTCTTGCCGAGACAAAAGTAAAATGATTCCTATTATAGAGAGGTCACAGATCCATCAAAAAAGCATTTCCAAAAAAAAAAAAAAAATCTCGCTAAGTTCTCATGTATATACCGTTCAATAAACAAGAGGAAATATTCGAAGTCACTGCTGTTTAAAATGATCCAAAATTAAGAGCTAATCACAAAAATAATGATTTAAAATGGAGATTTACACATCTGTTTTGAATTTTTTCCCCATCTTATCAGAGAAGAGGCTAAGGTTCCGGAGTGTCTGGTGAAATACCAGAAGACACCTGTTATTTTATGTACCACTAAAAGAGAAAAAAGTGCAGCCAATTACAATAACCCAATGTTTTCTAATTACTTTAAAATTTTTGGTTTATATATATATATATATTTTTTTTTTTTTTTGGAAGTCTTCCTGAACTTTATTGGCACTGAAATAGAACATGGGTTG
>JAKSZT010054540.1:1469624-1491121 GCA_026826555.1 Tolypeutes matacus
GTGGTTTCTTGGACCTCACACCCAAAGCACATGCAACAAAAGAAAAAGTAGATAAATGGGACCTCCTCAAAATTAAACACTTTTTCACCTCACAGGACTTTGTCAGAAGAGTGAAAAGGCAGCCAACTCAATGGGAAAAAATATTTGGAAATCACATATCTGATAAGGGTTTAATATCCAGGATATATAAAGAGATGTTACAACTCAACAATAAGAAGACAAATGACCCAACTAAAAAATGGGCCAAAGAGTTGAATAGAGATTTCTCCGAAGAAGAAATACAAATGGCAAAAAAACACACGAAAAATGCTCAACATCACTCATGATTAGGGAAATGCAAATCAAAACTACAATGAGATATCATTTCACAACTATTAGAATGGCTACTATTAAAAAGACAGAGAACTACAAGTGTTGGAGAGGATGTGGAGAGATAGGAACACTTCTTCACTGTTGGTGGGAATGCAGAATGGTACAGCCACTATGGAGGACTGCTTGGCAGTTCCTAAAGAAGTTGAATATAGACTTGCCACGTGATCCTGCAATACCACTACTGGGTATATACCCAGAAGAACTGAGAGCAGTGACACGAACAGACATCTGCACACCGATGATCATAGCCACATTATTCACCATTGCCAAAAGTTGGAAACAACCCAGGTGTCCATCAACAGATGAATGGATAAACAAACTGTGGTCTATTCACACGATGGAATATTATGCAACTGTAAGAAGAAATGAAGTCAGAAAGTATATGGCAACATGGATGAACCTGGAGGACATTATGTTGAGTGAAGCAAGCCAGGCACAAAAGGACAAATACTGTATGAATGTGTTACTATGAACCAAATATATTGTGTAATATATTGTTTGATTAAAAATAAAATAAAATAAAATAAAAAATAAATGTGGTTGTGGCTGAAAAGGGTAGTCCAGGGACATAAATGTCAATTGAAAGAAAGCTTTAGAATAATCTAGGAACTGAATAACACAGTGAACCCAGAGGTGGATGGTGGTTAATAGTACAAATGCAGGAATGTCTTTCTGTGAACTGGAATGTATGTACGTCACTAATGTATTGTGTGTCTTTCTGTGAACTAGAATGTATGTAGAATGTATGGGAATGTGGAGAAGCGTAGGAAAAGTACAATCAATGTAACCTATGGACTATAGTTAACAGCAATACTGTAATATTCTTGCATCAATGACAAAGATGTAGTGTATTAATTATAGGAGGGTATGGAAAAAATATGCCAAATGTATGCTATGGACAATAGTTAGTGGTAATAGCCTGGTGATATTTTCTCATAATATACAGCAGATGTTCCACACTGGTGTTGTGTGTGGGTGAAAGGTTGTTATATGGGGATTCTACACATGTGCATGATTGTTTTGTAAATTCACAACTTCTGTAATAAAAATACGTATTAATTTTTTTTTTTCTGTAGTCCCAATCATGAGTTACCCTTCTCTAAAGTAAAACCTGGAAACTAGGTTCTAGTCAAAACCTGGCAAGAAAACAAACCCCACTCCCAGCTAGAGTCTCAGTGAAAAGGACCCTACTCTGTAATTCCTGTTACTCCGTCAGCAATCAAAGTGAAAGGAATTGCCAGCTGGGTAAATTTATCCTGAGTGAAGCCTGCTGTCCAAGAAAATGTCAACTCGCCAGAAACACCTGACAAGACGCTTGAGTGCCAGCCACTGGACAGCCTGAAGAACCTCTTTAAAAAGCCAAGTGAAGTAGCACTTGTGACAAATCCAGTTCATAAACAGTGTAACTCTGCTTGGGGGGGGGGGGTGCTATTTGCTCTTAGCTGCAATCTTAATCGCTGCCACACTGTGCTTGCTCTGTTTCCTCCAGGTCTAGTCCAAAGGAACCCCACGTCGTCTACTGCATAGTCCTATTGCCAGGAGGAGGGCAACCCAAACACCCTTTAAAAACCTTGTCCAAGCTCCTATCCTCCTGGCTGTGTGCGTGTTCCCCAAGCCGGCGGCGGGAAAAGGCTCTGACCCCAAGAACTGTGGCCGCTGGCGGATCTGCAAAGGGGGCATTGCAGGTGGCCGAGGTGCTGGAAAGCGTCATGAGGGGCAGCAAGTTCTGGGTATGAAGCCCACCGGCGAGGTACCGCTCAGTCGGGATGGAGGCCGCCTCCTGGAGGCGCTGTGCTTAGAGCATCCCATAGCCAGGATAATTGTGGCATGTGTTTCCAGTCATCTCAAAAGGAGATGGTGCTAAAATATTTATTGTCTTTCTTTGCCATTTGCTCAGAGGACTTCTTGCAGTCACAGACAAAGAAAGGGATTCTTTCATTTCTGGAAATATTCAAACCCACGGAAGGCATTAGAAAAATTTGTCATCAGTTCTCAAGCTCTTCTAACATTTCAGACACAAATATTAGACTGCATGATGGACCAGTACTTAAGTAGACATTTTTTGTCCATCTTTTCTTCATCCACTAAAGAGAGAATATTGTGTAGGAACTTTTTACAGTTGCTCTTAGAAGCATACTTTTGTGGATGAGTGGGAAGAAATAATCACAACTTTACTCACGGTTGACATGTGACTGCTTTTTCAAGTGTGTGGCTAGTAAGAGTGGGAATGGCGTGTTTGAGTTAGCGGATGACTGTTTTGTAGAGCTGAACATTGGTGTTACTGACCTCCCTGTTTCAGAGTCTCAGACCATAGCCAGCTGGTGCTTCACAGAGATTTTTCTGTGTACTGCTCAGCAGATGGTGACTTAAGAATAGCTATAGTAACAAATACCACTCAGCCTCTTTTTTCAACTTCTGGATCAGAGTTTGTTCTAAATTCAGAGGCACAATTTCAGGCATCTCAATGTTGGATTATAGAAAGGACAAAAGCAATAATGAAACATTTACGGAGTCAAAAAAAAAAAAAAATCCTGTCCAAAAAGCCGCCAACTGAGCAAATAAGTCCTCATGTTGGCTTCATGTGTCCCACCCAGAAGCATCCTTGGCTTTGGCCAGCTGCCCCCAAGCACCGGGCAATGGCTGATCTCACAGCATGCCCCGTTACCCCAGGGTCACTTAGTGCATGGGCAGGAAACCAACAACACATCAGCCACCTCTCACAACACCCCAAGCTGGCAGCATCACCTTGAGGGACATATCTCCCCTCTTCTACTGGGACTTCTATACGCCTCAGTTCACATACCTAACAATACCACCTTCCTCATGTGCATCTACTCCAGTGCCTCTGACACTCTTCTTCCCCTCCTTTCCTGGGCCAACTTAATTTTTCCTCCTATAACAATACCTTCTGGATGGCCCCTCAGCTGGTCAAACACTTACGTATGCTGGTCACTTCTCTCCGAGTCTGGGGGCCAAGAACCTACTTAATCTGGTACCCCATCAATGCCACAATGCTCACCAGTACCAGAGATGCACTCAAGGCTCAGTGGCCTAGAGAAAAAACGGTAAGAAGCGCAAACATTCCCTAGTACTGTTGCGGACAGTTTGCCAGCTCTTGTAAATCCATTCTTCTCAACACAACCGATGAAGACTAAAACATCCCACCAAAGATGCCGTGGGCGTGTTGTAAACTAGACCCCTATGGCCTCGGGGGAGAAACTAACCTTGTCTGGGATACCCAGAGAAGCATCCTGTTTCATAACCCAGGGCCCAGTGGGTGCATTTCAGTACTGTCTGCTGGCAGGTTAACCAGTGAGCTAGTTACCACTAGTTCTCAACAGGGCTCCAGCTCACCAAGAGCCAATCTCACAATTGCTGCTTTTAATTGTCAAGATGGAATTTTCTTTCTTTGTGGAGACAAAGCTTACCTCTCCTTACCCCTCTCTGGATAGGCTTGTGCTCACTAACGTTCATCACGCCTCCATATACTATGGTCCTGAAACCTCACCCTTCCATTTCCCGTATTTTCTAGCCATACAATAACTTAAAGGGCAGTGCCTCTCCTCATCCCTCTCCTAGCCGTCATAGGTATCACCACCGGCATGGGAGCTGGAATTACCTGAAGAGTAAGCCCACCAGCTTCGGGAGGCTGTGGCCTCTGCAGATTACAAGCCTTCCAAGACAAGCTAATATTCCTGCGTGAGTTCCAGCCAGTGCCCACTGTTACCCTGGGAAACCCCCCTGACCCCAGTAAAATAACCAGAGTTTTATGCCTTGTCAGCTGGAACCTGGAAATCAGCTCCAGGAACAGTGTTAGTGGTGCACCACTTCTTAAACGCGTGCTCCACTAGTGCCTTTGGTATTTACTTTCATGCCCCCTCACCCATTCTGCAGGCTTTAGCACACACGGACCCCACTACCTCTGCCTGGCCAACAGACTCAGGCTAGTTACAGAGATGTGAAAATGTGCATCGAGGATCAATGCAATATGGGATTTGGGAAGGAGAGGGGGACCAGAACAATTGTTGATTACCTGTATCTGTTTTTAAGGAGATGGAGCTAAGCTTCCACTTGATTGAACTCTGCCTGAGGCAGAATGCTCCTACCTGGTCTCCACACCTTTCCTTCTCCTCCTCTGCTCCTCCAATCAAAGTCCTCGACAATTACTGCACCATGTGCCACCATTTTCCTTTAGTGCTTCACGCATCCAACAATACTTACCACGTAACATGGAGCTGTGGTACAGTGGCAAGCACCATTCCTCCCCATGGAAGCTACAGTCTAGTGGGTAGAAGGATAATCTGTGAAAAGCATTGGAAGGGAAGGTGAAGTCTATGATGAGAGATGACAGTAGGTACTTACTTTATTTTTAATTTTTATTTTTATTTTCTTAGGAGGTACTGGGGATTGAACCAGGGTACTTATTTTAAGGAGTAAGAGACAGCCTGTCTAAGAAGGTGACATCTAAACTGAGATCTTAGGATAAGTAGGACCTGGACAAGGGTATGGGGTGCAGTGGGGGCAGGGAAGTACAGGCAGGAAAAATGTTTGGGGCACTTTTTTTTTCTTTTAATATTTTTATTTTTTAAAAGATACTTAAATTACACAAACGTTACACAAAAAATATAGGGATTCCCATTTGCCCCACTCCCCACACCTCCCACACCCTCCCACATAAACAACATCCTTCATTAGTGTGGCACATTCACTGCAATTGATAAACACAACCTAGGGTATTGTCATTGAGCATGGACCATAGTTCACATTATAGTTTACACTCTCTCCCACACAATTCCGCAGGCTATGGGAAGATATATAATGGCATATATCTGTCATTGCAATGCCATTCAGGACAATTCCCAAGTCCCGAAAAAGCTCCCACATTACACCTGTCTTTCCCTCCCCCTGCCCCCAGAGCCTCCACTGGCCACTGCCTCCACATCAATGCTGTAATTTCTTCCATAGCTAGAATCACAACAAGTCTATTGTAGAATACCAGTAAGTCTACTCTAGTCCATTGTTCATTCCCCAATCCTGAGGATTCTGGGATGGTGATGTCCCCTCCACCTCTAATTGAGAGGGGTCTTCAATCCCATACAGCCGATGGATGGGACTCTATTGCTTGCAGTTTTAGGCTCTCTTGTTTCCTTGGTATGGTGGTTGTCAATCCTCACCTCCTTGTTAGTTGTCCTGGGTGAGTCCAATGGACTGGAGAGTAGGTCTTGCAACTCCACTGAGGTTCTGGGCCCAGCTGTCACATGGACAGCCCAAAGATTCAAGTGTCTTGGATGTACACTTACCAACTCCAGCACCAAGTATAGGTTCAAATAGAAGGGACAGATGAGCCATGTGTAGGGTACTGTTTGGGGGCACTTTTGAAAGTCCCAGGCAGGCAGGAAGAGAGATTTTAGTCCCAGGCAGGGACTGAGAGAAAGATAGAAAATCCCAGGTAGGCTAGAAGGAAGGTAGTGGTGCTTGAGATGCCTATTGAACATCCAAGTAAAGATGTTAGGTGTGCAGTTAGATGTATGAATCTGGAACTTGGGGGAGAAATTGGGGCTGAGAGATCAATTTGAAAATTATCAGTACTTAGCTGTCATCTGCAGCCATGAGCCTAGATGAGATGACTCAGGTGCTCCAGCACTGAGAGGCTGGAAAGAGAAGGAGGGGCCAGCAGAGTGGCAACTTGCATAGAAGGAGAACCAGGAGAATTTGGTGATCAAAAATCTAGTTAAAAAAAAAAAAAGTTTTCAAGAATGAGGGGGGTGTCTGATGAAAAAAAAGTTCTTATCTTTAGCGATGCCTATTGAAATATTTTACCCAGAAATGGCATAATGTCTGTGATTTGCTTCAAAATAATAGAAGAGGAAGCAGAAGGGGGGATGGCAGACATGCTTGGCCATGGGTTGATGGTGGTTTGACTGGGTGATGGGTGTGTGGAGGTTCATTGTTTTATTCTGCCTGCTTTTGTATATGTTCAAAATTCTCTGTAATAAAAGGTAGAGAAGGAAGAGGAGGAGCACAAGGGAACTGTCAACTTCATCAACTGCTGCTGTAAGGTGGGATGAAGTGAAGACTGAGCATTGACGATTGAATTTGGATGGATGAATGGCACTGGATTCCTTGACAAGAGCAGTTTTGATGGAGTGGTAAGGACAGACACTGATTAGGGCACTTTGAGGAGAAGATGAAAGACAGTGAGTTCAGACAACTCTCTTGAGATTTTTTTTAATAAAGGGGAGCAGAGAAGTGAGGTGGTAGCTGGGGTGATGAGGAGTTTAGGGAAAGTTGTTTTTTAAGATTGGAGATATCACAGTGTGTTTGAATGTGGTTGGAAATGATCCAGAAGTGAGTATAAAACTGATGATACATAAACAAGGAGAGGGGGAGAGACATGATTGTAGGAGTGCATGAGCTCAGTCCCTAAGTGGGTGAGAAGGTGGGCTCCAGCCTGTAATATGGAAGACCATGTGCTCTGTGACAGTTTTAGGGTTCTATTACTAAAGGGAGAAGGGAAGAATGGCTATGGAAAAGAATGAGGGATTTGAGGAATTGTGTAAGAGAGGGATTGTACTAATGGGTCACACCAGTTAAAAGTGATTTCAGGGCAGCGAATGTAGCTCAGCGGCTGAGCGCCTGCTTCCCATGTACCGTGTCCTGGGTTCAACCCCCAGTTCCTCCTGAAAGAAAAAAAAAAAAAGACAAAAAAGTTGACTAAAGTGGTGTAAACAAACAGGGCTTTATTTTTCTTACATAACAAAGAGATTGGAGGTAGGTAGCTGTTGCTGTACATTCATTGGTTCAATGATATCAGGGCCATCAACTATGTCATTCTCCTGCCTTTTCCATATGCTCATAATCACAAGAAGGCTGCTGAGACCCCATACATCCCTTCTGTAGACAGGACAGGAAAAAGAGGGCAGGGGCAAGAGACCATGGTATTCGCAACTATCCACTTTTAGCAGGAAAGCGAAGCTTTCACAGAAACCATTCCCACCATCAGAATTTGACTTCAATCTCATTGGCTGGAAATCACATGGCCACCAGCTGTAAGGGAGACTGGGGAGGTGGGGGAGGATTGTCATGACCAACTGAGAGGTACGTGTTGGATGGATCATTTATATGGATGATGCAGTTACCAAGAATGATAACAGGGCAGTGGTGGAGAGAGTGAGCCAGTGGCCAGAAGAGTCAGTGGGTAGAAAGAGGTTTGCAGAAGCCTGTGACAAAGAAGCAAGTTATAGTCAAAGAGACTGGGGTTTTATGGAGCAAGAAAAAGAAGGTCACCTATCCCCATCCTCAGGCCAAGTGGAATGGGGGTCATGACAGTGAAAAAGCCCTCGCTGGAGGAGGCTTCAAGGGAAGTGATGTCTTCAGGGATCAACCAGGTTTCAGGGAGGGCAAGAAGGCAAAGGGAATATTCAGAGTAAAGGCTGGGGACTTAGAAGAGTTTGTTTATGGCCCCGATTGCAAATTCCAGAAGACACTGAGGAGTGTTTGGGAGGCTGAGGAAGGGTAAGAGATGGAGTCAGCTTAGGGGATACACAGAGATGTAAGGGGTTAAAATCCAGATGATGGGGATGACCTGGCAGGTTTGGTAAAAAAGGATGTGAAGAGACCACGAAGAACATCGACATGGTGAAGGTGACCTGGAAACCGCAAGTGCCTCTAAAGCCAAGCACCAGAGGGTTGACGCCGAGGACGGGCCCCTGTGAACCCAGGCCCAGAGACGGTACCAAGGTGCCAAAGAAAACCACAGGAGTAAAAAGACCTCCTCAGGGGAGTTCAATGACAAGAGCCTCCCTGAGAGCTGTCACTCCCTCAGACACCTAGGGCAGCACTGTTTGGCCCTTATCACAGGCTGAATATGAAACTGAATCAAAATGAGCAGGAGGCAGCCCAAGAGACCCTGGAGACCTCCAGCACTTCAGTTGCGACCTGAGCAGCCAGCAGCCTTAGAGTGAGGCCTGAGACCCCAAGACTGTCTGCTGAGTCTCCAGAGTTTGTCTGCTGAGAAGTGGCCAGCCGCATGGAGAGCGAATCGTACAGCAACAGAATACACCAATATTGGTGACTAAAATAAAACGCACAAACTGAAGAAAGGAAACTAGGTGCAGATGTTGTACCGGTGCCGCTTGCTTAGTTTCTCGAGGGACTCCTCGATGTATTTCAGACCGTTCTCTTCTCGCATGGCCTTGGCTGAAGTTGGGGTGGCAGCCTGCCCCATTCCAGATCCCCGGAATGGGCTTAAGATCAAAGGTTGCTATCATGCCAGAGGCCTCACATCCATGATGCAAAATGAAACGGGCCACCCAAGATGGTCTCCCCTGTCGATTCCTTCACTGGGTCCTATCCGGAATTCCCACCTGGCAGACATAACTCAGCACGTGTTCCTACAGTCTTGACGCCAGCGTCCAAGCAGTAGTGGGCCGCCACGATGTCTCGGCCACAGGCTTTGTCTGCTCCCACACCACAGTAATGGGGGCTGTATTCGTCAGGGTTCTCTCGGGAAATAGAATCAACAGGAGGTATCTGTCAATAATATGAGATTTCATAAGAGTCTCTCATGTGACCGTGGGGATGCACAAGTCCAGGTTCCGCAGGCAGGCTGCAAGCCAGGGGCTCCGATGAAAGTCCGATGACAGATCCTTGATGAGTTTCTGGGAGAAGTTGGCTGTCCAAAGACGAGCTGGGAAATTCTCTCTGAATGTTGAAATCACTTCCCCCTTTAAGGCATTCAACTGATTGGATGAAAGCATCACCCATTGATGATGCAATCTCCCTGATTGATGCAGATGCAATCAGCCATCCACGCAGTAAACTCACTGGTGATTGAAGTCCATAAATGCTCTTGTATTACAATTAGCCCAGTGTTTGCTGGAACAAACACCTGGACACAATTACCTGGCCGAGTTGACACATTAGCCTAACCATCACAGGGGCCTTGGGGCCCAGGGAAGCTGTTGGAAGGCTAGCCGAAGGGGTGTCCATCTGTTCCCATCAGGGTGTTTTTCTGCTCCATTCCAAACCAGAGGTGCTGGTTGCTCACCAAGTCCATTATCTGTTCACGGGTGGGCCTTAAATTGGTCTCTGCAGGCTTTCAGTTGTACTTGAAGAATTCACTGAATACCAGCTTGTTGGGATCCTTGCGGAAAGAGTCCCAAAACATGGCAACAGGGTTGAGATACATGTCACTGTTGGAACTTTCAGACTGAAAAGTACTAGAGCCATCAAAATTCCTCTTGGGCAGCTCTTCTCTCTACTTGGGCTCATTTTACAGGGCACAGGTCTTGCAGCACAGTCCTTCTCCAGTGCCACCCATCCCGATAGGCACGGCTTGGACTTCCTTGCCCTGAGGCAGAGCCGTGTAAACCTGCTTGATGCCCTTGTTCAAGTGGGAACTTGCTGAGGTGCCCACGGCAGAAAGTGTTCTGGGTGGTGAGCAGGACAGAGAGTGGGCAGGCCGTGAGAGTGAGGTGAGGGGAGGAGGCCAGATTTGTGGGTCAGACGCTCAACTCTTCTCTCATTCTTGGCTCTTGCCACTTTTTTCTTTTTTGGAGATACCAGGGATTGAATCCTGGACCTTGTACATGGGAAGCAGGTGCTTAATCACTGAGCTACATCCTCTCCCCAATTTTGGCACTATTTTTTTTTAACTTTATTTTGTACATTTAATAATTGAAAATACAAACAATTATTAAAGACTAAATAGTAAACACAGATGAATAAATATATACATTTTTCGGTTAAATGTAATGGATACATATAAATTTTTTTTTTAATCAAACAATATGTTACACAATATATCTGGTTCATAGTAACGCACTCATACAGCATCTGTCCTTTTGTGTCTGGCTTGCTTCACTCAACATAATGTCCTCCAGGTTCATCCATGTTGCCATATGCTTTATGACTTCATTTCTTCTTACAGCTGCATAATATTCCATTGTGTGAACAGACCACAGTTTGTTTATCCATTCATCTGTTGATGGACACCTGCGTTGTTTCCAACTTTTGGCAATGGTGAATAATGTGGCTATGAACATCGGTGTGCAGATGTCTGTTCGTGTCACTGCTCTCAGTTCTTCTGGGTATATACCCAGTAGTGGTATTGCAGGATCACGTGGCAAGTCTATATTCAACTTCTTTAGGAACTGCCAAGCAGTCCTCCATAGTGGCTGTACCATTCTGCATTCCCACCAACAGTGAAGAAGTGTTCCTATCTCTCCACATCCTCTCCAACACTTGTAGTTCTCTGTCTTTTTAATAGTGGCCACTCTGATAGGTGTGAAATGATATCTCATTGTAGTTTTGATTTGCATTTCCCTAATCATGAGTGATGTTGAGCATTTTTCGTGTGTTTTTTTGCCATTTGTATTTCTTCTTCAGAGATGTGTCTATTCAAGTTTTTCACCTATTTTTTAATTGGGTCATTTGTCTTTTTATTGTTGAGTTGTAACATCTCTTTATATATCCTGGATATTAAACCCTTATCAGATATGTTGGCGCTATTTTTAATTGTTGATGTTCTGATAAGTGTGTAGTGATATGTCATCATGTTCTTAATTTGCATTCCTCTAATGGCTAATGATGTTGAGCATCTTTTCATGTGCTTATATCTGCATATCTTCTTCAGTGAAATGTCTCTTCAAGTCTTTTGCCCATTTTCTAAGTGGATTGTTTGGATTTTTGATATTGAGTTTTGAGAGTTCTTTTTTTTTTTGCATGTTTATGTAACATTTAATGGCTTATTGTATCTCTTCATAAAAAACAGCTTTTATTTAAACAGCTATTCATATTTTCTTATCACCTTCATTTGGTCTCTATGAAAATATCAGAAAAGATCCTTCCTTCCTAACTAGAGTTTTTTTTTTTTAACAATTTATTGAAGTATATCATTCATACATGAACACATAAACTATAAGTGTGCAGTAAACATCGTGAACTTACAAAACAAACATGCATAACATCATACAGGGCTCCCACACATCACCCCCCACACAAACACCCTGCATTGCTGTGAAACATTTGTTAACATATCATGAAAGAGCATCATCAAAGTATCACTACTAACTATATATAGTCCATATCTTCCTCCCCTATACATTTTTTTAAGGATTTATTTATTTACTTTTATTCATTTTTACCCGCCACCCGCCCCCGTTTTTGCTGTTTCTGTGTCCATTCGCTGGGCTACTCTTTGTCTGTTTTCTGCCCTCTCTTCTCATCCTTCTTTCTTCACTGGGATTCGATTCTCGGCACCTCTGATGTGAGAAAGAGGCATCCTACCGCCTGCACCACCTTAGTTCCTGGTTTTTCGGTGCGTCTTGTCTTGGCTCTCCCTTGTGTCACTCTCCTGTTATGTCATCATGTTGCTGCGTGGCTTGCAGGGCCTGGCAGTGCACCCGTGGACAGGGCCTGCTGGCCCACGTGCCTTCTATATTTTTCTTTTTTTTATTTTTACTGGGAGGTCCCAGGGACTTGAACCCAGGTCCCTCAATATGGGAGACAGACGCCCAACCATTTGAGCCACACTGTCCCCCTGTTATATCTCTTAAGGCTGACCAAAGATACCTAGTGTTACAGTCATTTCCCATGCAGGATGGTCTTATAATAAATCAGGCTTAGTTTATCACCAGCATTCCAAAAACCAGACCTAGGGAGAAAAACTAGGTCTGGGGATACATGCTGGGTTTCTAATAGAGGGAATATTTAACCTACCCTGATTATCACAAAATCAGGACAGTGAGAATATTCGCACGAGAGTTCTTTATATGTTCTAGATACAAGTCCTTCATCACGTATATGGTTTGCAAGTATTTTCTCCCAGTCTGTAGGTTGTTTTTCCATCATTTTAACCAGGTTACAATTTTATAGTTTTATATTTAAATATTTGATTCATTTTGAATTAGTTTTTCATAAAGTGTGAGGTTTATATTCAGGTTTTCCAATGGTTGGAAAAACTATCCTTTCTCCATTGAATTGCTTCTGCACCTTTATCACAAATCAATTGGGGGGAGGGGGTGTAGTTCAGTGGTTGAGCACCTGCTTCGTATGTATGAGGTCCCAGGTTCAATCCCTGGTACCTCCTTAAAAAAAAAATCAATTGGGCATATTTGTGTGTTCTATTTCTTGGATCTTTCTTGTTGTAACAAAATTTCTGGGTTCTTTATTCTGTTCCATTGATCAGAATAAAGATGTCCCTTCATCAAAACCACACAGTCTTGATTACTGTAGCTATATAATAAGTCTTAAAATCAGGTGGTATAATTCCTCCTACTTTCTTCTTTTTCAAAATTGCTTAGCTATAGATTTTATAATAAGCCTATCTATAGCTACAAAAAAGAGGCAATTGACATCTTTACTATATAGAGTCTTCCATGAACTTTACTATGTAGAGTCATACATGAACATGGTATGACTCCTCATTTGTTTAGATATTCTTTGATTTTTTTCATCAGTGTTTTATAATTTTCAGCATACCAGTCCTGTACATGTTTTATTAGATTTATACCTAAGTATTTAATTTTTTGAGTGATTGTACATGTATTGTATTTTTATTTTCAGTTTCCTTGCTCGTATATAGAAATGCAATTGGTTTGTGTATGTTGATCTTGTATCCTGCACCTTGATACACTCACTTCTTAGTTATAGGAGTCTATAAAGTTCTATTTTTATTTATCAATTGTGTATCAATAGCATTTTTTAGTGTATCTCTTTGTATAGATTTTTTGGTATTTGCTGTAGGTATTACATTATATATAACAACTTACGACAGTCTTCTGGTGAAATGTGGCAAAGTATAGAAACCTTACCTCTCTTTAAGTCCCTTTACCCTGCCCCACTTATTAAATAATTATCTTAAATATTCCCTTTACAAATATTGATAACCACATCAGACAATATTATAGTTTTTGTTTCAACTGTCAAAAATAAATGTCTTAATTTTCCTTCTTTCTTGAAGGATACTTTTGCTGGATATAAAATTCTGGTTGTCAGTTCTCTTTTCTTGCAACACTTGAAAAATGTCATGCTACTTCCTCTTGGCCCCACATGGCCTCCACTGACACTGTGGGTGGTGGAGCCTCATTAACCATTGATACACGGAGAAAGACCTGGCTGCCCACTCAGCCTTCTCTGGCATCTCTCTGCCTTGTTAGAGCCTGCCGAGGGGAGAAGTCTAAGCTACCACTCAGGGAAACGGACGTGGCTCAAAGGTTCGGCGTCCGTCTACCATATGGAGAGACCAGGGTTCGATCCCCGGTACCTCCCGGTAAAAAAAAAAAAAAAAAAAAAAAAAATAAGCTACCACTCAGCCTCTGCAGACAGGCGTAGAGGTGGGGCCACAATGTTTTCCATTGTATTAGCCTGGAATTGGCAGTTATTATCTATAAATTTTCTGTCTTGCTAGGTTGCCCCTTTCCTGGGCCTTTGGCCAGAGACAAGTTTTCATGAGACCTTTTTTGTCTGCATTCATTGGTGTATTCAGGTTTCCAGCTTCCCCAGGCTCCAGTCTGGTATCTATTAGGCAAAAAGAAAACCCAGTTAACTCACCACCGTATCATTCCTTAGGTCCTGAGGTCTCAACTAGCCCATCTGTCTTTTCTCTTAGTCTTTCAGAGTCTTTTCCTGTCTGTTTTATATATCCTGTCCAGTGTTTTTAGTTAACTTAGCAGGAGGAATATGGAAAAGTGCATCTACCCCATTTCGTCTGAAACTGGAAGTTGGGAGCTGTTGTTTCTATTATAATTTATCACGTGCTATATTCAAGCTCTTTCAGAGGTTGCCTCACTTTCTAAACTGTGAGTTCTTAGAAGGAAGGAATAATGTTTTATTTGTCTTTGTGTCCCTAGTGCCTGGCAGAATAGGTACTCAATAAATTATTTTTAACTGAATTGTAGTACATTATTAAGCATTTATTTCCGAGAATGAATTTAGGAATTCATGTAGATGCAGGTAAATTACCACCAGAGGGCAGCAGCGGCAGTGCTTTGCTGAAGCTGACACACGTCACTTCAGAATCAAACCTTTTCCCAAAATTGCTTGTCTTCTCTTTGTTGAGAAAACCAGAAGCCTGGCCACAGGCTAGTAGTTTGGCCTCCCACGGAGGACAAAGGCCCTTGGGTGGGTGGCAGGCTGTACCTGGAGCAAATTGGGTCCTTTTTTTTTGTGGGGGTGGAGGGTTGGAGAGGATGCTTCCCCCTCTTCCGAGAAAAGGAAAGAGAAATCCAGCTCCCAGTGGGACAGTCCCGATGCTGGGTTAGCGTCTCATGGCAGTTCTTCAAGGCAGGTATTATTTCCTCCCATACTAGCTGTGGCTAGTAAGAGGGAGCCCTGAAGCTCTTACACAGACTGATTCCAGGCTCCTTCCACCTGCCCACCTGCTTCCCCCCAGAGCTGCAAGGTCAATCTCCATTCCCTGAGGGAGCGGGCAGGAGAAGGAACCTCCCTGGGCAATGGAGGAGCTGCACCCTCCCCTCCCTGCCCCACACCCAGCAAGCCTCTGAGTTCTGAGTATGTTCGCCCCCCTCCCCTTTTTAAAATATATATTCTGCTTTATTTCTGTAAGGATACACTATAATGTTAGATGATAATAGCTAATGAGAGAATGTGGGAATGAGACCTAGGCTTCTATAACCCCGCCCACAAGAAGGTGAACATGTATTGTCATTACAAGTTTACTTTTGATATTGTCTCCTACTATGTAATATAACAATGTAGAACACGTAAGTAGGTGATCCTGCATTTCACATAAGCAGTAGGTGGAATCTGGTTCTGCCTGTGAGGCTGGTGGCCCCCCCACTCCACCAGAGATCCAGCTTTTCTATGAGGAAAATTCTAGAAATCACAAAGGGATTTCGCAGACCCTCTTAACACCTGGACAAAGAGAGACAAGGACTGTGTTACAAGGGATTTAACACATCCTGGCTGTCCCTACTCAGCTGTGAGATGAATGGAATGTTTAAGTGGGGCTAAAACAGTTTCGTGCACGTTTCAAAACTCAATCTATGGGAAGCGGCTGTGGCTCAAGTGGTTGGGCTCCTGTTTACCATATGGGAGGCCCCGGGTTCGATTCCTGGGGCCTCCTGGTGAAGGCAAGATGGCCCGCATGGCGCAGTGAGCTGATGGCCCACGCGGCGCGGTGAGCTGTGGTGCAGCAGGATGACACAACAAAGGGAGACGAGCAGACACAGAAAAATGCACAGCAAATGGACATAGCAAGCACAAGCAGCAAGGGGGGGGGGGGGATAAATAAATAAATAAAAATAAATCTTAAAAATAAAAACCTCAATCTATGATGCTATGAATAAAAGACAAAAATTATTCATTAAAAAAATGAAAAGAACAGTGGGGATAGTTTTATTAAGCTTCCAAAAGCATTCTCTGTTTCAATGTTCATCTGAAACACGTTTGTTCCCTCAGATCTGCCTGCACTTTCTAAATCACCTGCATGTTCATGCTTCAAAGTAGGAACACTCGGAATATATACCACACAAGGAAATAAAATTTTAGTGTGGAACAAGGTCGGTTTAGAATTACAATTAAGTTCAAATGTTAACCTTCTGGAAATTCGTATTAGTCATTTGAAACCAAAAAAGGAAAAAAGGAAGGTAATCGTCTTGATAAGGCAGTTAAACCATGCATTTTGGTTAAGTTCTTTTTCTGCTCAGACTAGGGTTTGCAACCGAATTGAAGCAGCCACTGTGATTTTTGCTTGTCTTATTTGTCTTTTATGTTTCTTGCTTACCTCACTAAGCGGCTAAATGGTTGCCACTTTTCTATGATAAATATGCAGAAGAGTCTAAGTTTTCTTTTTTAATTGCAGCTAGAGAGAAATGAAGTTGGCTGCAAAGCTGCTTTTTGCTCAATCCCAATTTACAGCTTTTTGGCAAAGTCGGGGCAACACCTTTGCTTCTCATAGAAAACAAAGTGCTTGTTGGCGGGATTCACGGCAGATTTTTTGCAATGGAAGCAATCGTCATGCCAGGATTGCCCTTCGTGGGTACGACACTGGAGCCTTGGCAAAACCCAGTGATGGGAGTCCTGCCTGTGGCACACGCCTTAGCCACAGAGTTCTTGTAGACAGTCCATGCAGTCCTCCTGGTCCTCCATGGTGGTGAGATGCTGCCCGGCCAGCTTCCCAGGTGGGTAACACATGCAAAGCCCTCGCTTGCCAGGCCTGATCCTGCCAAGGATTCCTCCAGAGGCGATGGGCCTGTAGCACGTCACGCAATGCTTGGCGGATCAGACCAGGTCATGCAGTACAAGTGCTCCCCTTGCAGCAAGCAGCTTCCAGTCCCCGCTAACTTGCTTGCAGCTGCTGCCGGTGAGGCAGTCTTTTTGCCAGCCAGTCCCCCTGTTCTCCACATTCTCGCCTCTTGCACTTGAGGGTACCAACTTTGCACCATACTCTGGCACTTTAGATATTTGACTTCTTTTAACCTGTCTGGGGCTGTGTTTCTCCCTGCGGATTTTTATCCATACAGTAAGGAGGTTGGACTAGACCCACAGTTCTTAACTCTGGTTACACATTAGAATCACCGGGAGAGTGGAAAAAATCCAAAGCTGGCCCCACTCCCAGCAATTCTAATTGAACTGAACTGGGGTAGGGCCTGGGGAGGTGAGTCAACTCCCTTCAGTTCTAAGACTTTGGGTTCTATTTGAGGGTAATGAGGATGAAAATGTCCTCCTCCCATCCCCTTTTGTAAAGAACAGCCGAGAAGCTCTCCAGACACCTCCAGCCCCGGTTGGGCAGGGAGGCCTGAGCTCTCAAAGCTGAGAAGTTTCACTGGCAGTGAACAATCCTGGGTGGGTCTGGGCGAGGGGCGGGTCTTCTGGGGAATAGTTTCTCCTCCACAGCGTTCCTTCTGCCGGGAGGGCCGTACTCCCTCGTTACCTGGGCGTCTCTGGGGGAAGCCATCTATTTGTGGCAATATTTCTGGGCACAGACTGACGGCAGAGGCTCCCCCACCCCTTGTGTGGAATTGCCAGCTTGCCTGGCTTCTCTGATGGAGCCAGAGTAATGTGGTTGGAGCCATCGTAGCGGAGAAAGCCAAAGGGAAGACGTTGTTTCTTGCATACCTCCTGAGTGCCTAGCTTTGTGCTAGGAGCGGTGCTATTCAATCCTCCAGAAACCCTTCTAAGGATTTTTTTTTTAATCTCCATTTTTATAGTGCAGAAAGGTTAAGTAAGTTGCTGGATGTCACACAGCTGGTTGAGTGGCCCCCCTCTCCTTATTGGAGTGACAGGGCTGTGGTGCAGCCTTGCGGTGGAGGGTGGAGAGGGGTGCAGAAGTGGTAGGGCTAAAGCTGGGTGGTGCTTGCTGCACCCCTGCCCGGATCATCTCTCTAATCCTTGCTAGCCTGAGGCCTGGGGCCCTACTCTCTTCCTCAAGCCCGCCCCCACCGCCACCCCAGCATGGCTCCCTGGGCCAAACCTTGGCTAAGACCCAGCACAATTCCAGACCCTTGGGAGACTGGCCCGCCCTCTTCTGGCTGAGAGAGCCAAGCGGTGGCTGGAAGCAGTGAGGCAGGCCCGGGGTCGGCCTTACCAGGAACCCCCTCCCCTCAGGCCCTATGGAATTGGTCCGGAGCGCTGGGTCCGGTCACTGACGTGGGAGCCCAGGGTGAAGGGGAGGTCCCGTGGGGAGGCAGCCGCGCTCCTCGTGGAAGCCCATCAGGAGATGCGGCTCAAGCAAATGGGGGCCCCGGGGCTGCTGCTGAGCCTCCCTGCAAGAGGGAGCTCTTTCTCTGCAGGCGGCTACGCCGCGGCGGCCCTGCGCCGTCCAGGCGGGCCCGGGGCGTCCTCACCCTGACGACCATCAGCCTCAGTTCCCCCCACCCCCAACGGGGGACAGCCTCACTTTTGAGGAAGGGGCGCGAACTCCCCTCACTCCCCTTGGAGGGGCCGGCAGGTGAAGGGGTGAGAAGGGATGGACTCCCCCGGCGGAGGGAAGCGAAGGGGGGAAGGATCGCAATCTTCCCAAAGACGAGAGCACGGAGCTCCTGGGCAGACTGGAGGGGGCGCTGGAGCCGAGGCCTGCGGCCGAGGAAGCTGCCCCGGCCCTGGGAGCGCGGCCCCGCGGTGCCCCCACCCAGCCACAAGGGAAGGTCTCTACCGCACCCCAATCCCAGGGCTGCAACTGGTTTGGGAGTAGGGGGCTGGGGAATCCACTTTTTTTTTTTTTTTAACTTTATTTTGTACATTTAATAATTGAAAATATAAACAATTAAAAACTAAAAAGTAAACACAGATGAATAAATATATACATTTCTCAATTAAATGTAATGGATACATGTAAATTTTTCTTTTTTGCATCAAACACTATATTACACAATATATTTGGTTCATAGTAACGCATTCATACAGTATTTGTCCTTTTGTGTCTGGCTTGCTTCACTCAACATAATGTCCTCCAGAGGGGGCGGATGTGGCTCAACTGGTTGGGCGTCTGTCTCCCATATGGAGGGACCTGGGTTCGATCCCCGGGACCTCCCAGTAAAAAAAAAAAAAAAAAAAAAATTAAACATAATGTCCTCCAGGTTCATCCATGTTGTCATATGCTTTATGACTTCATTTCTTCTTACAGCTGCATAATATTCCATCGTGTGAATAGACCACAGTTTGTTTATCCATTCATCTGTTGATGGACACCTGGATTGTTTCCACCTTTTGGCAATGGTGAATAATATAGCTATGAACATCGGTGTGCAGATGTCTGTTCGTGTCACTGCTCTCAGTTCTTCTGGGTATATACCCAGTAGTGGTATTGCAGGGTCACATGGCAAGTCTATATTCAACTTCTTTAGGAACTGCCAAACAGTCCTCCATAGTGATTGTACCATCCTGCATTCCCACCAACAGTGAAGAAGTGTTCCTATCTCTCCACATCCTCTCCAACACTTGTAGTTCTCTGTCTTTTTAATAATGGCCATTCTGATAGGTGTGAAATGATATCTCATTGTAGTTTTTTTTTGATTTGCATTTCCCTAATCATGAGTGATGTTGAGCATTTCTTCATGTGTTTTTTTTTGCCATTTGTATTTCCTCTACGGAGAAATGTCTATTCAAGTCTTTGGCCCATTTTTTAATTGGGTCATTAGTCTTTTTATTGTTGAGTTGTAACATCTCTTTATATATCCTGGATATTAAACACTTATCAGATATGTGATTTCCAAATATTCTTTCCCATTGAGTTGGCTGCCTTTTCACCCTTCTGACAAAGTCCTGTGAGGTGCAAAAGTTTTTAATTTTGAGGAGGTCCCATTTATCTACTTTTACTTTTGTTGCACGTGCTTTGGGTATGAGGTCCAAGAAACCACCACCTACTACAAGGTCTTGAAAATGTTTCCCTACATTTTCTTCTAGTAGTTTTATGGACTTGGCTTTTATATTTAGATCTTTGATCTATTTTGAGTTGATTCTTGAATAGGGGGTGAGATAGGGGTCCTCTTTCATTCTTTTGGTTATAGATATCCAGTTCTCCCAACGCCATTTGTTGAAGAGACTGTTTTTTCCCATCAGTGTGGGCTTGGTAGGTTTGTCAAAAACCAGTTGACTGTATAGGTGAGGGTATATTTCTGGATTCTCAATTCTATTCCACTGATTGATATGTCTATCTTTATGCCAGTACCATGCTGTTTTGACCACTGTAGCTTTGTAATATGTTTCAAGGTCAGGCAGTGAAATTCTTCCCACATTGCTCTTCTTTCTTAGAATACTTTTGGCTATTCGGGTGCACTTAACCCTTCCAGATGAATTTGGTAATTGCCTTCTCTAATTCTGTAAAGTAAGCTGTTGGGATTTTGATTGGTATTGCATTGAATCTATAAATCAGTTTGGGCAAGATTGACATCTTCACAATATTTATTTTTCCAATCCATGAACACAGAATGTCTTTCCATTTGTTTAGGTCTTTTAAAATTTCTTTTAGCATTGTTTTGTAGTTTTCTGCATATAGGTCCTGTACTTCCTTGGTTAAACTAACTCCTAGGTATTTGAGTCTTTTTGTTGCTTTTGAAAATGGAATTTTCCTCCTGATTTCCTCCTCAGATTGTTCAGTACTAGTGTAAAAAACATTACTGATTTTTTTAAACTTTATTTTGTACATTTAATAATTGAAAACATAAGCAATTAAAAACTAAAAAGTAAACACAGTTGAATAAATATATACATTTCTCAATTAAATGTAATGGATATATGTAAATTTTTTGTTGTTTTGTTTTTTGTTTTTTTGGGTTTTTTTTGTGAATCAAACAATATATTACACAATACATTTGGTTCATAGTAATGCATTCATACAGTATTTTTCCTTTTGTGTCTGGCTTGCTTTACTCAGCATAATGTCCTCCAGGTTCATCCATGTTGCCATATGCTTTATGACTTCATTTCTTCTTACAGCTGCATAATATTCTATCGTGTGAATAGACCACAGTTTGTTTATTCATTCATCTGTTGATGGACACCTGGCTTGTTTCCAACTTTTGGCAATGGTGACTAATGTGGCTATGAACATTGGTGTGCAGATGTCTGTTCGTGTCACTGCTCTCAGTTCTTCTGGGTATATACCCAGTAGTGGTATTGCAGGGTCACATGGTAAGTCTATATTCAACTTCTTTAGGAACTGCCAAACAGTCCTCCATAGTGGTTGTACCATCCTGCATTCCCACCAACAGTGAAGAAGTGTTCCTATCTCTCCATATCCTCTCCAACACTTGTAGTTCTCTGTCTTTTTAATAGTGGCCATTCTGATAGGTGTGAAATGATATCTCATTGTAATTTTGATTTGCATTCCCCTAATCATGAGTGATGTTGAGCATTTCTTCATGTGTTTTTTTGCCATTTGTATTTCTTCTACGGAGAAATGTCTATTCAAGTCTTTGGCCCATTTTTTAATTGGGTCAGTTGTTTTTTTATTGTTGAGTTGTAACATCTCTTTATATATCCTGGATATTAAACCCTTATCAGATATGTGATTTCCAAATATTTTTTCCCATTGAGTTGGCTGCCTTTTCACCCTTCTGACAAATTCCTGTGAGGTGCAAAGTTTTTAATTTTGAGGAGGTCCCATTTATCTAATTTTTCTTTTGTTGCATGTGCTTTGGGTGTGAGGTCCAAGAAACCAC
>JAKSZT010054540.1:1491521-1670167 GCA_026826555.1 Tolypeutes matacus
GATTTCCTCCTCAGATTGTTCAGTACTAGTGTACAAAAACATTACTGGTTTTTGCGTGTTGATCTTATATCCTGCCACTTCGCTGAACTCATTTATTAGTTCAAGTAGCTTTGTTGTGGATACTTCAGGATTTTCTAAATACAGAATCATGTCATCAGCAAACAGTGAGAATTTTACTTCCTCTTTTCCTATTTGGATGCCTTTAATTTTTTTGTCTTGTCTAATTACCTTCGCTAGAACTTCTAGTACAATATTGAATAACTATGGTGACAGTGGGCATCCTTGTCTTGTTCCTGATCTTAGGGGGAAAGTTTTCAACCTTTCCCCATTGAGTATGATGTTGGCTGTGGGTTTTTCATATATGCCTTTTATCATATTTAGGAGTTTTCCTTTTATTCCTATCTTTTGAAGTATTTTTATCAAAAAAGGATGTTGGATTTTGTCGAATGCCTTTTCTGCATCTATTGAGATGATCATGTGGTTTTTTTCCTTCAATTTGTTAATGTAGTGTATTACATTGATTGATTTTTTTTTTTTTTTTTTTTTTAAAGATTTTATTTATTTATTCATTTATCCCCCCTTGCTGCTTGTGCTCGCTGGGTCAGCTAACCACGCCGTGCGGGTGGGCTTGCCTTCACCAGGAGGCCCCGGAACCGAACCCAGGGCCTCCCATATGGTAAACGGGAGCCCTACTGATTGAGCCACAGCCGCTTCCCTTGATTGATTTTTTTATGTTGAACCAGACTTGCATGCCAGGAATAAATCCCACTTGGTCGTGATGTATAAGTCTTTTGATATGCTGTTGGATTCGATTTGCAAGTATTTTGTTGAGAATTTTTGCATCCATGTTCATTAGAGAGTTTGGTCTGTAATTTTCTTTTCTTGTGGAATCTTTATCTGGCTTTGATATTAGGGTGATGTGGCTTCATAAAATGTGTTGGGTAATTTTCCCTCCTCTTCAATTTTTTGGAAGAGTTTAAACAGGATTGGTGTTAATTCTTTTATTTTATTTATTTATTTATTTATTTATTTATTTATTTATTTATTTATTTTTTACCGGGAAGTCCCAGGAATCGAACCCAGGTCCCTCCATATGGGAGACAGATGCCCAACCATTTGAGCCACATCCGTCCCTCGGTGTTAATTCTTTTAGAAATGCTTGTTAGAACTCACCTGTGAAGCCATCTGGTCGTGGACTTTTCTTTGCCGGGAGATTTTTGATGACGGATTCAATCTCCTTAATTGTGATTGGTTTTATGGGGAATCCACTTTTAATTCATTCCTCAAAGGCAGAGTGTCACATGAAAACTGTTTTGAAAAGTTGATTTTATATTTATTTATTTTGAAGAATATTTTATAAAATAAAACTGTGGCTAGCATGCAAAGCGTGGCAGGCCAGTCTCACCCGAGGCTTTAAGACAGGTTTCCACAGTGCCCCAAGAGCTCCCACAGGTTGTGGGGGACCAGCTTCTGGGGGAGACGTTGCCTTGTCCCTTCCTCAAGGCTGCTGGGGTTTAGAAAAGGATTCTAAAGAGCCTGGACAGATGTGCCTTTCCCCTCACCCTGTCAGGCCGTCCTTAGGCCCTGAGATGGGATTGTCTGTCTCCTCTCCAGTATCATTTGGGGGTGAATGCAGCCTAAGCCAAGGAGTCGGGTTCTGGCCAAGGGAGCATTTTCATCACCCTGTATTAGGACTGATGAGCCATTTTACAGACTCATAGGAGGTGTGAGTGTGTGTATGGGGGAGTTTGCAGTGGAGGAAGTAGGTGACCAGGGCTCTCATAATGACCTAGCAGGGGACAGTGTGCTAGGAGCCGAAGCCACTGGAGAGAAAGGGTTTACCTGCCTGGAGTGTTACCTTTGGGGTGGACCATATATTTTTATTAAAAGTGCATACAGTGCCCACTTTGACAGCACATATACTAAAACTGAAAGGGTACAGTAGATCAGCATGACTCCTGCACAAGGATGACATGCAAATTCGTGAAGCATTTCATACTTTACAGCAGTGAATAATTGAAAAGTGAAATTTAAAAGCGGCTCCATTTACAATAACAACAAAAAATAGAAAACACTTAAGAATAAATTTAACAAAAGACATGCAAGAGTTACATACTGAAAACTGCAAAACATCCCCAAAGGAAATTTTTTAAAAGATCTAAATACATGGAGAAAGATAATATGTTCATCAGTTGGAAGACTCAATGTTGTCAATTCTAATCAATCCCAATCATAATCCCAGCAGGTTATTTTGTAGAAATTGACAAATCGACTCTAAAATTTATGTGGAAATGCAAAGGACCTAGAATACCCAAAGCAATCTTGAGTTAAGAGCAAAGTTAGAGGACTTCAAGACTTATTCTAAAACTGCAGTAACCAAAATAGTGTGGTGCCATTATCAGGATGAAGACATAGATCAGTGGAGTGGATGTAGCTCAAGTGGTTGAGCACCTGCTTCCCATGTACGAGGTCCCAGGTTCGATCCTGGTACCTCCTAAAAACAAAAACAAGCAAACAAATGAACCAACTTGGGGGGAGCTGGTGTCGCTCAGTGGTTGAGTGCCCCCTTCCCACATGCAAGGTCCTGGGTTCAATCTCCGACCCCGATACCTCAAAGCAACAACAGCAAAACATAGATCAGTGGAACAGAAGAAAGAGCTGAGAAATAGATCTGAATTTATATGGTAATTTGATATTTGACGGTCATGGCAAAGCAATTCAGTGAGGAAAGGCAGGTCTTTTTGTTAATTGGAGCTGGAATAACTGGATTTCCATATAGAAAAGAAATGAACCTCAACTCCTACCACACACCATACACAAATGCAGTTCAAGACAGATCATAGGTATAGACATAAAAGCTAAAACAATAAAGCATATAGAAGGAAACATACCTTCTACCATGAAAGCAGGCAAACTTTTCATAGACAGGACATAGAAAACAATAACCATAAAAGAAAAAAATTGATAAATTAAACTTCATCAATATTAAAAACTTTTGCTCAACATAGGCACTGTTAGGAAAATGGATAGGCAAGCCATAGACAGGATGAAAATATTTGCAAAACATATATCTGACCAGAACTGGTATCTAGGATATTTAAAGAGCTTCTACAACTCAAAAAAAAAAAAGACAACCCAAATTAAAAATTGGCAAAAGGTTTTAACAGATGTGTAATAGCCAGCCAAAGGGGTGCTGATGCAAAGTACCAGAAATCGGTTGGCTTTTATAAAGGCTATTAATTTGGGGTAAAAGCTTACAGTTAAAAGGCCCTAAAGAGTCCAGCTTAACGCTGTTTTCTCACCAAAGTCTTGCCACATGTTGAAGCAAGATGATGGGCAATCTCTGCCTGGTCTCTCCTTTCTTCTTCTTAAAGCTCCATGGACCCACCTTCTTCCAATCTCAGCTATGGGCTGGCATAGGGCTCATGTCTCAGGGCTTCCTATATCAGTCTGGCATCTATGGTGCTCGCTCTCTTCTCTTGTGTCTTCTTGAGTTAGTGTCCCTTTATATAGTCCACCAAGGGGGCGGGGACTCAACCCTGAGTTACACCCTACTGATGTGGTTGAGTCAAAGCCCTAATCTTAACATAATTTAATCAAAGACATCTCAGCTGAGTCTAATACGATCAAAGGGGATCACACCCAGAGGAACAGACTAGTTCACATACATAATCCTTCTTTTTTTGGAATTCATAAATAATATCAAACTGCTACAAGACATTTCACATAAGATGATATATGAATGGACCGTAGGCATACGAGAAAGTGCTCAATGTCATTAGTAATCAGAGAAATGCAAATTAAAACCACAATGAAATACTACTGCATACACACAAGAACGGCTAAAATGAAAAAGACTGGGAGCAGATGTGGCTCAAGCAATTGGGCACCCGCCTCCCACATGGGAGGTCCCGGGTTCTGTTCTCCTAAAGAAGACGAACAATCACTGCAATGAGCAGATGCTGCAACCAGCAGTCACCACAACCAGCAGATACCACAACTGCGGCAATGAGCAGAAGCTGCAATGAGCAGACACTGCAACCAGCAGGGAGCAGAAGTGGCTCAAGTGGTTGGGCACTCGCCTTCCACATGGGAGGTCCTGGGTTCGGTTCCCAGTGCCTCCTAAAAAAAAAAGAAGACAAGCAGAGAACGAGCAGGCAGATGAGGGAGCCATCTCGGGGGGAGAGGGGATTAAAAAAAATCAATTCAAGTAAATAAATTAAGTGCCTATAAAAAATAAAAAAGACTGATGTACACCCAAGGCTAGCAAAGATAAGGAGCAACAAGAATTCTCATACATGATTGCTGGGAATGTAAAATCATACAACTGCATTGGGAAAGGTTTGCCAGTTTCTTTTAAAACTAAGCATACACCTACCCTATAACTCAGCAGTTCTGCTCCTAGGTATCAACCTGAGAAAAGTGAAGACATATGTCCACAGAAAGTCTTCTACAAGAGTATTCATGGCAGCTTTATTCATAATATCCCCAAACTGGAAACAGCACAGATGTCCATCAGTAGGAAAATGGGCAGCAGTAGTGTGTTGATTAAATGGAATATTATTCAAAAATGAACAAGCCTCTGACATACAAAAACATAGATGAATCTCAAAATCATTACACTGAGTGAAAGATGCCTTACAAAAAAGAGTATATTCTGTATGATTTAATTTATTTAAGGTTCTAGAACAGGTAAAACTAAACTATGTGAGGAAAAAATCAGAAGAGTAGTTGCCTCTGAGAGGTTAAAGACTGGGCTTGACTGGTAAGGAGCGTGAGGAAAGTTTCTGGAGGTGATGATAATGTTTTAGATCTTCTTGGGGATTGGGTTGTACAGGTTTATGTATTTGGCAAATGCTTACTTAAGATTCTGCATTTCATTGTATATAGATTTTACCTCAAAAACTGTAGGGGAGCGGATGTGGTTCAAGCAGATGAGCTCCTGCTTCCCACATGGGAGTTCCCTGGTTCAGTTCCCGATTCCTCCTGAACAAAAACAAACAACAAACAGAAAAAAACCAACTCAGGAGAGCCGATGTGGCTCAGTGGTTGAGTTCAGTCTTCCCGTATACGAGGTCTTGGGTTCAATCGCCGGTCCCCGGTACCTCAAAAACAAAAACAAAAAATGTAAATGAATACTGAACTCTACTTAATGATAGGCATGCTTAAGTAATGAGGGGGAAGTGTACTAATGTCTGTAATTTATCTTGAGATTCATTTAAAAAATAAATGGATTTATGGATAATAGAGGGATGGATAAGTGGATAGATATGTGATAAAGCAAATATAGTAAAATGTTCATAGAATTTGGGTGGTGAGTAAAGGAATTTTTATGGTAAAATTCCTTCAACTTTACTGCATGTTTGAAAAATTTAGTAATAAAATGCTGAAAAAGATATATAGCCATATCTTGGAGTAGCATGTAAAATGTCTATGAATTTTTATAATAGGACAGTAATGTTCTAGAAGATCCTTGAACAAATTCCCTTTCTTGGCTGGAAACACCCCCTCCTTCCAACATTTACTGTATACTTACTGATTTTTTCCTTCCTTTCTCTTGGGAAACAAATGAGCTAGCAAATTGTGCTTGATGGTTACTTTCTCTCTGTGTGTGGCAAGAAATTCTGCTCATTTGCTATTTTAATTTGGCGATTGGAGACTCAAGAGGGCTGCCCACTGCAGTTGTCTAAAAGAGGTGACCAAGTTATGGTTGACCCTTTGGATGTCACTGAAGCCCACAGTTTCTGCCCAGGGGAAGATAATAAAAGAGGTCAGGCCACCTCTTCCCTTTGAAACAGCTGTTTTATTGTGCCCTATTTTGTGGCTGAGGGTGTGTGGGGGGCACACAAAATTCTGTGTCCATACCCTAAGACCAAATAAGCGGAGATCTAGACTATTTGGATATCTGAAAAACAAAAAACATTATTGTATCAGCAGAAGCTGAAAACCAGGTGGTTAATAGCTGACTACGCTTGAATATTGTTTTAGGCAGAGAATAGAGAGGGCAACAGAACACCCCTCTGGCTGGACTCTGCCTCGTGGTGTATTAAGTCTTCCGGCTCATTGACTATTATAACAAATCAAATGAATGCCTGCCGGGAGTCAATCCAGAATCTGCCAAGGTTTTAAACCAACGAATTTCAAAGAAATATTGTGTTCCCGGTGAGCTGCTTGGCAACCCTTCCCTTAGAGCCCCCAGAGCTCTCCTCACACTCTCTTACTCCAAGGGACACTTTGGAAGAAGGATCTGAGAGGCACCATGCTTATCTCATGGCACTGGTGTAGTAGTGTCATCAGGTCTTGGTGGTGGTGGTTTTTAACAGCTGAGGAAAGTGAGGCACAGAAAGGGCTAAATGTTTTAGTCGACGTCACCATCGTGGACCTGTATTTGTTCCCTGTCTTTCCTTGAGAGTCCCCTTCTTTTCCTCAGATCAGGGGGCTCTTAGCCTTTTCTGTTCCACGGACCCCTTTGCCAGTCAAGTGAAAACCACGGACCCCTCACTAAGTCCACACTATACTGTGTCTTATTTAACTCCACACTCGCACCGACACGTCCCCACAAGGAGAATGTTTTTCTGAACTTCAATTCAAGCCCACCGAGCCCTTTTTAAGAGCCCTTGCCTTAGAAGCCCCTACTCATCCTTCTTAATTTGTAGGGTTTGGGTGGAGCTGATCCCACCCCCCGCTGGGCATGTGACCCCCACACACCAGCCAATCAGCGCTTGCCATGCTCCTGGCCTTAGGAATCGTTCTGGTGCATGCCCCTGACCCTGGCCGGGGGAAGGGCTTCGATTCTGGGATTCGTTTTAAGCTGAAATTACCAGGGAGTGAAGTGGCCTAGGGTAGGGTTTCTGATGATCCCCCAACGGTATGTGTGGAATCCCTGAGACCCGGGAAAGGAAATGTGAAGAAAGGTGCTTTCAGAGAAAGCAAGGCGGCTCAGGGTCAAACTCCCAGGCTCTGGCCTGGGTCAGACCCCCGGGGTTTGGGGGAATTGCTCTCCCTCAAGGGCCTGGCTATGCCCTTAACACCCCCGCCCCCATCTCCACCTTGCACACTCAAGAGATATATGGATAACATCCTTTAGCGGGGGCTGCCGGATATAAACTTCTCCAGGTAAAAATTCCAAGTCTCCTGGCCTTGCAACAGCTGGTGGAAAATCTGCAGTGCCTTAACCAAATCAGGGTTCAGAGGCAATCCAGCATGGGAGCAGCATTTCCATTATGCCATGAATGTTCCACGCTCCTATTTTTCCATTCTGCTATCCAGAGCACTTGGCTTTCCTCCCTGTGTGGTCACAGAATGATTGTTCCACCTCCAGCTTCAAGGAGGAAGAAGGTAGAAATAAGGAAAGAGGAAGAGGAAGTGGTGGCATGTGTATTAGAAAAACAAGAGCTGTTCCAGAAATTCCTAGTAGCTTTCTGCTTAGTCCTCATGTGGCAGAACTATGTCACGTGGCCACCCCCAGCTGAAAGGGAGTCTGGGAGCTATGTTAGCTGGGTACATTGTCACGTTAAGAAAACAGCCTTCTTTTTTTTTTCTTTTTTCTTTTTTACCGGGAGGTACCGGGGATCGAACCCCGGTCTCTCCATATGGTAGACGGACGCCAAACCTCTTGAGCCACATCCGTTTCCCTAGAAAATATCCTTCTGATAGTAAAGAAGAAGGGAGAATGGATGTTGGGTAAGCAGCTAGTCATGTTTTTTTTACCCTCAATATAAAATTATAATATTGCTTATGATTTTTCAAACAACCTCCACCAGAGGTTTTGATATGCCACCTGAAGGGGTAAACCCTCCCCTGACACATCACATACGCCTAAGAATCAGCAAATCCTAGTCATTCATAGCAGCCCCATCAGAAGCCTCTGCTCACCACCAATTGCTGCCTGGATCATACAGGCTGGGAATTCTCTGCAATTCCTAGCAGGCTAAACTGGATTTCATCTCTCTTGCTTGCATTTAAAAAGTAAGCATTTTAAGTTCTGATGCATGCTACAACATGGATGAAGCTTGAAGACATCATGTTGAGTGAAATAAGCCAGACACAAAAGGACAAGATACTGTATGATTTCACTTATATGAAATAACTAAAACATGCATAGCCATAGAGACTGAAAGTAGTTAGAGGCGGGGGAGGGGTGTGGAATGGGAAGTTAATACTTAATGAGCGCGGAGTTCTGCTTGGAGTGATGAAAAAGCTTTTGATAGATGATGGTGATGGCAGCATAATATTGCGAATGTAAAGAACACTTCTGAATTGTATACTTGAAAGTTATTAAATCGGGGAATTTTGTTGCACATATGTTACCACAATTAAAAAAAAAAAAAAAAAAACACATTTCAAAATGTGGCCCAGTTATCTGTTCCTTCACAACAAGCCACTCTGGCATTTAATGTCTTCAAATAAAAAGCATGTATTTTGCTTGCAGACCTTCAGTTTGAGCAGGGCTCAATGAGGACAGCTTGGCTCCGCTCCGTGTGGCATCAGCTTGGCTGGACCTGCAGGCTCCAGGTCCAGGCCCACGCTCACGGCTGGCAGGTTGGCGCCCTTGCTCAGTGAGGGCTCATCTGCGGATGTGGGCTGGGGCCCTCGCTTCCTCCATGTGGCTTTCTTCAAAGTCCTTGGGTGATGGAGTTTCAATCCAAGGCCCTGACTACTGACAGTAAGCAGATCACTTTGGAATGTAGGAGACACCCTGGAATGTAGGAGGTAAGAGCCTAGGATCTTATAGTAGCTGCGTGGGGAAACTTCCTGAGCTTCTATTGAGTATTTTGTATGTTAGATAAGATTTACAACATCTGCTACATGCAGGAATGTAAACCCTTCAAGACTTGCTGGTTTTAGTAAAATGTAAACTGTCATGTATCTATTGCCTTTGGATATGCGCATATGTATTTTGATTGGTCAAAAACCAAATAAAAGCCACGCTCTATGGTGTGGCTGGGTTCTTCTCTCCATTTCGGACGGACGGAGAGTCCCCTGATCACAATTTTTCTTCTCTTTGTCTTATTCTTTCTTTCTCATCTGCGGCACCGTTTTCACGGACCCAGTTCCTGACCGGCAACACTTGGGCATCCTCCCAGCATGGTGGCTGGGCTCTAAGAGTGACTGTTCCAAGAGACAGAAAATGAAAGCTGCTGATCTCTCAAGGCCTGTGATGGTTAATTTCATGTGTCAGCTTGGCTAGGTTACAGTGTCCAGTTGTTTGGTCAAACAAGCTCTGGTTTGACTGTTACTGTGAGGGTATTTTGTAGATGCATATTAAATCACCAGTCAGCTGATTGTATCTATGGCTGATTGCATCTACAATCAACAAAGGAGATTGCCTTCAGCAATTAGAGAAGTCTCATTCAATCAAATGAAAGCCTCAAAGGGAGAACTGAGCATTTCAGCAGTCAGAGGGAAGAATTTCTATCTCTACTTCAGCCAGCCACCTTCTCCTGGGGAACTCATTGTTACTGTTAGAACCCAGGAGATCGACCACACTCAGACTTTAACCACTTTTATGAAGTTTATTGAGCTAAGCCCGCGGGCGTCTGCAGCACCTCTCATGCAGGAGAGAACTGCAGCACCCAGGTTTTAAAATGGCTCCTTTTTATAGGGGGTTGCTGTCACAGTTTGCAAGCAAGCACAGTTTGCAAGCAAGCACAGTTTGCAAGCAAGTGGGATAAACAGAAGCGGATTTGGATTTTGGCAGTTAGCTAGCATTTGCACAGAATGCCCTGATAGCCTGGGGCACAGCTGCAGGGTTGAGATGTCCTTGCAGGATTGTTCAAAGGAGGGGAGGTTGTATGCTTGTCTGTCCTTGAGAGATTGTTCAAGGGAGGGGAGGGTGTGCTTTTCAGATAAGACACTTAGGAGACAGTGGGAAACTTTTCTTTTCTACGTTACTCTGGTTGCCATGAAGGCCTATGGGTAGGCTAATTTAGGGTTCAACAGTTACCTTCATTGGACTTTCCAACTTGTGGCTTCTCCTAGGGGAACACAACATCAGCTCCATCAAGTTTCCAAATTGTGGCCTGCCCTATGGAATTCAGACTTGCCAATTCCCATGGTCGTGTGAGCCAATTCCTATAATAAATCTCTTATATTTGCATAGATATAACCTGTTGGTTCTGTTTCTCTGGAGAACGCTGATTAATACAAGGCTGAAGCCTAGTAACTGGCAGAGGGTTGCTTCTGCTATGTTCTGTTGATCAAGCAGCAGTCACAGATTCTGCCCAGATTCAAGGGGAAGAGACATAGACCCCATCTCCTAATAAGGGGAGTGTCAAAGAATTTAGGGCCATCTGTAGCACACCACAGAATACCAGAAGAGTGACATAATGATTTCATATCTGCTCTAATTTATTTTAAAAAGAAGGTAATTTGTGGTTTTTGATAATTTAAAAAATATATATATAATAATGATAATATCAAAATAATATCTAATATTTATTATCACGTTTAATCTTCACAATGACCTTTTAATAGATGAGAAACTAGGCTCAGAGAGGTCACATAATTTGCTCCAGGCCACTCAACCAGGAAGTGGTAGATTGGAAGTCAACGCTGTGTTACAGATTGCTTATATTACACCTCATCAGCAGGGAAGAGACTTTGTTTGGCAACCGTGGAGTGCACCATCTGGCAGGGGAAGCAAGCAAGGAAATAACTGATCATAATACAAAGCAGACTGGGTGAGTGCATTAATGAAGGGGCAAGGAACATGCAATGGGTGCCTCAAGAAGCAGGTGGAGTTTGAGCTGCACCTTGAAGGAGAGGCAGGACTTGACTCTGTCACAGGTGGCAGCTGGGGGGCAGATGTTACACGCAGAAGGTGCAGCATGGACAGAGGCAAAAAGCTGAGGAGCTGAGTTGGGCTGAGGCAGTTAGATGGAGGCCAGAGCAGGAGATAAGGGTTGAAAGCGAGCTGTGGGTATGTTGTGGATCTTTCACTGCCAAGTTGGGGAGTTTGGGCTTTATTCTCTACAGGCTGGGAAGCCAGAGAAGATTTTGGAAGGAGGAGTGAGCTGAAAGGATTGATTGACCTTGTTGCCTTTCAGTGTCCATCGTGGAAGGAGAAGAAAAAGGAAAAGGCCATGGACCCCAAAGATCTACCCTTTGGAAGATAAATCCCTCAGAATCTCCCCAGTGGTGGCAGCAGGAGGTGACCCAAGCCTGGAAGCCCCAGCTCTCTCCCCAACAGACACCTGTGCAGAGGCTGCCTTTGATTTGAGCTGGAGCCCCCCGGGGACTAGAGGAACAGAGCTGCGGTGGGTTCTGTTGAGCCAGTGCTGGAAGCTGAGCAACAGGGACTCAGGCCTAGCGGAGCCTCTCAGGTAATTGTGGGCACTGCCCTGTCCACTGGCCCATTGGCTTTTACTACCAGGTTGGGTACTGCTTGTTTAACCCAAGAGCAGCCAGGACCACCCTGAGTAGCTCCTATTAGAACTGCAGGAGTTGGAGTGGAGACTGGCTGGCAGGGACAAAGCTGTCTTCATAGGCAGGTCCAGGTAAGCAAAGGGCTCTCGAACACAAAGACCAAAGACCAAGAGGGCCTGAAGTTGACTCTTTCAGCTCAGAGCCAGTGGCCCTGGTCAGCCTCTCCTTGCCCATCCTGGCCCTGTGATTAGTGTGATAACTGAGTGGTGGTAAGTGCTGTAATCATCCTTGGCTCTCTTGGCACAGATAGGCTCCATGTGAAGATGGCCAGGAATAAGACAAGAGTCAGAGCAGATGAGGAGGTGCACATTGCCCCTGCAGGCACCTGTGGGCCGGGTGTCCTCTTCTCTGAGAATCTCTGACCTGTGGGTCTGGTCTCGGGTCAGCCCAGTTCTTGTTTTCCTTTCCTGTTATGTCTATTCATTAAGTGACACTGTGTATTTATCCTGTTTTTGTTTTGTAACAAATATTTTTTCTTACTAAAAAGTAATGGGGGGAGTGAATGTAGCTGAAGTGGTTGAGCACCTGCTTCCCACATACAAGGTCCTGGGTTCAATCCCTGGCCCCAGTACCTAAAAATAATAATAATAATAATAATAATAATAATAATAATAATAATAATAATAATGTGTGCTTATTGTAGAAGATTTAGAAAATACAGATAAGCAAATTGAAGAAATTGAAATAATCACCGAGAGATAACCTCTATTAAGCCTGCAGTGTAGTTTCTGATCATGTATATTTCCCAATGGGTATGTACTGAATTTTTAAAATTAGATTAAGATGTGTGCTGTTTTTCTTTTTTTTTTTACCAGGAGGTCCCGGGGATCGAACCCAGGTCCCTCCATATGGGAGACGGACGCCCAACCGTTTGAGCCACATCCATCCCCGAGTGTGCTGTTTTTCTAACCTGGCTTTTTCACTTAGTGTATCACAGAGGTCTTTCTATGTCATGAAATGTAAGTCTACATAATTGTTTTTTACCAGCTGTTTAGTATCCCAAGTGATTATATGCACAGATTTCCTTTTTTTTTTTAAGATTTTATTTATTTATTTATTCATTTATCCCCCCCTTGCTGCTTGTGCTCGCTGGGTCAGCTAACCACGCCATGCGGGCGGGCTTGCCTTCACCAGGAGGCCCCGGGAACCAAACCCGGGGCCTCCCATATGGTAAACGGGAGCCCTACTGATTGAGCCACAGCCGCTTCCCACAGATTTCCTTTTGATATGGACATTTAGGTACTCAAATTTAATTTTGTTTTTATAAACACTACTTTTATTATAAACATCCTTGGGGACAAATCTTTGCCCTTATCCATGATTTTTATTTATTATATATTTATCTTTGGAAAATTCTCAGCTCTTATTATTTCAAGTATTTCTTCTGTTCCTTCTCTCTGTTTTCTCCTTCTGGTATTACATTATGCATATGTTACAGCTTTTGTAATTATCCCACAGTTCTTGGATATTCTGTTCCTTTTCTCTCTCTCTCTCTTTGCTTTTCAGTTTGGGAAGTTTCCATTGACATATCTGCAAGCTCACTGATTCTTTCCTCGACTATGTCCAGGCTACTGGTGAGCCCATCAAAGGCAGCCTTCATTTCTGTTACAATGTTTTAGATCTCTAGCATTTTCTTTCGATTCTTTCTCAGAGTTTCCATCTCTCTGCTTACATTATCCATCTCTGCTTGAATGTTGTGTCCACTTGATTGTAGTTATTTTACATTCCTGGTATAATTCCAAAATCCCTACCATATCAGTCTGTTCCTGATGCTTGTTCTGTCTCTTCAGACTGTGTGTTTTGCCTTTTAGCATGCTTGTAATTTTTTTGTTGGCAAAATGTTTAGGGTAAAAGGAACTGAGGTAAATAGGCCTTTAGTGTGAGGTTTTATGTTAGCTGGCTAGGAGTTAGGCTGTGTTTTGCTGTAGCTATAAGTGTCAGAGGCTAAAATTTCCTCTGGTGTCCTCTTTTTTCAGCTCCCTTGTCTTTGGATTTCCCTAGAGACTTCGTCTTAGATAGGTATGAGCTTCGCAGTTCTTTTCAGCTGTGATTGCCTGGCCTCATGCAGGAGCCCTATTGAGGTGATGGGAGGATGTCAGGGAGGGGAAGCAGTCTACAATCCTATGAGGAGGTCTCGCCTTCTAGGGAGCCTGTGGGCCTGAACTGCGCTTCTCAGCCTTTCCCTCCTTAGATGAGACAGGAAGCCTAGAGGGGGCTGAAGCTGGGTCTTTCCCGTCTCCCCATCCCCTACATAGATTCAGCTTCAGTAAAATAATTTCCCTCGAGGGCAAGCCTTTGCTAAGAACAGAATGCTCTGGGTGTATTTCAGAATGGTTCTTTTCCCTTACCCCTGCTGGAAGCATGAGAGGATTTTTCAGCAATCTTCACAGTGAGAATATAGGGTGGCTCCCAGAGATAAACCTCATGAAAGTGTGGGGACCCCCCTAAAGCTGGGCCAGCCCATGCTCAGTCTCCAGCAATTACCCTTAGGTATTCCTACCTGATGCTGGCTCCAGCAGTGGTTTCTGCTCCCAGTAAACTGTGATTCACCGTGTCTGCCTGTCAGTCCAGTAGTCTGTCCTGTCGCCTCAATTCTCTGAAGGACCTAAGAAGAGTTGTTGATTTTCAGTTTTTTAGCTTTTTTTCTTGTTATGAATATAGGAGCAATAACTTCCAAGCTCTTTACATATCAGACCAGAAACCTGATTTTTTTCTTTTTGAATTCTTAGGGGTGTAATTGTTCTCTCCAATGGGGTAGGCTATTTTAAAGTCTTTGTGGATTTTTTGCTAAGTGTAAGGGACATCTGACGGGCTTGCCTGCTCGGCATTCTTTCCCCTTTCTGAGGACAGCACTTTGCTTTTCCTTTAGGGAGCCACGCCTCCCCTATCTGTGTGATCGTGGTGCGTTGTCAGTCACAGTGCACTGCTGCTCCATAGGACTGGACGTGGATTTGAGCTGGCCAATCAGAATACTCTGTTCCTCTGACCACAGTGATCATGTCAGAGATCCTTGAAAGACCACTCAGGGTAATCCCTGAGGCTTCGTATAAAGATACTCTGAGAGAGAAAGAGGGTATTTCAATTCCTTTTGGATTAGAAGCCACAGAGGTATAGGCTTGGGGCTATCAGAGCCCATCTTGCCTGCCATGTAGACAGAATCTGATGAGAATAAAGCCAACACACATAGGGAAACAGAATCAAGAGATAGACCTTGACCTTGACCTTGATGACCTTGTCCAAGCTCCTGGACCCAGCTATGCCTGAAGACATCCCTCCCTCAGTCTTGCCGGTTATGTGAGTCAATGAACAGCCTTTTTGGTTTAAGCTACTTCTCTTTGGATTATGGTCACTCATGAGTGAAGGAGTCCTGAGTAATATACCACACTGTCCTCCAGAAAAGTTGTACAAATATATACACTCCACAACATTGGGTAAGAATACTGATTTCCAAGGCCCAGCTCCTTGTCACCTACAGATTAGGGACCTGAGGCAGCTGTGGGTTGGGAAGGTATAAGAAGGACACAGCATAATCCTAAGGAAGTGGGACCAGGTATGAGGTATGACAAGGCAAACATAAATTATTAGAGAATTGTTCCCTAGAGCTGCCTTCACCGACCTGCAGGAAATGATGAGGACATTCAGAGGCTATATTGAGGATAGTAGTTAAAGGAGAGCTAGTTCCGGCACAGATGTTTATTATGGTTAAAACAGTGATCAACAAAGAAGGTTAACACCCAACTGCCCGAGTTTTGTAGCTCATAAGCAAAGGTGGCAAACAAACATCCCTGTCTAGCCCAGGAATGTGGTTTATTTGTTTTGCATAGTGTCTTTAAAATATTTGATACAGGAAACAGGGCTCTTGCAGAAAAGGCGAGACAGGGACAGTTCAAGGGACTATGGGATGCCAAGTTGTACCTGAAGGCTAAAAATGACCAAAGACAATAGAGACATGTCAAAAGAACAACAAGCCGTCTTGAAGAGACTCCCACTGGCCGAAACTAGAACAATTTGAGCATCAAAAAAGAATAATGGCTATAATTGATTATACAATAGAGCTATATAAAAACCTGCATATCCATAATGATACTTAAAGAAAGAGAAGGAGTAAAACTTTGTCATCATTGGGCAAAGCTATTACATCAAGTCCTTACTCTGAGAATTGGTAACTAAAGGCAAACTATTAAGCATTTGTTTTCTGCCTTCCAGTAGGAACCAGCAGTTCTCATTTCTGCAAATTCAAATAACCCCAGTTGATAAGAGAAAGCTCTTCTTTACAGAATGCCAGCTAGTAAATGCAGAAAAAATTAAAGCATTAGAGAAACACCGTTTTGTAACCCCTAATGAAATAATTCAGGCAAGGAGCACCAATGGATGCTAAAGCCATTAGGTAAAATGCTTCTTCTAAGGAGGAAAATGCAAAATGACCATGGAGGGTCCAGGCTGTGAGCATCTTAACCTAGTCCTCCATTTTAGGATCACTACTAGTGGGCAGCACCCAGTACCTTCTGAGGTGATGGATCAGGAAGAATTAGCACCACCTATGATGTATTTTTGCCAAAATGCTAACCTGAATCCAATCAAGCCTTTCAATCTAACTTCCAGATTGCAGGAAATGCAGGAAATAAAGAAACAAGTTAAATTACACCATGAGGAAATAATCAGACTTATCTAGACAGATGGGACATTCAGCAAAACACTGGCCTGGATTCTTCAAACTATTGTCACTAAACAACAACGATAAACAAAGAACAGTGGGGACCTTGTCTAGATTGAAATTACTTAAGACAAATAATAACAAAATCCAGTTCTAGGGTTTTTTTTTTCCTTTTCTTCATTAGAGAAGTTGTGGGTTTACAGAACAACCATTCATACAATACAGGATTCCCACATACCACCCTATTATTAACACCTTGCGTTGCTGTGGAACATTTGTTACAACCGATGATAGCATGTTTGTTTGTTTGTTTTTATTTATTTATTCATTTATCCCCCCCTTGCTGTTTGTGCTCGCTGGGTCAGGTAACCACGCCGTGCGGGCGGGCTTGCCTTCACCAGGAGGCCCCGGGAACCGAACCCGGGGCCTCCCATATGGTAAACGGGAGCCCTACTGATTGAGCCACAGTCGCTTCCCAGCATGTTTTTATAATTGTATTATTAACTATAGTCCATGGTTTAAATTAGGATTCACTGTGTGAAAGTTCCATGAATTTTTAAAAAAACTTATTCTGTTACCATATATATGATCTAACATTTCCCCTTGTAATCATATTCAGATCTATAATTCAGTGCTGTTAATTGTGTTCACAAAGTTGTGCTATCGTCACCATCATCCATTACCAAAACATTTCCATCATTCCAAATAAGAACCCTGTACATTTTAAGCCTTAACTTCCCATTCCCTATCCCCACCCCATGCCCTGGTAACCTATATTCTAGATTCTAACTCTATGAGTTTGCATATTCTGATTATTTCAACTCACTGAGATCGTACAATATTTGTCCTTTTGTGCCTGGCCTGTTTCACTCAAGGTTCATCCATGTTGTTGCATTTATCAGGATTTTATTCCTTTTTTGCAGCTGAATAATATTCCATTGTAGATATATGCCACATTTTGTTTATCCATTCCTTGATTGATGGATACTTGGGTTGTTTTTATCTTTTGGCAATTGTGAATAGTGCTGCTATGCACACTGGCGTGCAAATATCTGTTCAAGTCCCCGCTTACAATTCTTTTGGGTATATAGCTAGTAGTGGGATTGCTAGGTCATATGGTAGTTCTATACTTAGCTTTCTGAGGAATCACCAAACTAGTCTTCCACAGTAGCTGCACCATTTTACATTGCCACAAGCAATGAATGAGTGTTCTTATTTCTCTACATCCTTTCCAACACTTCTTATTTTCCATTTTTTAAAAGCAGCCATTCTGATGGGTGTGAAATGTTATCTCACTATGGTTTTGATTTGAATTTCCCTGATGGCTAATGATGTTGAATATCTTTTCATATGTTTTCTGGCCATGTGTATATTTTCTTTGGAGATATGTCTATTCAAGTCTTTTACCCATTTTTGAATTCTTTTGTTTTTTTTGTTGTTAAGTTGAAAATTTTCTTTATATATTCAAGATATTAAACCTTTATTGGATATGTGGTTTCTAAATATTTTCTCCCATCATGTAAGTTGTCATTTTGCTTTCATGATAAAATCCACTGACGCACAAATGTTTTTAATTTGAATGAACACCCATTTATCTCTTTTTTCTTTTGTTGCTTATGCTTATGGGTATAAAATCTAAGGAACCATTGCCAAACACAACGTACTGAAAATGCTGCCCTATGTTTTCTTCTAGGAGTTTGATAGTTCTGGCCCTTATGTTTAGGTCTTTGGTCCATGTTGAGTTGATTTTTGCATAAAGTGTGAGGTAGGGGTCCTCTTCCTTTTTTTTTTTTTTTTCCCCCTTCAAATGGAGATATAGTTTTCCCAGAACTATGTGTTGAAGAAACTATTTTTTCCCAATTGAGTGGTCTTTGACCCATTGTCAAAAATCAGTTGGCCATAAATGTGAGGGTTCATTTCTAGGCTCTCCATTGGTCTGTATGTCCACCCTTGTACCAGTACCATGCTGTTTTGATTACTGTGGCTTTGTAATAAGTTTTAAGATTGGGAAGTGTGAGTCGTCCAACTTCATTCTTCTTTTTCAAGATGGCTTTAACTATTCAGGCCTCTTACCCTTCCATATAAATTTCATGATTGGCTTTTCCATTTCTTCAAAGAAGGTTGTCGAAATTTTGATTGGGGATTGATTTGAATCTATAAATTGCTTAAGGATAGAATTGACATCTTAACATCCATGTTCAATCCATGAATACAGAATGTCCTTCCATTTATTTAGGTCTTTGATTTCTTTTAGGAATATTTTGTAGTTTTCCTTGTACAAGTCCTTTACATCCTTGGTTAGACTTATTCCTAGATATTTGATTCTTTTAGTTGCTATTGTGAATGGAATTTTTTCTTGATTTCTCTTCCAATTGTTCACTGCTTGTGTATATAAACACTACTGATTTTGGGTTGTTGATCTTATACTCCACCACTTTGCTGAATTCATTTATTAGCTCTAGGAGCTTTGTTGTGGAGTTTTCATGATTTTCTGTATATAGCATCATGTCATCTGCAAAGAAGGAAACTTTTGCTTCTTCCTTTCCCATTTGGATGCCTTTTCTTCTTCTTGCCTAATTGTTCTGGCAAGAAGTTCCAGTACAATGTGAACGACAGTGGTGACAGTTGGTGTCTTTGCCTTGTTCCTCATCTTAGAGGGAAAGTTTTCAGTCTTTTACCGTTAAGTAAGATGTTAGCTGTGGGCTTTTCATATATGCCCTTTGTCATTGACAAGGTTTCCTTCTATTCCTAGTGTTCTAAGTGCTTTTTTAATCAACAAGAGGTGCTAGATTTTGTCAAATGCCTTTTCCACATTGAGATGATCATGTGTTTTTTTTCCCCTTCATTTTGTTAATGTAGTGTATTACTTTAATTGATTTTCTTATGTTGAACCAACCTTGCATACCAGGGATAAATCCCACTTGATCATGGTGTGCTGTTGGATTTGGTTTGCTAGTATTTTGTTGAGGATTTTGGCATGTATATTCACAGAGCTATTGGTCTGCAGTTTTCTTTTCTTGCAAGTATCTTTATCTGGCTTTGATATGAATTTCCCTCCTTTGTCCCTCTCTACTCTGGGCAGTGTCCAACCTTTGCATGGTGTCCTAAACCCTAGAAGATCTTTTTCTAGCCTGTTTCAGCCTGTCCTGTAGCTATTTTTCTGGAGGAGAAGAGAGTCCTGTGTCTTTCTAGTCTGCGGTCTTCCCATAAGTCTCACCCCTCCTTTTTTTTTTATCTTAACTTTTTTATGAAACCTGGAAATTGATCTTGAAGTATGTCCCACATTCTAGATTTCCATGCTTCCTCATGGCCACCCATTGAACTTTTCATTTCAGTTTTTATATTGAAAGTCAGTTTGGTTCTTGCTTCTATCTCCTTGGTCACTCTTTATAATGGCCTATGCAACCTTGGAAATCCTATATAATGACTACTGCACAACTCTTCCCAAATCCATGTTCAGCGATGGCCTGTTGGTAGCTTAAAATCAACCATAATGGAATGTTTATACTATGAAAATTAGCAAATACTATGTATCAAGGCTTGAATTGTTGTTTTCTTGATTGTCTAGACTTAAGAAAGTAGAGGAAAAAATGTTAGTAATTCAGATTAAACTTGAAAGTATGTTGTGCCTCTAGCCATTACATTGTGAAGAGTACACGAATAAAAATCAAAGAAATATACTTCCAGTATTCAAACATTATTATCTGATCTGGTAAAGAAGTCACCATGTTACTGACTAATGAATAAAGTTCCCACGTATGTCTTTGTTGTCTCATTTTATCTTCCTCTTTAACATAAACAAAAGTGTCAGCCTACATTGATGTTGGAACTATGAAGATTGCTACAGATAACAAGCATTCAGCAAAGATCAACAAAAGCGTTCTATGAGAACCAATTGTATATATGCAATTTACAAGAAAGAGTGTTGTGTATTTTATTATTCTCTGTGAATCACGTGCTGCACACCCTTTATGTCAGTAAAGTTTATGTATGTATATATGCATACACCCCCCCCCTCCAAAGCCATTTGTTAAACATTTACCATCACAATACTGGGTGGACCCTAAGGTTTATTTTCTGGTCTCCCACCCAGGGCAGCCATCAAAGTAAGTGCAAGCTCAAGGTCTCCAGCATTCTGCAGAAACCCTCAGAGTACCAGCCAGCTCTGGGGCTTCCTTCCCCCCAGTTTTTGGATCTGTGGATTCCTCACTTTGCGTCCGTTCACTGACACATTTTTAAAGGACATTTTGTTTAATCTTTTATCCAGCATTCAGCCTCTTCGTTTTTCATTAGGAGCCTCATTCCGAGCTCTAACCCACCATGCGCACCTTTTCCAGGGAATCCCAGCTACAGGGGGCTGGACTGAAGGTCATGGGCTGAGCCTAGATTCATTTCATCAATTCCCTCCGCCAGGCTGCAAACTCAGCCCCCTGGGGAAGTGCAGCAGGTCAGTGGATGATACCTGATTACTGCGCCATTTCCTGCCTCACGAAACATGTTTGGATTTCAGGTGTGAGGTTTTGGGTGGCTCCAGGGTTCTGAACTTGTTTGGTTGTGTTTTCATTGTGTGAATGGTTCAGGTGGCTTTGGCTTGGGTGCGCATTCTTTCTTTCTTTCTTTTTTGGTTCTTCCCCAGCCCTGCTCGGTTTGGGCAGAGCGGCATTCCACAGAGGGAGAGCCATTTGTTTTAACTGGCATCTCTGGCTGACTGTGAAGCAGCTGGACCACTCTGACCAGGAGGCCCAGTGTGAGCTCTGGAGTAGTCAGACCCAAGTTCAAAGGCTAGTTCTGCCCTTTACTGACTTTTTTTTTTTTTTTTTACCGGGAGGTCCCAGGGATGGAACCCAGGTCCCTCCATATGGAAGACAGATGCCCAACCATTTGAGCCACATCCGTTCCCCTCTTTACTGACTTTGTAAAACAGTTCACCTTTCCCACCCTCAGTTCCCTGTTCTGAAAAGCAGAAATGATAAGGTCCATTTCACAGGGTTGCTGTAATTATTAAATTAGAAAATGTGTAGAAAGTAGCTAATGCAATGCCTGGCCACACACGGTAGGGACGTGATAACTTGTTCCCTAGATGATGCTACTCAAAGCGTGGTCCACGCACCAGCAGCGCCGACATCACCTGAAATCACAGGAGAAATGCAGACTCTCAGGCCCTACCCCAGCCCTGCCAAGTCAGAATTTCCACGATTCTCATCCACACTGAAGTTTGAGAAGCACCAACATAAACAGGGTGACTTGGCCCAGCTTGGCCCCGCAGTGGCCCAGATCAGAGGGGAGAGGGGGAACCAGGGCCGGGCAACACTACAATTTCATTCAGCCCACCTCAGCCCTGAAAAAATGCTGCAATGGAGAAGAGAAGGGGGTCAGAGGGTCTACAGAGGGCTGACCCCAGACAAAACTCCTCAGCTGTCCAGCAGCACCATCTAAAGGCGCAAAGCTGGGCAAAGTCCCTGCTGATGCTGCTTTCCAAGGGTGGAGTCAGTGGTGGGTAAGGAAAACTCATCCTCAGCCAGTTTCTCTGTCCCAACTTGTCTGAACCATTAGTCATTGTCAGAGCCTGCTCTTGTCTCTCGCCTCTGGACCTTTGCAGCGGGTGCTTTCTTCCCTGCCTTTTATTCCTGGCTCGTTCCTATTCATCCTTGAAATTTCACATTTAAGGCCATGGCCTCCAGGAAACTGTCTCGACTCATGCCCTGTTCCATTCATGCCCTGGGCTTGCTGCGTTCATGCCCTGGGCTTGCACTTAGCCACATCGCTTTGTGGATGCTTGGGCACCTAGCTGCCTTCCCCTCCAGCTCCTTGAAAATCGTCTAAGGATAGTTCTGGGATTAGGAAGGGAGCTTGGGAGAGAATGCTGCTCTGCCACTTCCCAGCTGGGTGATTCTGAAAAAGTCTCTGAATTTCTAGGAGCTTTACTTTCAATAAAATGGAGATACAGTTTATTATGAAGATTACATAAGATAAAGGATGTGTGGTGTGCAGGCATTTGCAGCCACACCTGATGGGCAAAAAACATCACATTTCCTTATTTCCTTTCAATTAGATTGAGCCTGATTCCAATAGGCAGAGGGAAATTCAGGTTCAATCCTTTCTGGGGCTCCCCTCTTCTCTTTCCGCTCACACAGTAATCTGGGAAACTTTTGTGATGTGTGGAAAATGCAGGAAGGGCCTCACATCCTACCTGAGTGTTAGAGCTGTAGACACTTGAGTATGTAGGTCAGTGTAATGGTTAAGAGGGAGCACTCTGGGGCGTCCCCTTGGCCACCCACCAGCTGGGTGACCATGGGAGACTCACTTGATGTCCCTAACCCCTTGTTCCTGATCCTTAAAATGCAGGTGATGACAGCACCCATTGCACAGGGTTGTTGTGTGACCCAAGCTACAAGCTAATCCATAGAAAGCACTTGGCTCAAAGTAAACGCAGAGCACGTGGTACCTGGAAGATGTTAACTCAGTAAAGGTTGACTATTATCATTACAACGTATAGCTTGCATGGGCAGTCAAGGTACATATAAATGATTATTCACTGTTGCTTTTAGAGTCAGCCGTCTTACTAAATTCTTTTATTATTTCTAATAACTTGTATGTAGAGTCTTGTTTTTTCCATGCAGACAAATCACATCACCTGCAATGAGTTTCTTTTCTTCCTTTCCAGTCCTCAATCCTTTACCTTTGTTATCTTGCCTTAGACAGGGATCCAGACCTCAGGAACAATGCTCAAGAGAGGGGCGTGAGCTGGCTCTGTGGTCCTCACCTGGATTTTAAAGAGGCTGCTTTCCTGTTTTCCCACTAAGAGTGATTTTGCAGGAATTCAGGTGTTCAGTGTACATACATTCTTTCTAATCTGTGTGTTGCTCTTCCCTCCCCACTGGCCTTCAGACGCCCCACTGGAGGGATGCATCTGCATGGGCTGGCCAAATGCCCCCCCAGGCACTCCCTACGAAGAACTGGCTTTAGCCAAGGCTCTGGGTGCCCTGCCCCGTCCTGAGGCTGCTCCTGGGCTCACCCCCATTCTCTCAGACCTCAGCTCCCAGCACTGACCCTCCTGCCCAGTAGCTGGTTGATTTGAGTTTGGGGGAAAGCTTTACCTTGCTCTTTGCACCCTGGAGTGGATGGACCAAAGGCTGTACAGAACCAGGGGTCAAATGCCTGTTGGCCTCCTTCTTCTAATCTCCATGCGACCCTGGCTTCTAATCTCCATGCGAGGCAAGGCTCCATGCCAGGCCCCCAATCAAATCCAGCCCAGGGGAGCGGCCACCCACCACTGGCATCTTCCCTCAAGGCAGGAAGTCCTTTCCCAGATTCTCACTTGAGGCTCCTTCCCTCTCCAGGGAGCCCCAACAAGCTGGGGCCCTGGTGGGACTCCGTGAGGCTCTGGGGAGTCTGTTTACACACACTGCAGGTAAACAGACTCCTTTCTCTGTTTTTCACCTCTGCAACCCTTCCCCTCTCCTCACCTCCACTCTCTGCCTCCCTGTCCATCAAGCCTGGCCTTGATGTCCTACGGTTTACTGCACGTGCCTTGTTAGCATCTCTCTATAATTGGTAGCTATCAGGCAGAAGCTTCTGCTCCCAACAGGTGGGGTAAGGAGGCTGCCCAGTCAGCTTGTCTCTCAGGCCGTTTGGTAGAGCCAGCACCTGGCCACACACAGCTGGGCCCACCTAGGACCTGGCTGTGGGAGTGACTGCTTGTTCTACGCATGATTCCTACTTTTCTTGAACTGCCTGGCTTTCTCACAATCCCATGTATCCACCCTTCCCTACTTAGCACGTAGGGAGAAATATACAGATCTGCACTGTATAGCCAGGGGGGTGCATGGTAAAGTGGAACCTCGCAAGGCTCTGCAGTGGGTGGCTGTTATTCATTCTGCTCAGTTTCCCCTGGTGGAAGCCAGGTAAGGGGCCTGGGTCTGGGATGACCACTGGTAGAGGCAGAGCCTTCCATTCCATTGCTGGCCTTGAGGACTTGTACTTCTGGAAGCCCCACAGACATTATATAGAATATATAAAAAGACCCCCACATCTGGTAGGGATAGGGAATAGGAAGTTATGGCTTAAATTGTACAGAGATGCAAATATTCTTGCTGACCTGATTTTGTGATAATCAGGATAGGCTAAACAGTCTCTATTATTAGAAACCATGCATGTGTCCCAGACCTAGTTTTTCTCCCTAGGTCTGATTTATTATATGACCATCCTGTAAGGGAAAAGACTGTAACTTTGGGTATCTTTGGTCAACCTTAAGAGATATCACAGGGGGACAGATGTGTCTCCCGTGACTGGGCATCCATCTCCCATATGGAGGGACCTGGGTTCCATCCCTGGGACCTCCTGGTAAAAAGAGAAAAAGGAAAATATAGTAGGTGCGTGGGCCATCAGGCCCCGCGCGCCACACAGCAAGATGATGACATAACAGGAGAGTGACACAAGGGAGAGCTAAGACGAGATGCACCGAAAAAACGAGAATTAAGGTGGCGCAGGCGGTAGGAAGCCTCTCTCCCACATTGGAGTTTCCAAGGATCGAATCCCAATGAAGACAGGAGGAGAAGGATGAGAAGAGAGGGCAGGTGACAGGTGCAGAGAGTTGCCCAGCGAATGGACACAGAAACAGCAAAAACGGGAGATGGGGGGTTAAAAATGGATAAAAGTAAATAAATAAATCCTTAAAAAAAGTGTATTGGGGAGGAAGATTGGACTATAGTTAGTAGTAATACTTTGACGATGATCTTTCATGATTTGTCAACAGAAGTTTCACAGCAATGTGGGGTGTTTGTGTGTGGGGGGTGATGTGTGGGAGCCCTGTGTGATGTTATGCATGTTTGTTTTGTAAGATCACGATGTTTATTGAACACTTATAGTTTATGTATGTCCATGTATGAATGATATACTTCAATAAATTGTTTTTTAAAATGTACAGAACTCAGGGGTCGGATGTGGCTCAACTGGTTGGGCGTCCGTCTCCCATATGGAGGGACCCGGGTTCGATCCCCGTGGACCTCCCGGTAAAAAAAAAAAAAAAAAAAAAAAATGTACAGAGCTCCTATTTTAATGTTGCAAACGTTTTGGTAGTGGACGGCGTTGACGGCAGCACAACGCTGTGAACACAATTGCCAGCACTGACATAAATATCTGAATGTTGTGAAAAAGGGAAATGTTAGGTTGTATATACGGTAAAAGAATAAAAATTTTAAAATAAGACATGGAACTACGCTACACAGTGAACCCTAAGTTAAACCATGGACTAGAGTGAATAGTCCAATTATAAAAACGTGCTTTTGTTAATTATAACAAACGTACAAACCAATCAATGCAAGGTGCTAATAATAGGGTGGAATATGGGAATCCTGCATTTTATGCATAATTGCTCTGAAAATCCACAACCTCAAGCCCCCCACATCTCACATTAAGTACAATTTTGCCATAAAATAATTTGCAATTATTTGGGAACATTTCTTCTTTCTCTTCTTTTTGCTACAAAACGGATTTTTAAATTTTATTACAAAACATTTCATAAGTTAAAAAAAAATGAGATAATAAAAAACCCTGCATACTCGTCACCCAGCTTAAGAAATAAAATGTTACCAAGACTTTTGAAACTTCTCCCTGATTCCTCTCACCAGGAACTGAACCTGGGACCTCCCATGTGGGAGAGAGGTGCTCAACCACTTGAGCCACCTCAGCTCCCTGCTTTTGTTGTGTCTCTTATTGTCTTGCCTCTTTGTGTTTCCTTTGTTGTATCATCTTGTTGCTTCAGCTCGCCACACCTGCCTGTCCCACCAGCTTGCAGTCTTGCTCATCTTCTCCAGGAGGCACCGGAAACCAAACCTGGGACCTCCCATGTGGTAGGCAGGAGCTCCATCACTTGAGCCACATCTGCTTCCCCAAATGTTTTTTTTTTTTTTTTTATAACTTTACATTTGAAGTTATTTGTACAAGTTATTTAAATTATGATTGGCTCTGATTTTTTTTAGACATCATTACTTATTTAAATTCTTGTAGAATAAGAAAATCTAACATATAAATAGATTTCAATTGTTATTAAATGCCTGTGAATGCAGTTAATAAAGGTGAAATAATATTACATCTTGAGGGCATTTAACAAAACATTTGCTGATTTTGATTTTGCAGTTTAACTTTCATATCCTGAGGCCAATCCTCCTTTTCAGGTCTTACACCTCCTAGGACCACCCAAGGGCACTGCAGACCCTCAGGTTGGGACAATCTGAGCAGCATAGAAATCCATAGCCATAATAAAGGTGACCTCTGGGACTGCTCACCCGGAGCCAGGCCCGGTCCTTAATTCACTTACTCCTCGGAACAGCCCTACTAGGAGGGTGTTACTATCACCCCCTTTATCCAGAAGAGAAAATAGACACAAAGAGCTCATGTGCCAGGTATAAAGAGGCAGAGCTGGGATTTGAACCCACATGCCTTGAGCACTGCACTCACTGCCTTTCAATTGCTGAGCCCCACATACAAATAAATGCATGTATGTTTCACACATTTTCATGCGTGTATGTTTTACACATATTTTCTCGGAAGCCTCACAGAAACCCATTTTACAGAAGGGGAAACTGGCTCAGGGGGGCTCAGTGACTGGCTCCACGTCACAACTGGAAGTGGCAGAGTTGGGATTTAAATCTGCAGCTGTGTGATTCCAAATATGCCTGTGCTTTTAAGATGCCACGCTACTGCCCCGTCCTCAAACTTACGGCTTTGCAGCCTGGCTGATGAGTGCCTCCAATTGCCCCTTTCCCCCGGGGAGGGGGGTGTGCCTGCGGGTGTTGGGGAGGGCATCCTCAGTGTGGCTGCCTGCCTCCTTTGGCCCGGGGTCCTCACCCCATGCCTAGCCACTGCCCCTCTTCTTCCCCCCACCCCTGCCCCTACACCCAGGACCCTGGCAGGTGGCTGGGCACGAGGGCAGCTGCTTTCCTGCTGCCCATGGTCTCAGCTGGCTGCCTGCCCTCCCCCGCAGATCTCCCTTATCTCGGGCCATCGGAATCCCTCTGGCCATGCCATGCCATGCAGTGCCAGCTCAAGGTCACCTCCAGAGGGTTCCAGCACTTGCTCACTGCACAAGGCCTCTTCTGCCTTGCCTGAAAATGTGGATTTTTTTTTTTTTTTTAAAGAGCCAGGTCCTTGTTTGGAGTTCTCCACTTTCCATCCCAGGGATCAGGGCCAAAGTGGAGTTGGTGGGGAGGTGAAGGGATGGCAGCGGACTTCAGATCAGAAGGCCAGGGTTTTGCCCGAGACTCCGTGCCTCTCTGGCTCATTGTATAAACTTGTACTAGTCACTTCCTCTTTCTGAGTCTCAGTTTCCTCAACCGGAAAGAATATGGCTGGACCAGATGCTTTCCAAGATCCCAACTTCTAGGAGTGTGTGACTAAATCTGTACTCTGCTTCAGAGTGGTTGGGTTTGCTACAGTTATATGAAAAGCTTTTTTTTGAAAATTAGAAATATTGGCAAACCCTATCCCCCTACTACGTAGGAAGAAGTTTCCACAGTCAGAAGTTTCCCCAGGAAGAAGTTTCCCCAGAAGTTCAGCAGAGATGGGAAAGAGAGAACCAGTACCTCCAGGAGAGAGGAGAGGAGCGGGGGGCCACACAGAAAGGAGGGGGGGATCCTGAGGTTCCCGATTTTGGCAGCACACTAGAATCATCCACGGAGCTTCTGAAAATGACATGCCTATCCCACACCAGATCAGTTAAATCTGAATTTCTACCTGGGGTGGAACTGATATTCACATTTGTTAGAAGCTCCCCAGGTAAGTGTGAGGGAGGTTAAGGACCAGTGTTTGAGGGAGATGCTCTACCTGCAGCCCCCTCTCTCGTGTGTGTGCTGCAGTGGAGGCACCCTGCCCCCTGCCCACCAGGGACAGATACTCCAGACATGTCCTCCTCAGTCAGGTTGTCTCCAGGAAACATCCACATGTGCTCGGCTGTGCCAGCAGTCCCCTGATCCACTAGGGGATTGAGTGTTATCCCGCCAGGCTAACACATCTGGTCCTGAGCACAGGATATATTTGTGGGTCCCAGGAAAAGGCAGAACCCCTGCACTGTGATGTGTTTTCATCTGCGTAGTATCCATGTATATATCCATATAATGTATATTTATTTATTCAGCCCCAAATGAATGGATGCATGAATTGTTTCCAATCCATGTTAAGATAAACTGCAGTGAATAAACTTGTACATAATATTTTTGCATTTATGTAAGCATACCTGTAGGATAAATTCTAAGGAATGGAATTGCAGAATTTAGGGGTATATACACCCACAATTTTGATAGGCTTTGCCAAACTGTCCTCCAAATGGTTTGTCCACAAGGAATAAATGAAAGGGCTTGTTTCTCCACACCCTTGCCTACTGAGCGTGTTGCCCACTTTTGGATTTTTGCCAATCCAACAGGAGAGAAGTGGAATATTGGTGCAATTTATTTGCTCTTTTCTATTACGAGTGATGTTGAGCTTTTTCATATGTTTAAGAGAGATTTTTGTTTCCTATTCTGTATGAACTGTGTAAAAATCTGTTGCCTTCTTTTCTGAAGGATTGCTAGTCTCTTCTCAATTTTTAGGTTCTTTTTTTTAATAGTCAAGAGATCATTTCTTTGGTTTTTATATGCATTAAAAATATTTTTAAGGAGGCATAGGGTATATGGGGATCCTCTATATTTTCGATGTAACATTTATGTAACCTAAAGCTCCTTTAAAAAAAAAACAAAAAACATATCCTGAGAAAGAAATATGAATTACCTAACAATAGTTATACATAAATATCCTCATTATAATAATGTAGTGAAAAACTAGAAAACTATTAAACTAAAAAAAGAGAAACAAAATAGAAAAAAGCTGAACTTACAGCTATGAGTATGCAAATATAAATTATAATATATCCACCTGAGAAGAAAATACTTTTTATTTAAAATATATTTTTTACCAGTTTAAAAAACGAAAGGCCCACTGTTTGAGAGCACTGGTTCTCAGACTTCAGCGCATCGGAATCTCCTGAAAGGCTTGTCACCACAGGGCGCTGGGCTCTGCCGGCAGCGTTTCTGACTCGGTAGGTCTGGGATGAGGCCAGTACTAGTTTCCTACGGCTGCTTTAACACATTATCACAAACTTAGTGACTTAAACAACACAAATTTGTTACCTTACAGCTCTCAAGGACAGAAGTCAGAAAGGAGTCCCACTGAGCTAGGAGCAGGGTGGCACAGGGCTGCGTCCCTGCCCTTGGGGGTGGGGTGGGAATCCGTTTCTTTACCAGTTCCAGCTGCCAGAGGCTGCCTGCATTCCCTGGCCTGCGTCTGTCACCACACCTCCTTCTCCCACTCTCCTGCCTCCTTATTGCACTTAGAAGGACCCTCGTCGTTTCATGCTCCCACCCCAACTCAAAATCCCTAACTTAATCACGCAGATAAAGTCCCTTTTGCTGTGTAAGGTAACATATGCACAGGTCCCAGGGATGAGGGCGTGGGCATGTCTGGGGGACCTCCAGAATTTGCACTTCTAACAAGCTCCTAGGTGATGCGGAAGCTGATGTCCTGGGTACCACATTTGAGAACAACTGCTTTGGAGCTGATGGAGGGTGAGACCCAAAGGAGCCGAAGCTGCCCTGAGAACTAGGCCTCTGGGGGAAAGACGGGCAGGAGGGTTTGGGATAATCTTAGCTAATATGAGTTCCCCTTTGCTGCCCCTCCCACATGCTCAGGAAAGCCTCAAGAAAGACATAACTCATCAAGGCATTCAAGGGAAGATTCCTGCTTCTTTTGGGTGTGACACTTGGGGAGACCCACCTTAAGGTGGGAGCAAGGGGTTCAGCCAATGTAAGTCACAGGTGGGTTGGAGGAGTAGGAAATCTTATCCTCTGAAGCAGAGGCCACGTTAGACGGTGTTTCTAATCTGCACATACTTGTGCTCAGAGTCCCTCTTCCCTAATCCCTTATCCTTTCATTTCCCTTCCTGCTAGATCCTGTCCAGTCCACCCACAATGCTTGCCTCAAGAACACTTCATAGTTTCGTTTTCCTCAGTTGTTCAGCCCGTTTGACGCCGACTGAGAAGGGTACTCATTCCATCATTTTTTGTTTGGTTGGTTATTCATTATTTGTATCAGGTCTGATTTGAGAAAAGAGTTAAGGCAGTCTACGATTAGTGAAGAATCTAAGCTTTGTGCTGTGTTGGAGTTTCAATCCATGAGAGCCACTTTTTTTTAAATTTGCACAGCCAGTAAAGAGAATTACAGCCAGCAGTCTTAGATTTTTCCAACAGAAGAACCTGTGGTACATTGTAGTACAATGTTCCATTGACAAACATTTTATATATTAAATGAATGATAAGTTGTTTTAAGCACTTCCCAGTTCCAGAGGCTCTGAATCTAACACTAAATGACCATCTCATGAGGAACTCTATTGATTTGCTCAGAAGACATTGCTTCTTCTTGGCAGAACCAAATGAGAGGGAGGCTCAGATTGTTAAGTAAAATCTTTCTCACACGTGTCTGGTGTCTTGACTCTTTATGCTCTTGAGAACCCTGGAATGTAAATATTCTTCAAGCCTGCCACACACATTTGTTTATCTCTGGAGAACTATCTATCCAAGTCCTTGGTCCTTTTTTTAATTGGGTGGTTTGTCTTTTTGTTGTTGAGTTGTAGGAGTTATTTATATATTCTGGGTGTTAAACCCTTACCAGGCATAAAATTTGCAACTTTCTCCAGTTCTGTAGGTTGTCCTTTCCTTTTTTTTTTTTTTTTTTTTTTTTTTAAGGAGGTACCAGGGATTGAACCCGGGACCTTGTACATGGGAAGCGGATGCTCAACCACTGAGCTACACCCGCTCCCCTCTTTTCACTTTCTTGATAATGTCCTCTACACAAAACTCTTAATTTTGATAAAGTCCATTTTATCTACTTTTTTCTTTTATTGCTTGTGCTTTTGGTGTCATAGCTAAGAATCCATTGCCAGATCCAAGGTCATGTAGTTTTGCCCTATGTTTTCTTCTAAGAGTTTTGTGGTTTTAACAATTATATTTAGGTCATTGATCCATTTTGAGTTAATTTTTTTAAATGATGTAAGGTAGGAGTCCAACTTTATCCTTTGGCAGGTAGAAGTCCAGCTGTCCCAGCATCATTTGTTGATCTTTTAATTTTAACCAAGCCTAAATCAAAGTGATTTTTTTTTTAGACTTATAATTCCTATTTCCATACAGAGATACAGAAAATATAACAAAACTACATAAGTCAAAAGCAAGCAAGAAACTTTTATAACTCAACAACAAAAAGACGTAGCCCAATTTAAAAATGAGAAAGGACTTGGATAGATGTTTTTCCAAAGAAGATATGCAAATGACAAATTAGTACATATAAAGATAATCAGCATAGTTAATCATTAAGAAAACACAAATCAAAACCAGAGTGAGATATCCATTTCACACCGACTAGCATGACTATTTAAAAACCAAACCAAAACAAAAAAAACAGAAAATGACAAGTGTTGGTGAAGATGTAGAGAAGTTAGAACCCTCATGCAGTGCTGGTAGAAATACAAAATGGTACAGCCACTGTAGAAAACAGTTTGGTGATTCCTCGAAAAATTGGATGTAGAATTACCATATGACTCAGCAGTTCTACTCCCCAAAATATTGAAAGCAGGAGCTTAAACAACAACTCGTATGTGAATGTTCATGGCAGCCTCGTTCACAAGAGCCAAAAGGTAGAAACAACCGCAATGTCTATCAGCTGATGGACGGAAAAAGGAAATGTGGTATGTCCATACAGTAGACTACTTTTCTGCTCTAAGAAGGATGAAATACTGAAACATGCTGCAGTGTGGATGAACCTTGAAAGCATTCTGCTAGGTGAAAGAAGCCAGACATAAAAGGCCACATATTGTGTGATTCCATGTAAATGAAATATCCAGATTAGGCAAATCCACAGAGACAGAAAATAAGTTTGTGGTTGCCAGGGACTGGGAGCAGGGAGCAATGCAGAGTGGGTGTGAGGTTTCCTTTCGTGGTGATAAAAATATTTGGGAGCCAGATAGAGGTCATGGTTACACATGTGAATGTACTAAATGCACACTTAAAAATGGTTAATATAGTGATTTCACTGATGGTTAAATAGTGATTTGGGCAGTAGATGAGGACTGTGGTTAATAATACAAATACAAGAATGCTCCTCTATTACAAGGTTTTATTCTGAATATGATAATACATGGGAAAACTACAGCTAACACAACTTATAGACTATAGTTAACAATAATATTGTAATATTTTTGTAGCAAAGCAAAGAAGGTACTATATGAATGCTAAAGATAAGAAAAAGAATAAGGGATTTCGTTTTATGAGATGTGAATATGATCAAGCAAATTTTTTTTTCCATTTCCTTTATTAACAAGGAGACCTTGGTCATGTCATTTAACCAATCTGTGCTCTTTTATTTATCTTTCCGAACACTGGAGAAACAAGTGAGTTTGTTTTTAGGATTAAATAAGATAAATGTGCCTAGACAGGATCTTTTTAAAGTAATGCTTCCCATAATTTGTTGAGCTGCCTTTTGTCTGTTATTTTATTTTTTGACGTTAAAATAGTTTTTCTTTTAAAAAAGTGCTTAAAGCAGTGAATTTTTGTCATGTGAATTTTACCTCAATTAAAAAAAAAAAAAGTAAGTGAGAATGTGATAGGGTGTGTCTTTTTATAGTTGCTTCATTCCTGGGTCAAATTTATGTCCTTGTTTTTCCCTATCACATCCTCACTCTTTTGTTTGTTATTGAGATAGGTGTCATCTTCGTGCTCAGACAGGCCCAGCAGCTCCCAGTACTACATACAAGGCTGCTAGCACGACACGGACACACAGGTGAGCTGATACCAAGAGTTGTAATATTGAAATATTTCTGTACTCATTGGTAAATCGCCACTTTCCCCAGCTCTCCAAGTACTCCCCAGCCGTCCTGGACTTCCCCCAAATGCAACAGAAGAGTTAATGCCCAGCACAGCAGGGGGCCTTTATGTCCTTGCTTCCTCTTCTGGTCTATTCTGATCAGTCAGGGCCCTGATATGCCATTAATAAATATTTTGAAAATCTTCCCTATGTTTTCTCCTTTATGTTGAATGGGGAAGAGAAGGCATTTCCCCCAGCATTCTCAGTACAAGTCTGAATTTCAATCTGATTGGATCAGCTTAAGCCACACATTCATCCCTCTGCCAATCACTGTGGAAGGGACTGAAAAGCACTGATTGACCTAGGCTAGATCACATGATTATCCTTCACCCCACCAGACCCAGCGTGGGCAGTTCATCTGGGAACAGGGTGGTAAAGCAGAAACTCAAGGACTTCAGAATCAGACATATCCAGGTTAGTTCAATTCATAGCATCAAATATACATCAAGCACCTATAGCACCAGGTTCTGTGTTAGGCACTGGGCATAAGGTAGCACACAAAACAGACCTAGTCCCAGCCCTAATGGAGACATTAAATGAGTGTATCAGTCATCTATTGCTGTGTAACAAACCATCCCAAAACTCAGTGATTTAAAACAACCACTATTTTATTTGCTCACCATTTTATGGATCAGCAGTTTGTGCTGGGTTCAGCTCAGTGATTCTTCTGGACTCACTCGCGGCTGCAGACCTCTCATGGCTCAATTGGGGATGGGGGATCTAAGGTGACCTCACTCCCAGGTCACCTGGGATGTTGGTTGTTGGTGGAACCAGGGTCCTCTAGCAGGCTAGCCTGGGCTTCTTCACTTGACAGCAGTGTCCAAGAGGGCTAACCCACTGCACAAGTGCTTTTCAAGCCTTTGAGTGTGTCATCCTGCTAATGTGTCATAGGCCCAGGAAAATCACACAGCGAGGCTCAGTGTCAGTGTGGAAAGAGGCTTTACAAGGGTGTGGATACGGAGGGGCGTGATCCATTGGAGACATACTGTAACCGTTTACCATGCTTCATAACAAACATTAAAAAAAATGACAAGTTATAATTACTGCTCTGAAGGAAGTGAGCAGCATGCTGTAAGAGAGAACAGGAGGGACTTCATTTAGATGGTAGTCAGGGAGGCCTCCTGAGAAGGGGCCATTTACACTGACATCTAAAGGAGGAGCAGCCACCGGAAGGCAGGGAAGGTTCTGGAAGAAAGGAGAGCTAGTGGTCCCCGGCATCACCTGGGACTTGTTAGACATGCAGCACCTCCACCCTGGCCCTGCCAAAGCAGATCCCCAGGTGATTTAACACGATCCCCAGGTGATTTGGGAGCACGGTCAAGTGCAAGGAGCTCCTGACTCTCAGGGAGAGGGAAGGAAACAGCACAGCTGGACCATACCGCCTGGGTGTGCTCTTCGCATCCTAGAAGTTTCTGCTGCCTTTCCCCACTGCCCTGCACCCTCACAGGCCGCCCCCCCCCCGGCACGGCTGCCCGGTGTGGAGAGCTTTGGTTCAGCAGCAGCCCCCAGAGGGAAGCACCTGCAACCGGAGCTGAGCCGGCTCTGGCAGGGCACTTGTCCCCTGGTAGGCGGGGACAGTACAAATGGGGCCTCTGTTTATGTGTACACATCTCCCTGTGGGGCAGAGGCCAGCTGTGGAGGAGCTTGTTCTGGGCACCCCGCGTGCCCCTGGAAGGCCAGACTCTCAGGGCTGCTTAGTCGTCTGGCCCCTCACCTGGTATGGCGGTGATGAAGGGCTCTCAGGTCCCTTCAGCCACAAGGCTACAAAGATGCCTTCCTGGTGGGCAGGTGGGTGGCATTCAGCCATCATGCCGGAGTGACCACTGGTCCCAGTGGCCCAGGGCTGTTTTCACCTGGTGTCCAGGGGTAATTATTAATAACCTCCCCCTTCACTCTCAGAATTGTCCTGGTTTGGATGATGAGTTAAAGGGTCATCTTAATCATAGCCTGAGTTTGACCCCCAGACCTGCAAGACGGTGACACTGGAAGCGGACTGGTCCAGGAGTCAGGAATATGAACCCTTGGCTGGCCCCACTGCTGACCTTGAACAAGTTGCTTTCCTTTCTGAATTGAGCAGATTGGATCAGAGGACCAGTCCTAGCTGGGGGGTTAAGCAGTGTGAGACCACCACTCCCTGCGGTGCCTTCCCCACCCACAGGTCAGTGAGGGCACTGCCCCTTCGCGAATGTGTGAGCTCACCGTCCTCTGGGGACCCCACATTCTGCTAGTTTTTCTTCTCCCAGGCGCTCCTGTCTGAGCTCAAAGGGTCCCCAGGCTGGTGCCTGAGCCTGCCTCCTGGCTCTGTGCCAGCGGGACTCCTCGCCTGTCTGCTGACCCTGCCCTCTCCACCCTGCTCAAGTTTCAAGTCAACCCGTCTTCAGCCTTGGGACAAACAAGTGAATGACCTGCCACTGTTTCTCCAACTGTCCCAGGAAGCTGAGGATGTCAATCTTGCAGGATTAGAGATAAAGTATAGGAGGGGCCTGGCTCACAGCCGGGGTGGCAAGAGCAGGGGCGGATCCCAGCACCCCCCAGATCTCCATCTTAATGCTAATGCCTCGGATTTCTCTACCTCAAAGCCAAAGCCCTGGACGGCTTGGACTGTCCTCACAAAATCGAGCACAGAAAGAGGTGATCTGCAGGTGTGAGAGTGCCAGGAAGGAAACTCTCAGTCACCCTCTGTACAGGAAGGTTCTGTGACAACCCTGGGTTCTCAGCTCCACCCCGCCCAGGGCGGGCTCCACCTGTCACTTAACTAGTGCATGTGGTGAGCAACGTGGACACTGAAATCCCTGGAAGACGAGTCAGAGCTTCAGGCCTCTCTAGTCAGGCTGCTCAGTTCCTCTCCTGCCCGCCCTTGCTCCTCGGGTCTTGCTTTCGGGTGCCTTGCTCTAGCAGAAAGAGCCCCGGCTTCGCCGTCTAATGCTTGCCGAGCTGAAGCCTGGGCGAGAGAATAACTGTCCCAGCTCACAGAATCGCGAGGGTTGTAGGAGGTGGTACCTGAAAAGGGCCTGGCCCGTGGCAGGACTCAGGGAACGTCGCCTTCCTCTCCTTTTACCCTGCTGACTTGCTGATTTCTGAGCACTGGCAACTTTCTGTGGGGCAAGATGAGAAAGCAAGAACCCTCTCTTGTTTGAATTCCTACTGCGGCACGACAAGTGATCCCGAGACCTTGCCTCTTAAAACAGCCATTGTTTTAGGTTAAGGGACATCTGGGATGTTTCCATTTTGGGATGATTATGTGTTAGAGAAAAGCTGGGACCCAGAGACTGACGGTTGCAGGCAGGAAGTTTATTGGGAAGCTCTCCCAATGGAGGGGGTCTGAAGAGAGACTTCAGCCCACCCCTGGAAGGTGGTGGATATGACTTTATACAGTACCTCACTAGGTGGGGAAACGGGCCAATAAGCTGACCAGCAAGCACAAGCAGCAAGGGGGGGATAAATGAATAAATAAATAAAATCTTTAAAAAAAAAAAAAAAAAGTGAATTCCTCTCGTGCATGGCTTGGGGGTAGTGAGCTAGGAGGTGGGGTATGCAGGAGGGCTTGGTGGTGCCTGGAAGGGGTGAGGGTCCTTATCTGCTCCATTCACACTGGGATGTGGCTCCTTTGTTCCCTTTTTTTTTGGGGGGGGGGGAATGCACGTAGGCTGTACCTTGCTCAATCCATAGGAATAGAGCCACAGCCTTATGACCTGTCCATCATTGCAAACCTTGTAAAGGGAACCCATAACATTCCTAACTCTTTCATTTTATATATATGATAAAGACCTAAGTAATGGGAATACTGGGCAGAACAGAAGGGTGAGGGGATTCGGGATGTCCACTCAGTCTGGCTACTTCCTGCTGTTATGGGGTGGTGATTTCTGTCCAGTGGGTTCTGATTTCTGGTTCACAATTTGGCGTGTGAATCAGATGAGAAGCTGTAAGAGACGAGGACCAAAAACCAGCAGCAGAAATCATAACAGTAGTGGTGCTATAATGGGTAAAAGGATTGATTTTCGGGGTGAAGTAAGAGAGAAGACTCTAAGATTTTCTTCTACCTGCCCAGTTTTGTTAATATAAAAACAGCAAGTTTCATTTATGATTGCACGATGCCTCCCGCAATCCTGGGATACTCTCATGGCTGGTTTTGAGATTAGTACATCCTGTTGGATTACAGACGGGTGGGGGTTTTGGGGTCATCTGTTATCCGGATGGGGGAGACCTACCAGCGCCGACCAGGGTCGTGGGGGGTTACTTTGCTAAATGGGGCTAACATTCCCAACTCTTTTTGAAATGGTTGGGTGGAGAGGGAGAGCGGGAAGCTGGGAGTCCATCATCTGGCAGCTTTCTGCTGTTATGGGGCGTTGTGGGATTCAGTTACTTGTTCCCCTTTTGGCGTTGAGATATTGTGGCTTCTGGCTCGGCAGCTGGCACTGTATTTTTGCAGCAGGAGAAGATCATGTACATGATCCTGGGTAACATCTCGGATGGCTGTTTGGATAAACTGAATTATTGCGCAGAAGATGTATGGACCTGCTGATATGAGGAGAACGAGTTATAATTGTGGCAAGGATAGGAATTAACCATGAAATTCAGGGTGGGCGGTGAGGTTATCGCCTCCAGGAGTCTGAGGAGAAGATGAATAATAAGATTATGTACTCAACATTGAACAATAATGGTTGACAGTGAAATTACATAATTTGGTGGGCTTACACACATAGAGTTTTAGTGGGAATAGGAGACTTTAGATTATTAACTGTGGTTTCATAACAGTGTTTTTGGGTGATTTTTTATTTTTCATAGATTTAAGATTCCCAACCAGAGGGCTGCATAGGCCTACGGTTAAAATGATTTTATTTTCTCCCAGTTTGTATAGTTTGAGGCATAGGCAAAAGTATAATTACTTCCCCTTTTGGGCCACAGGTTAAGGCTGGATAGAGTCTCTTAGATCATTGTTGTAAAGATTTCTTATCGCCTTTTATTTATTCTTTTAAAAAGCCATTTCTTTTTCTATAAGATTTGCTGGTTACAAGAGTTTCATGGTAGTGTCTGCAGCACTGAAAGCATACCTAGCCCCTTCTGAGAGTGGGAGGGGACCGATATAATCCACTTGCCATCATGCTACTGGAGTCTGTGCTCGGCCGATATGTCTCATCCGGTGAGGTAATTGTCGCAGTCATTGGAGTGAGCACGATGGACACTGGTGGGTGATGTTCATGAGCTGCTGGCGAGTGACAGGCATTTGGAACTTCTGGACCAGGCACCTCAAGGTCTGGTATCCACGACTTCACCTTTTCGGTGGAGCCACTCTGCTGCTTCTGGGTGTCAGTATGGCTCTGGATCTTCGCGAGGGTATCAAGAGAGATGTTGATAAAGGGATAAAGGGTTTTCAGTACCCCAACAATATTATAGACAGTTACCTGTTGCTGCTGGCAGGTGTCCCAGAAGTTCTTCCACAGCTCTCTCTTCCCCACAGAGGGCAGCCCACAGCAACTCATTGTTCCTGTCTTGTACTTTGGCTTCTCGCAATTGTGACTGAAGCCCAAGGGGTATTTGTTTGGAATGTTGCCTCTGCCACAAACCCCACCCAAAGCCAATATTGGCTACATCCAATTTATAGGGTAAGTTAAGGTTCACCACCCCCCTTACTGCTTAAACTTGTGTTATTGCCCTCTTTACTCTTTTTTTTTTTCTAATTTTTTCTAAAGAGCAGCCTGTTTGGAGGTTTTTCTCAGTTCCATGCACAACTTTTTCTGATTAACACATATAATGGGTTTTTTTTTTTTTTTTTTTTTTAAGATTTATTTATTTATTTCTCTCTGTGTGTCCATTCACTGTATGTTCTTCTATGTCTGCTTGTCTTCTATTTAGGTGGCACTGGGAACCGATCCTGGGACCTTCTGGAGTGGGAGAGAGGAGCTCAATCCCTTGCACCACCTCGCTCCCTGTTCTGCTGTCTCTCATTGTCTCTCCTCTGTGTCTCTTTTTGTTGCACCATCTCTCCACGCACGGCAGCATTCCACTCAGGCCAGCACTCCTGTGCAAGCCAGCACTCCACATGGGCCAGCTTCCCACGTGAACCAGCTTGCCTTCACCAGGAGGCCCCGGGAATTGAGCCCTGGACCTCCTCTATGGTACACAGGAGCCCAATCGCTTGAGCCACATCCATTTCCCTATAATGGTTTTAATATCTGAGCTAAATGAGGGATAAAGGGTTTTCAGTACCCCAACAATATTATAAACTCTATTAATATGAGAAAACATCGTACTTTATCAATTACAGCAGAAGGTAGAGTTTTTGTTTTCCTTAACTAAACAACATTAAAGAATTTGATACAGCCAGGACTTTGTAGCTTGTCCCAATTGTCTGCCCATCCCAGGCTCCTGAGATAAGATACCATTGTCTCTGATGCTTCTTTTAATTCTGAAAAAGGGATTACTAGTTAACATAATATCATCAATAGGGTTACAGCTACAGGTTTTTCCACGCAGCCAGAATCTTTGCCACCAGGCCAGGACAGATGGTTGGGCTGTGCACTGCAAAATCCACCCTTGACCTCTCACATGAAGGTGAATGCAGGCTGATTGACTTGCTTAAACAGATACTAAAGAAAGCTTTAGCAAGGTTTAAAACCAAGTGATAGCTGGGGGTTGGATGTGGCTCAACTGGTTGGGTGTCTGTCTCCCATATGGAGGGATCTGGGTTCAATCCCCAGGACCTCCCGGTAAAAAAAAAAAACCCAAAAACCAAGTGATAGTGACATAGCTGGATATTAATTTTTATAACAAACTTGCAATATTTGGGACTGCTACAGACAGCAGTGGTGTTACTTTAATTCGTGATAATCTACTGTTACGCACTACCCCTGGCAGCCCTCAATGGCCACTCTTCTTCTGCAGCCATAGAGCTGCTGCTTTAGCAGAGGTGGGCAAATCAGAGGAACACAAGCTAAAGCATCCGCCTCTTGATTTCTAGGCAGAGAGGTTGTTTCTGTGACACATACCATTTAAAGAAAAAATAATTAAAACCATGATTAGTAACACTATATCTAATATTATGTTGAAACATTTTTAGATTTTCAGGAATTTTATGCACTCTTTAAGTAGTCATATGAACATTTTACTTTGATTAACAGAGGGTTAAAGAATTTAATTTTATAACGTTCTCAAACACTTTCCATTTAACTTATATCAGATGCCTAAGGTGAAAGATATTTTTCAGGATTTGACTCTGAGAAGACAGGTTTGAACATTATGTTCTTTTAAAAGTGATGTTACCAGATTTTGTCTAGGTTCTTGACTATGCTGCAGAAATGAATTTCAAGAGCATGCCACGTTGATGAGGCCAGGAATTTATTAAGGTAGGGAGGGAAGAGAAATGGGAGAAAATAACAGATCACAGGTCCCTGGTAGAGGGTAAGGGGCTGAAGAGTGATAAAGAGGACCGACTTATAGACTACAATTTCCCATTATAGATTATAAACGCCCAGGTTTTACTTGAGTGTTGATCCAGGCAGGGGTGGGGCAGGGTGAGAGCAGGGTGCAGAAGGCAAGAGAGGGAGAGAGAGCTGGAGAGTGTCCAGCCTTTGCGCTTGCTTTTTAAACCATTAATTATTCTGCCCTTTTGCTAATGACAGGGGAGGAGTTCCAGCTCTTTGCTGTTTTGATTGATTACCCCACCCATAAATCCCTCAGAAGGGCCCAATGGTTATGTCCCTGGGGAATATCTGGGGCTTCTCCTGGCTTCCAGAAGAAATCCCATTCGTGAGGGTCTTCCAGCAGCCATCTATTGATTCCCTATTTTACTAGCCTGCTTCAATAAGATTTATTTTTCTTAAACAGCCAAGGAAATGATAAAGTTAAAGTATGATAAGCTATTTTGATAAAAGAGATTTTTTCTTTTGTATACTGATTAGCCAGGAGAAAAACGTTTTGCAAACTTTTGCTGAAACAGACCACTGATTTGGGGAATTTTGTTATTTTAGCAGAGAAAGAACAAAATTTTAACTGCATCAGTATACTATTTGATATTACAGCTTTTAAAACTTTATAGATAGACCCAATAAATTTTACTCAACTTTAACTGCAAAAATTTCTTTTTCACAAATCTTCTGCAGTTTCTGTATTCATTCAGGTTTTGTATGCATTCTATACATCCTACATACGTAAGTTGCTAAAATGATTTTGGGAACTGTCTCAAAGCAAATTTCTTACAACTTAACAGTTACCATGATTACATTAATTAACAGGTATTTTGTTTTAACTGTGCAGAAAAAACTAATTTCCCCATTATATTATGAAAACCTAAGATTCCCAATGGAATCAAAATTATTTTCTCTGTATCACCACTTAAATATGCAGATTGAGGTGGCCTCTGACAGGTTTTCCTGTCATGCATAGACTCAGTTGCTGTTTAATAATGATTTCCTGTAATTATCCATTTGCATATTTCAATTTAAGCAATGCTTTCTTATAACTCTTCATAACCACATAAAGTATAGTTACTTCATTTCAAGACAAACTCCGCCTTCACAGAACACATTCCCTTACTTAATGCTACCACAATACCTTCTACAACTTGCCATATGCGTTCAAGTTTCGTCCTACACACTTCCATTCTGATTTTATGAAAACCAGCCATCTCATCTTAGGACAAAACACACTTTCTTGAACAAACTTACCAAATTTCAGTCAGCACTCCTACAAACTTTTTACTTTTTTCAATATCTGTTTAAGTTTCACATCCTTCATTTCATTCTGTGAAGAAAAATAAACTATTCATTTCAATTTAGGCAAGAACTATTTTTTATGAAGAAATTTGTAGTAATTTCATTAGTCAAGACTTATAATTTTCATCACTTTAAAGATGTTAATATACATAATGCTAATTTATCTTGTTAGTATTCATAGCTAATTACTAATATAAGCACCTATTTAATTTTTGGCCATTTGAATAGAGCTGTTTAAGAATTTTCATTTATCAATTTAATATTACCATCCGGAGGTATCAAAATACACACTGAACAAACAGACAAACACAACAAGAGTTATGACACAGAGACAGAAACATAAAGCTCATTAACTTGACTCATAATTCTTACTCCTTTGGTGTGGCTATTTTTAGTTTTTTTTTTAATATCTTTGATTTTATTGCTTTTAAGATGTTTTTTCTTCTGGAATCTGTGTTGCTTGTAATATGCAAGCTTGTTTTTGGAAACACTTTTACTAGTAATCAGCAACAGTTAGGAATATTTGAGCACTATAAATGCAGTTAAGCTTTTATTTAGCAGTTTAGATGGACAGGTATTTAATATATTTTGGATTATTGCCTTTTAGAAGTACACTCAGAATTAGGAGTTAGCTAAAAGCTTACTTGTAAGAGGCGAGCAATTGTAGGTTTGTCAAGTAAGATTATTAGGGACAGCTGGGTGTTGAAATTTTTGATAAGATGAGAAGGATTAGAGGAATAGGACGGGACATGGTGTTTGATTTGGGAGATATCAGAGAGGGAGACGGGGACGTGAATGCGCGCAATGCTTTCTGTCTGGGCCACTTCCTGGAGAGAGAGAGGGCAGGAGCTGGGGAAGGAGGCTGGAGAGCGGGGCGTTGGGCTTGAGAGCGGGTGGTGGTGGGTGGGGAGGAGGGAGCGGGTTTAGGGGGAGGTGTGGGGGAGCAGGAGGATGATGGAGGAGGTTCAGGGGGGCGCTGATGAGGCACAGGGCGGACGAGGAGAGGTGTGATGGGGCGACGGCGTCAAGTGGGAAGAAGGGTTTTCTGTGTGCAGAGGGCAGGGAGGGGTGGGGAGGGGGGGCGAGTGCAGGCCCCAGCGCCTGTATGAGGAGGGGGGACAGTTGGGACGGAAGCTTTTGAGGAGCTTTTGGTGTAAAAGAACAACTTGGTAAGAAGAACAGGATTGACAGAGAGGCAGTTACAAAGATAAAAGAAGGCCTGGACGTAAGGAATTCTGGGCCCCTTGCCACTGCCCTGGATAAGGTTCTTTAAGTCTCAGAGAATTTGGAAATTGGAAGGACCGTTCTCCGTCATTGGTTTTCATTGTCCAGTTTGTATTGCAGCCACACAGCGGCCGAATAGAAAATGAGTTTTTTAGGTCTGATGTCTCCTTTTGGGTGCAGCATTTTAAGGTTGTGGAAGAGACAGCCCAGAGGTGTGTTTTGCGGGGCGGGGGCGAAATTGAATTCCTCGTTTTCGGTGGCGCAGGCGAGACTCAGGATCTCTAGGAAACGGGAGATTCTGAATGAGACAGGCATTCCCGAATCAGTCAGAAATCTCCAAGGAAACAGGAAACCGTGCTTGGAGCCAGATGCCTCTGGAGCCAAGGGGTTTCTTCCCACGAGGACTCCTTGACTCACCCAGCCACGATTCCATGTCCAGTGTTGGATGTGCATTTGGCCACGGCAGGGGGCTCTTATCTCCATATGGGACGGAGAGTCCCCTGATCCCAGGTTTTCTTCTCTTATTCTTTCCATCAGTCTCAAAACCCCAGCCCGGGTTTTAGCACCAAGTGTTAGAGAAAAGCAGCGCTCACTGGGACCCAGAGACTGACGATTGCAGGCAGGAAGTTTATTGGGAAGCTCTCCCAACAGAGGGGGTCTGAAGAGAGACTTCGGCCCACCCCTGGAAGGTGGTGGATATGACTTTATACAGTACATCACTAGGTGGGGAAACGTTAGTCCGTGGGGAGGGGGTTAGCGTCCGAGTACAGCTGGGGCCAATAAGGAGCTGTGAAAGTGAATTCCTCTTGTGTATGGCTGGGGGTAGTGGGCTAGGAGGTGGGGTATTCTTGGAATTCAGGGGGGTTTGGTGGAGCCTGGAAGGCGTTCCCACTGGGATATGGCTCCTTTGTTAATTTTGGGGGGGGAGATGCACGTGGGCTGCACCTTGCTCAATGGATCAGAACGGAGCCACAGCCTGATGACCTGTTAATCACTGCAAACCTTGTAAAGGGGACCCCAGCACATTATGAATAACCTATTCCGAGGTTACTAGCTCATGGAACATGAGTGGTCTCTGTGAGCAAATCTGCCGCCCTTCCCAGATTTCTCCTGGTGAGTGTTTTAAATGATGTCCCATACCAAGCTGAGCCTTGAGGGGTCAGTTTCAAGCTGAGTTAACCTTGAAGGCTAGATGTGGGAGTTGGACACCAGGATGAGAGGTCTGGAGCAAGGACAGGGAGAGAGGCCATTGAAACATTTAAAGAAAGGAAGACAAATAAATATGCATTGTTGTGTAATAAAAAATAAAGTGTTTTTATTTAAAAGAAGAATATGCTGGATTGGGAGAGGGAAGCCAGTAGAGGCTGTATTAGTCAGCCAAAGGGGTGCTGATGCAAAATACCAGAAATCTGTGGGCTTTTATGAATGGTATTTATTTGGGCTAGAAGCTTACAGTTACCAGGCCCTAAAGCATAAGTTACTTCCTTCACCAAAGTCTGTTGCCATATGTTGGAGCAAGATGGCTGCTGACACCTGCAAGAGTTCAGGCTCTTTCTCTTAAGGCTCCATGGTCCCAGCTTCTTCCAATATCAGCTGTAGGCTGGGATAAGTCTCGTCTTTCTCCCGGGGCTCGTTCCTCTCCGGGCTCAGCTGCTCTGCTATCTCCACAGGGTCAGCTGTAGACTCTCAGGTGAACGGCTCGTCTCTCTTCCCGGGGCCTCTGCCGTGTCTAGTGGAGCTTTCTCTCCTTCCTCACATATCTGCTTCTCTGTGTGTTTACTTCCCGGGGCTCCAATATCAAAACTCAAACTCTCTCCTCTGCCGGGTCATTTTCTCTGTGAGTTGGAGACTCAATGTCCTACTGATGTGGCCCAATCAAAGCCTTAATCATTATTTAATCAAGTAAAAGTGAAACCTCTAAATCCAATATAATCTAATATGCCCAGAGGAACAGACCAGTTCACAAACATAAACAAATATCTATTTTTGGAATTCATAAACAATATCAAACTGCCACAGACGCCATCAGAAAGGAGCATCCAGCAGGGAAGTTGATTTAGAAAAGCCGAAGTTAAAGACAGAGGGGTCTTTCATCCTATGGGGAGGAGTCTCTTGCCAGGATTGAATAAAGTCCTAAGGAGCTGCCTGGACAGACCTCCCACCAGAGCCAGGAGTGACAGACGGCCTCTGGGCTGGAGGAGCTGGGCCTGAGGAGTGTGAACTGAGCTTGGGGCATGCCCGTCTCCCATGGGTCACAGCAGAAGGCTATTGGTAGAACTTGGTCCACTCGTGGAGGGCGCGGTGGCCTAGCTCTCAGAGGCCAGAACGCCTTAGCCAGCCAAGGGAGTGAACTCCTAGAGGAGGACGTTGGACAATCTCTCCTTCCTTTATTCTATTATTACCATGGGCCATCCCCAAGGCCTTGGAGTGACACTTTCTGAAGACTCTCCTCCTCCAAGGCCCAATCCACCTTAAAGTCCTGAAAAGGGAGTTAGGGGAAAACAAAACAAAACATGCCACACATGCATCCATTTGACCTTTGCTCTCTCCTTGGACTTTGAACCTCCAGCTCATCCCAGGCATGCAGCTTCCCCTGCATGTGCTCAAGACATGTTTCGGAGGGTTCCCTCATGCCAAAATCAGGTCAGCCCAGAGAGGAGGTGATTGTGGGGCACTGTGGGACTCATCTCCAATCTGTAACTGGCTGCTGGGCCTGGTTGCAGAGCAAGCTGTTCTCAGGGGAAGAAGGTGGCCTGTGCCCTGATTGCTTTACCCACCACAACTCAACTCCAGGCAGGAGGGCTGCAGGAGTCTGTAGGGCCAAAGAACATGCGTCCTCTCTTCCTGAAAAGGACATGTGGCCTGGTGATTCCTAGGAGACAGACAAATGGACAAGCCACACCCTCCTACCATTCTATGCTCCTCCAGCAAATGGTCACAAAGGCCCTCGGCTCTCTGTTAGGGGCAGAGGACACAGAGCTAAGTGAGACACCACCTGTGGTAGCCAGCCTCCAAGAGGCCTCCCAGGGAGCCGTGCTTCCTGATGCTCCTCAAGTTGAGTCAGTGTCCGCCTTATGACCAGCACAATAGGCTGAAGGGCCAGTGGCTGCCTTCTAAACGAGGTCATAAAAGCCTTTGTCCTTTCCACCCTGCTCTCTGGGATCACTCATTCTGGGGAAATCCAGCTGTATTACTCAGGGTTTTACAGGAAGTAGAACTGGCAGGCTATATATATAAACACCCACACACATACATACATATGTAAATGTTAGGAAGTTTATCATAGGGATTGACAAGTTCAAATCCACAGGGCAGGCCACAAATTGAGAACTCTGATGAAAGTGTCGGTGGATTCCCCAGACTAGCCGGTTGAAGTCGAGCTAGAAATCCTTTCGCGCTGCTGAAGTCATGAGTTCCCTCTTTAAGGCCTTCAACTGATTGGTTGAGACTTCTCTCAGTGCTGAAGGCAATCTCCTTTGTTGATTGTAGATGTAATCAGCCAATACATGTAATCATTTGAAACATTTTAAAGAAAGGAGATCAAATAAATATGCATTGTTGTGTAATAAAAAAAAATAAATTTTCTTTTTAATACTTTTATTTTTAAAAAAGGACAGACTGGACTGGGAGAGGGAAGCCACTAGAGGTCATCAGAAAGGAGCATCCAGCAGAGAAGTTGATTTGGAAAAGCCACTAATGATTGAAATCCACACAATATGCTCACACTAACAATCAGGCTAGTGCTTGCTTGACCAAACAGCTGGACACTGTGAACTAGCCAAGGTGACACATCAACTTAACCATCTCACCAGCTGTCATGTCTCATACCCAAGCAGTTCCTTGGAGAGGCCATGTGGAGAGGAACCAAGGCCCCCAGCCAACAGCCAGTACCAACTTTCCAGCCATTTAAAAGTGGATCTTCTAGCCCCAGTCAAGCCTTCAAATGAGGGCAGCCCCAGCTGACATATGCCTGCATCTTCATGAAAGATGTGAGGGAGAATTGCCTAGCTAAGTCCACAGAAGTTGTGAGAGATGAAAAATGATTCTTGTTATTTTAAGCCACTAGAATTTGGGGTATTTGTTATGCAGCAATAGATAATTAATATGCTATCCCTGCCTGCAACAAACTCTCAGTTCAGTGGGAGATATTGAATCAGCCCTTTAGAACAGCATTGGCCAGTTCCAGGCAAGACAAGGCTAAGTGAGCTCAACCACACCCACTAGGAAAAAGTGGAAATTCAAGAACCATTGGCACCTTTGATATCCTTGGACCTTCTCTTCCCTTTTCTATCTCCATCACTTTTCCACCCCACCTGACCTTCCTAGATCTTCAAACTGCACTAGTCCAGAACACAGACCAGCCCTACTCCTACTGCCCCTCCACCAGGACAGAAATAAATCAAGGCAGATATTTAAGTAAACATAATCTTGCAAGACATATATGACAGTGTGATAAGAGCAAACCTTCACTCATTCATCCATCCATCCATCCGTTCATTCATTATTTACTTCATGTAACCACGTGCCATGTACTTTCCTGGGCTCTGAGGATCCATGAGCAAAACAGACAAAAATCTCTGCCCTGGAAGAGCGTATATATTTTTTCTTTTTATCGAGAAATAATTTACATACACTGAAATGCTTTTTTTTTTTTTTACCGGGAGGTCCCGGGAATCGAACCCAGGTCCCTCCATATGGCAGACAGACGCCCAACCATTTGAGCCACATCCGCCCCCTGAAATGCTTTAATCTTGACTGTACAACTGGATAAAATTTTTCAAATGTATACGTCTGAGTAACCACCATCCCCAATCAATAACTGCCTCCCTGTCCCTGAGGTAACCATTTTCATGACTTCTTTCACCATCAATTACATTTGCCTGGCCTTGAACTTTATGTAAATGGAATCATACAGCATGTACTATTTTGTGGCTTGCCTTTTTGGCTCAACATTGTGTTTGTGAGATTCATCCATGTGGCTGCATGTTTAAATAGTTCGTTCCTTTTTATTGCTATATAGTATTCCTCTGTATGAATAATTCATGATTTATTTATCCATTCTCCAAGTGACGTACATTTGAGTTATTTCCAGTTTAGGTCTTTCATGAACATCTTGTATATGTCTTTTTGTGGAAATATGCATTCATTTCTTCAGAGCATATTTAGTGGCATACCTAGAATATTTGACATCTGAAATGGATCGTTTTAATGCTCCCAGTCCCCTAGACAACAAAATTATTTTTGGCAATGATAATATAATGAAATGAATAATAATAATGACAAGAAAAGGAACACACAGTGACAATTTTATTTTATTGAGTTCCATGTGTCTATAATCATGGCAGGAAAAAAAAAATTATGACCATACCCCAAAAAAGGTCTAGTACTTTTTAAGCACATTAACTTTTTTTCCCAAAGAGGCAAAAACTTGTGCCACAGTTTTGGCTGTTTCATTGTTTTAAATTTTAAGCACAAAAGCATCAAGTGAGCACATAAAATGACAGAACTGAAGTAACAAATTCTGTTGCTTTGTCTCCCTGTGCTCCCATCGCTTAAGTGCAGGATATGTAAAACCACAGGGATTGGAGGCAGGAACTGTCTGAAAGAGCTCGAATGATGCTGAACCTTTAGGAAGTCACTCTCAAAATCAGTGCATAGAGAGGCTATGTGAGTCAGGGGCCCACTTATAGCTGGGAGTTCTCCAAATTAACTCATGTAGAATGCAATGCTTATCAAAGGATAAATACTATAAATGTGCTAATACGAAGCTTAGACACTTTAGGGGGAAGGATATTTTATCACTGACATTGCTTAGGGTTGCTGGTGCATGATAATAATAAAAAGCAGTGAATTTTAGTCCTTTTTATTAAGGTTCTAAATTCTCTTATTGCCTGCGCACTGGGCAAGCCACAAATCCCACCGCACCCTGTGTACATACCTAGGAGTGGAATTACTAGGACGCAGGATAAGGTTGAGCTTTGGAAGATACTGCCAAGCAGTTTTCCAAAGTGGATGTACCAAGTGATTCTCCCACCAGCAATGTAGGAGAGCTCTGATTGCTTCATATCCTCAACAACGGGTGGTATTGTCAGTCTTTTTTATTTTAGCCATTCTGATGAGGTATCATAGAATCTCACTGAAGTTTTCTTTTGCATTTCCCTGATGGTTAATGATGTTGAGTGCCTTTTCATATGCTTCTTGGCCATTTAGAGAGCCACTTTAGTGAAGTACCTGTCCAAGTCTTTTGCCCACATTTTTATTGGGATGGTTGTCTTTTTCTTAGAGATTTATGAGTTCTTTATATATTGAGGATATGAGTCCTTTATCAGATATATGTATTGTGAAGATGTTCTCTTACCTTTTCATTTTTACTCACTAATGGCGTCTTTTGATAAACAAAGGTTTTTATTTGAATGAAGTACAATGTATTGATTTTTAAAATTTTTTAGTAAATCCCTTTTATGTACTGCTTAAGGATCTTTGCTTGGTCATGAAGATCTCCTCCAGATGGTTTCTTCCAGGAGCTTTGTTGGTTTGCTTTTCACATTTTGGTCTGTGAGCTATCTTCAATCAATGTCTAGGGTGTGAAGAATGGGTCAAAGTTCATTTTCCCTTGTGAATATACATAAAGAAGGTGAACCTTTCCCTCCCAGAACTGCACAGGTGCCTTTGCTGTTAATCAAGTGACCGTATATGTACATGTATATCACAAGTTGTTGTTTTTGTTTGTTTTTTTAGGAGGTACCAAGGATTGAATCCGGGACCTCGTACATGTGAAGCAGGTACTCAACAACTGAGCTACAACCGCTCCATATCACAAATAGTTTTAAAGGTACCAATTCCAGATCAATTTCTCTATGTCCTCTTTTCTAAAACGGATCTATAGGTGCTTGTAGTCAAGCTTCAAGCCAATTTTCCTTTTCCACCTCACTTAGCTTTCCAAATGAAGCTTACCTCTTACCCAGCCCCTATCTGACTGTGGTGTGTCATCCAGATGTGTGAAACCACTGGAATCCAAACAAAGGAACGATTAGAGAGTGCACACTTCTGCAACACGGCACGGAGAGCATTGGCTATAAATACTGAAAGGAGCAGCACTTTATTCATCTAAGGGACAAATTCTAGGTGACAAGGCTCTGTGCATTGTCTAGCTATGTCGCTTAGAATTAGAATGCAGAAGTGAGATGGTTGTATTAACACATTTATTTGAACTGAAAAATGAATTCAGATTTTCTGTTGGCAGATAGGAAGTCTAGTTGGGCTGACTGTGTTGACGATGAATTCTGCCTTTGCCAATTAGCTTATATGGCAGGCATTTCCCGTAAATTAAATGAGCCAAATCTGCGATGCGGTTCTGAAGAAAATATCTACAACATTTGGGGAATTATATTTTTTGCAGCTACTAAAACTATGATAAAAAATTTAGATGTCAACTGTAAAATGTGAAAGGGAGTATATGATTTTCCAAAATGCTTTTAGGGGTACATAAGCACAGAAGTTTGAAGACCACTGATCTAGGGCGGTGATTCTCAACCTTGGTTGCATTTGGAATCACCTGGAGAGGGTGTGCCCGAGCATACCCTGGCTTAGGACGCCTGTGGCTTCTGCCCCAAGGCATTGGGAAGACGTACTTTTCCTAGGAGATATTGGAGACTCCAGCTAAAACTCCAGGAGGACTTTTTCTCCCAAATATTTATTTTACAGATTTTCAAATCTGCAGAAAAGTTGCAAGGATAGTATAGTGGACATGCATATGGCCTGCACCTGAACTCACGGCATTTGCCTTCCTCTCTCTCTGTATGTGTGTCTGTGCACACACACACACAATTTTTCAGAATCATTGACATTTCACTTCCAAATGCTTCACCAGTTCTCTTCTCTGAACAAAGACATTCTCCTCTACAACCACAATACAATGATCACACTCAAAAACCTTAACTTTGATAAATCCTGTTATCTAGATAACATACCATCCTTATTAGATTTCCCTGTTTGTTCCAATCATGGTTTTAGAGCTTTTTATTTTGACCTAGGAGTCAGTCAAGGATCAAATCATTGCACATTTTGTCACGCCCCTTTAGAGTTCTTTGACTTAGACCACTTTCCCTGCTTTTTTTTTTTTTCGGTCACTCATGACACCTGCATTTTTTAAGAATCCAGTCCTGTTGTTTTTGTAGAATGCCCTTCAATCTGGGTTTGTCTGATGCTCCCACATGATTAGATTCAAGTTGTGCATTTTTGGTAGGAATGGCACAGACAGGATTCTGGAGCCTTCTCAGAGCAGCCCATTGGAGACACATGTCCTGTTCTGCCACTATTAGAGATCTTATTTTTGATCCTAAAAGTTGTCTTAGAGTAGAAGGGTTTGCAGAGAGACCTGCATTCTCTCCGCTCACTCCATGGCTCGCCACACTGGAGCTTTCCCCTTGAACCAGGAGGGGGTGGTGCCTGGCTCTGAGGGACGGAAGGGGATGGGGGCATGGCCAGAGTGCTTTCCAGCCCCCTGGAGAGAACCTGGGAGCTTGCTCTCCTGGACTACCGTTTGCAGACTTTTCAGAGAGGCATGCTATTATTCATGATCATAAAAGCAACCCCCAATTATATGTGCCCTTTTCAGTTTACAAAGGACTTTCCCATTCATTTTCAGCCACAAATAATAAGAGCTACCACTTCATCAAGCACTTACTACCAACTAGGCTCTGTGTTAAAAGCACCACCTAGTCCTTGCAACAATCCTGTGATGCAGGTATTACTGTCACCCCCATTTTACAGATGGTGAGACAGAGGCCCAGAGAGGTTAAGCAGCTTTCTCAAGGTCCCCTAGCTAGGAAGTGGCTGCACTGGGACTTGATCCTTGGCCCTTTGGAATTTCTGGCTCAAGGTGCTAAGCACCATGCTGCCTGGTCTCCTCCTTTGAGCTCACAAGCAGCAGGGCAGACATGGAGACGCAAGAGGAATTCAGACTCAGAGAGGTGGTGTGTGATGACGAAATTTGTGAAACTGGGACCAGCCCCAAGAACTTCTGACTCCTTGCCTGGTGCCCTTGCCATAACCTCAGGCTGCTTGTGGGACCAAGGCCAAAGAAGCCAAGGGTGCTGGTGGAGATCCGCCTACAGGAATGGGCAGAGAGAATGGCAACGGAGGTGCCCATCTCTGTGTGCCCCTTCCACGGCCACCACTCCAAAAGCCGAGACCCCGCCTCGAAGCAGAAAGATGCCCCCAGACCACAGCCCCCTCCTGCCTGCCCAAGTGGCTACCACACCCTGTCTCTCCAGGCCTGTCCACCAGTCATCCCCATTCATCACGACACGCACATTCAGCAGGAAGTAGCTGGCTCCTGGGGTAAACCCTTGCCCAGCCCAATCGACCTGAGCAGCCGGTTTCTTGAACCCTGGTCTCAGAGGACAAGCCCAGAATTCCATCCTGTTGGTGGTCAGCTGAAGCACCTGGCTGATGCTTGGGAATGTAGCCTGGAATCTCTTAATGGGGGCAGGATGCTCCCCTGGGTCAGAACAAGCTAGGGGCACAAAGAAAAGAGCTACCTCTTATCTGTCCTGCAAATCCTGGATCAAAGTTCACCTCCTCCAAGAAGCCCACCCTGATCACCCAAGTGCCCTCGAGATCCTCAACTACATGGGGAAGTGTCTGATTCTGCTTTAGCCACTGGGGCAAGTTCCCTGTGCCTCCTCTTGTATAGCACAAACAAAGCTGGCGGGAGAGGGGCGAGTGTCTTTGCACAGCTTTTGAGGTCCAGTTCAGAGCTGTATGCAGTAGGTGCTCAGTACATGTTTTGATGAACTGAGTAAACTGAAAGGGTTCATTTGTTCATCCATCCATTCATTGGGAAAATAAAGAGCAGCTTCCCTCAGGAGGCTGGCATTCCAGTATGGAAACAAGCAAGTCCGTGGGGCTGGGGGTGCAAGCGCTAGGAAGAAGGGCTAGAAGAAAGGGATAAGAGGTCTCCTGCCATGCTGTCAACACCCTCCTCGCAGCCCTGGCCACCCCACCCCACCCACGGGACAGGCTGGGTGCTGTGCAGAGAGCCTGGACCTTGCCTGACGGGGGGCGGCCTCCTAGCCTGGCCTTATGTTAGCGGGAGAGAAAACGCTCTGGCACTGGACATTTCTCCTTGCCTCCCCGGAGCAGCGGCTATTGAGTCCACAAGAGGCCTCAGAAATAAAACTGCTGGCAACTCAGGAAGGGGGCACAGTCCTGGGGCATTCAGCAGGGGGCAGTAGCATCAAAACTCTGCGGGACCCACGTCCCCCAAACCAGGGGGAATCGGGACTGGAGCACAGGCACAAGAGTCTTCCTTCCTCCCTCTCTCCCTCCCTCCCATCCCTTCCTCCCTCTTTCCCTCCCTCCCTCTCCCTCTCATTCTTTCTCTCCCTTTCCTCCCTCCCTGCCTCCCCCACCACCCCAGCCCCTTCTTTCTCAACGTGGCCTTCTCTGGCCACCCTGTCAAGCCACACTCCCCCCGTCTCCCCCCCCCCACTTCCAGTTTGTCTCTCCGTGGCACTCGTCACCTCTAACATACCACGTACTTGTCTATTGTGTTCACTGTTATCTCCCCCCTCTAGGATGCAAGCTCCAAGAAGACGGGCTTTTTGCCTCTTTTGTTCACTGTTATATCCCAGCCCCTAGAACAGGGCCTGGCACACAGTAGGTGTTCAAAGACTATTATTCTTCGTCGTCGTCCATCCTTCTAAGATGCTCCCCGGGTGCCTGCTCTGAGCCCACAATAGGCTGTGGACAGGGCAAGGCACAACCAATCAGACCTCCTCCTGCCCCAAGAGAGCTCGTGGGCCCTGGGGGACGGCTGACTCCAGAGGTCCCTGTCCCCTGCCCCGTCCACCCGCGAGGGACTAGGCGGTCGGGTCTGCAGAGCTAATGCTTGCCGCTGCTGCTGCCGCCACTGCCTGTGCAGAGGGTACTAAGTGGGGGCCCCACTGGCTAGGGGGTGCAGAACCACACACAGGGGACATTCCACCCAGGCCTGCCAGAGGCACCGCCAGCCACGTGGCCGGGAGGGTGCTGAGAGTGCAAAAGACTGGGAAGGCCTGGGCTGAAGGCCCAAAGGAAGGCAGGAGGCTGCAGGGAGAGACCAAGGAAGCAGAAGAGGAGAATCTGCAAACCCCATGCAGGATGTGACCACACGGATCTGGGTGAAGTCACCCGAGGGTTAAGGGTGAGGCCTTTTGGGGGTGACTCAGGTCATGGGAAAGGCTGGAGGTAGCTGAGACGTGATTCCACTCAGCTTGCCCAACCAGGCAGTGACTGCGAGGACACGACAGGAAGCAAGAGAGGGGGTGCTGAGGAGGGCCAGGGGGCAACTTGCAGCGCCTTTGGAGAGGATCTATTCATCCCACTCCTTTCACAAGTGATGGTTTAAGCCCAGAGAGGTTAGGGATTCACCCAGGGCCACCCAGCCAGGGGAGGCAGACACAGGCCCCACACTTGCCCCCTAATTCTTCAGGCTTGACTATCATCTTTCCCTGGAGACTCTCAAGGGACACGTACTTTTTTATTTTTTCCAGGCAACAAGGAATAAACAAACATGAACTGAGCGCCTGCCATGTGCCAGCAGCTGTGCTAGGCTCTTCGCTGCATTGTAGCTTGGAATTCTCACCAATACCCCGCAGAGGGCCTTATGATTCCCATTTTACAGATGAGAGCATGGAGGCTCAAGGAGGTTGGAAACGAGCCCAGGGCCACAGAGCTGCTCACGGAGCAAAGGACTTCCAGTCCCTGGTTTGCTTCTGCTTCCTGCGCAGTCCCCGGGTTGGGCCACCTGAGCCCTTCACTGCAGACTCTCTGACAGCTGGTCCTGCCACAGGGAAAAGGGTCCAGAGGAGACTGCCGGGCTGGACCCCAAGAATAAACCACCTGATGATGGGGCCTCCCTTCAATTTTGTGTCTCTTTGATGTTCTGAATTCCCTCACTGGTGTCTTTAGGCCACACTTGACGCCCTCAGTAGAGGTCAAGACCAAATGGCCATCTTGTGCTGGCCATGAGACTGTGCTTGGCTGTGGGCTCCAGGTCTGTCCCACTGAGCCTCTTCTGGACTCCCCAGTCAGTGTATCTCTCCTGGAGAACCTGGACACTGTGGGCCTCCTCTAGGTCCATCAAGGAGTCCCCTGAAGGGGTCCAGGTCCCAGCCCCACGGGGGTGCTGGGAGATGTGGGAGTCGGTTTGGGTTCCACAGAGTAGGAGGAAAATCCTCACAATGAGCTTGGCACCCCAAGATGGGCCAGTATGTTGGGCAGACCTTCCAACTGCCCCCTCCCGGCCCTCAGGGACCCTGCCCCCCATTGGCCCCTCCTTCACCATAACTGCACCATCCCACTGTGAAGCTTAGAGGCCCACGAACCCACCTGCAGCAGCCGCCACCCCAGCCCCTTGCCTGCCTGGTCTCCATTCATTCCCCTCTCCTATGTACTTTGATGTCTTTCTCCCCAACAGTGAGTGCACATGCCTGAAAGCAGACCTCCCTTCCAGATCAGGACAAGCACACGGTGTGGTGGAAAGTCACAGCCTTCGGGGCCAGACAGCCTAGGGCTTGAATCCTGAGCAAGTTCCTTAGCCAACCTGAGAACTCAGTTTCTTCTTCTGTAGGATGTGGCTACCATAACCACCTTGCAAGGGGTTTAGTTAGGAATGACAATGCACCCAAAGGGCCTGGCCACAGCAGGCACTTAGCCCCTGTTACTGGCACGGGTTCCGTGGTGCCTGGCTGCATCTCAAAGCAGGGTGCTTGTCGTGCCAAGGGAGCAGGGACACCCTGGTGCCCCACGCTGGAGCAGTGGGGCTGCGCTGGAGTTCCAAACTACATGATCGGGCGCCCAGTCTCGTGGCATTGGTGACTTTCATGTACATGAGACTCGAACTGGAGAAGATTTCTAGAAATCCAGCATTGCCAAGGATGCTGGGAAAAGTCCCTCCTGCACCTGGCTCACGGGATGCATGTTTTGTTTGGCAGAATTTTGCTGGGGCTAAATCTAGTGAGTGTGGCAAAAGAGTTCTGCCTCTGGGAACTCGCTGAAGCATACCTCTAGATGGTCATAACTGCAGTTTGTAACGCCAGAAAATCAGGAAGACCCTAACTGCCTACCAAGATGGGAACGGCTAGATGAAGCATGGCACACGATGCCACTGAAAATGGTGTTGTAGAAGGAGATGAGAGGATGTTTACAGAATATTAACTGAATAAAGCAGGTTATAAACCAGAAGTGCAGAATGAAACTACATACATATATATGCAGATGTCATGCTAGAAAAAGACTGAAGTACATTCACCAAAATATTAAACAGTGTTTAATATTTTAATATCTGGGTGCAGGGCTTACAGGTGATTTTTATTTGCTTCCTTGTGCTTTTCTGTATTTTCCCAAATCTCTCTCTCGCTCTCTCTCCTTTTTTTTTTTTAGAAAAGAGAAAATCAAATTTATTTTAAGATACAAAGTGTAGATTTAACTTAAATTATATGGTTAACTCATGTCATATGTCAAGATCACACATATTAACCAATAGATAATTTCTCACCACGAATCAATGAATTTGTGAGAAACTCTTAAACTGTTCACATTCCTTTATACATAGTTTTTTTTTTTTTAATTTCTTAATAAGGTTTTTATTTTGGAATTATTTTAGATTTACAGAAGAGTGGCAAAGATAGCAGAGAAAGCTCCTGTATACCCAGTACCCGGCTTCCCCTCCTGCCAACATCTTACATTAGCATGGCGCATCCGGCCCAGCTAAGAAACCACAGTGTCCCTTACTATTCACTAAGCCCCAGACTTTGTTTGGATTTTATCCGTTTTTCCATTAAACTCCTCTTTGTGTTCCAGGATCCAATGTGGGGTGGCGCACTGCGCTTGTCTGTTCGCTTCTGCTCTGTGAGGTTCGCGGTCTTCCCTTCTTCTCCAGCTCCCTCCTGTTACTTTTGTAATCAAAGAAAGGACTAGCCTTCGTGTTCCTACGTCTGGGAATTCCTTCCTCTCTACCTCGTGGAAGGCTAAGGAGCCCGCGTTTTCTTCCTCTCTTCCCTGGAACAAACAGGGGAAGCAGGTGTCGCGGGGACCCAGAGGGTGGGGCGCCCGCATCTCCGCGCACTGCGCTCTCGTCCTCCCTCCCGCCGCGGCCTCCCCAGCCCCACGCGGGGAGCCGCCAAGGACCCCCGGGCCGGGCCAGCCCGCGCCGCCGGGCGCCCTCGAGGGTTGGGTCAGCTGTCCCGCCCCGCGCGGCCCGCCCCGCCCCGGCCCGTAAAGCCTTATTATGCGCCTCGGCGGCCGTCGCCGCCCCGTCGCCGCCCCGCGCCCGCGCCCCGCAGCATGGCTTGGAACACCAACCTGCGCTGGCGCCTGCCGCTCGCCTGCCTGCTCCTGCAGGTGGCCCTGGTGGTCCTCTTCGGCGTGTTCGCGCGCTACGACCCCGAGGCCGACGCGCACTGGGCGGAGGAGAAGAGGCGCAGGAACATCTCCAGCGACGTCGAGAACGACTTCTACTATCGCTACCCGAGTGAGTCCCGCCCGCCCTGGCAGCTTGTCGCCAACCCCCGCCTCTGCCTGCGCGCGGGGCCGCGGGCCCGCCTGGCCGCACCTCCGGAGCCCGCTGCTCGGGAGCTCCGGGCGGGGAGGCGGACGAGGAGAGGCTGCCCCCGGCCCCCGGCCCCTCCACGCGCCTCGCGGGTCCCTGGGGCCCATGCGTGAGAAACGGTCAGCTGAGCGCCAGCTCCTTTTCCCTAGGAAAGAGCAGTGGGGGGAACACCCCGGGAAGCTGATCTGAACCCCTTGCCTGCTGCCTGAGGGCTCCAGCTCCCGCCATAGGGCCCTGCCCCGCTCCAGGTCCTCAGGAGACCCAAGTGTCACCTCGACCACCAGCCAGCTGGGTGCCGGGTCTCCCCGAGTGAGGAGGCAGGTGTGATGTCAAGGGCTGCAGGGGTGGCCCCTTGTCCCGCCAGCCACCTGCTGTGCGTGGGCCAAGAGGCCAGGGCACCCACCCTCTTTGGGCTTGGAGAGGGACAGTGAGGAAGGTCACTGCAGCCCGCCCAGCCTCCTGACTCCCAGCCCAGGGCTCTGGCCACACCCTGTGCCTTCTGATTTTTCCCTAAGGATTCTTATAACTCTGGGTGTTCACGGGGTGGTGGACTCAGCTTCAAATGCGAGCCTAAAGCTCATCTCCAACTGGTACCAACTGGTATTCTAGTCATAGCTTGTATACCCTCGTTAACAGGGGTGTCTCCACCTCCAGAAAGAGCTTTTTAACGTAAGTCCAATAAACACCTGCACACATTCAGAATGGTGGGCCACTGAAAAAAGACGGATTTGGGGGAGTGGGGGGCAGAGGCCCGCAGGCTCGGTTGGGAGCCAGCCATATTCAGTGCCTGCCAGAAAGCTAGTGCAATCATGGGCCACATTAATGGAAATATGGCGCCTAGAAGAAAGGAGGTGACAGAAATATGCTCCATGTGCTAGTGAGACCGTTCCTACTGGGTCCATATTTTAACAGATGTTGACAGCTGTGGCTTTGGAATTCAGGGTCCAAATCCACCCTTCACACCACCCACTTTTACTATTTTGGTGTGGGGCTGACAGGCAAATGGTGGGGCAGGCAAGCTCGGGAGCCTCCTTTGCCTGATTCCACTCCTCCCCTGGGGCTCTTGCTCATCCCTTGGTGCCTGAGCCAGCCCCCTGTGAAGCATGAGGGGTGAGGCCTTCCACCAGCATTCACAGGTCCTTGGCGTGTCTGGGCAGTAGAAGGCCATGACACCCAATGATGGGAGCTACAGAGCTCATCAGTGGGGTGCAGGCCTTACATCTCCCCAGCTCCTCTTCCCAGTCTCTCCACACAGACCCATCCATTCATTCCTTCACATTCCACCCTCATTTAGTCACTCAACAAGCACTCATCTATGTGGTAGCTATATAATTTATCATCCAAATGAAGACACATTTGAGTTTGAAAGGGGATGCTATTAGTAATTTGCCAGCAAAAGGGATAAACCAAGAGTGTCCCAGGAAACCGGGTCCTAGGGTCACTGTGGACAAAGTTGAATATCCTGGGTCTCCAGCCCGTAGGAGCTCCCAGATTAGTTGAGAGCAGAGGGATGCACCCCGACATCCTAGGGCTGGGCGAGATCAAGTTCTCTGGGCAGAAGTTGCTGCCCGCAGAGATCTGTGACTTTTCTTGGAAAGTAGTGGGAAGATGAGGGGGGAGAGACAGGGCAGCTGATAGTTCCACTGAAAGGGAGTGCTGGGAGGTGTGGCTCAGTGTGGCCCAAGAGTAGGGTTTGTGAAAGGGATGGAGAAACGGTCCCAGCCACCAAGGAGGGCTTTGAGTTTCTCCCCTGGGCCCTGGGGAGCTCTTGGCCATCTGAACAGGAAGTGGCAGAACCTTGGCCTCAGGAGTCCTTGTTGAGGCTGGGAAGTAGTGGCAGCAACAGAGAGCTCACTTATCTTAGCCAAACATGCATTCACTTCTTTAATTCTCACCACCACCCTATGAAGAAGGCACTGCTGTGACCCCCACTTTACAGATGAGGAAACTGAGGCCAGAGAGCAAGTTCTTGCAAAGGTCACTCCACTGGGAAACCAGGGAACCAGGGTAGGAGCCCTGGGGGTCTGAGTCCACACTCCTGGACCACTCCTCTCTCTAGTCTCGCCCTTCCCCTGCCCCTGCCCACCCTTTTCAGGCCCACCAGCTCAGGGTGGCCGTGGTTGGGGGTTAGAGAGTACGCTGGCCCCCAAGCCATGGCTCCTGGACAGGGAGGTGACTCCTGCGATGAGGGGTGGGATGGTGACAGCAGGCCCTCTGGTCCCTTCCTGATTCTTGGCTCAAGGCCATCGGCACCTGTGCAGACTTCATTCCTACCCAGGGGATTAGTGGAGCCCGCCGGGCATCTCTGGTTTCCAGAGAAGTCCAGCTCCAGCTAGCTCGGGCCGGGCCTCAGGAGGCCCAGAGGCCAGCCCCCCAAACGTGGGCCCCTGGGCAGGCACAGAGCCATCTGGGGGCCCTCTTGGGCCCACGCTGCGTGCACCAGCTACTGAACACAAAACTTCCTCATAGGCTGGTGCTCCACGAGTCTGAGGGGCCGAGGACAGCGGCTGGGGGCAGTTTGGCCCAAGGAGCCACCAGGGTCTAGACTCCAGCAGCTTCCTGGGAGGACCAAGGAAGGAGTGAGACACGTTTCCAGGAGGTGGCCCAGGGCAGAAACACTTGGGCTTTTTCCTGAGGCCGCGGCAGCTGGGCTGACTCTGTGCCCCTGGGGACCTGCGTTCTGCTCCTTTATTTAATAAAGGAAGAGCTTTCCTGCAAGCAGAAGGCAGCATCACCTAGTGGTTGACCTTGGAATTAAATAGACCTTGGTCCATCACAGAAAGGAGTGAGCCAACTACCTAATCACTGTGAGCCTCAACATGCTCATCTGTAAACTGGGAGTAGTATTTCTTGTACAGGACCTCTGGGAAGATTCAGGGTGACAAGGGGCTGATAGGTCACTTATCTCATGGCATTAAGTGGGAGCTCAGTAAATACCGGCATCAAGCTTCTTGGCAGGGAGTGGGCCATCTGCCACTGAATGTACTTACGTGGAGGCCCAGCATCCTGTGAGAGGCGTGGCCAAGGCAGCTTCCTCGAATATTAGTTTAAACTTTTATAGCATTTAAATTTCCTGGGGCTCGCCCCAGTTGCAAAGTGCTTTTCACATGCTCTGTCAGACAGGGAATTTATTATTTCAATTTTATGGGGCGGCACGGCTACAGACAGGCTCAGTGCTCCCAGCTGGTCCCCACGAGCTTTTCATGTGGTTCTGTGGTCCGGTCTGAGGTGTGGGATCTTCAAGGGAATTGGGAGCCTGGCCAATAGGTCTCAAAGAAAAATCAGTTTAGCCTGTGCTGGGCTGGCCCACAGAGAATGGGATGGGGCAGGCTCCGGCCCCCCACAGGGTGCCACCCTTTCCGTGCTGATCAAGCAGAGGGGAGGGCCCAGCAGTAGCCCTTTAGCACTGGAAGGGAAGAGGAAGCTAGGATGGGGGGGAGGCACTGGGGAAGGGTGCAGGTAAGGGGAGAGTGAGAAAAGCTGTGTCCTGACGCCCCCTGGCGGCAGCTCACGTCGCTGAAAACCAACACCCATCAGGGACTTCTAATTTTGAGGGAGGAGCTGGTGTCGCTTCCTGGTTGAGCATCTGCTTTGCATGTACGAGATCCCAAGTTCAATCCAGGTACCTCTTTTAAAAAAAATTTTTTTTTGAGGGAGCAAGTTCAGGGCAGAGCTTCTTGAGTCACCCCAGCCTAGAGGGGAGGGAGGGGGAAGAGGGGTGGTTCCCACCAAATCCACCCACCTTCAGCAAATCGTCAACCTCAGTGCAAAGCACCTGGTAAGTCTTGAAAGAGAAGAAGACAAATAGTGGCTGGAGTACCAAGAGAAGCCCATACGATGGATTATCTAGGCCCAGGGCTTTGCTTGGACTATCTCACTGAATCAGCATCACAAACCTTTGAGGGGGGGGCGCTGATGCTACTCCCTGCTTTACCTGTGAAGAAACTACAAATCAGAGGTCCCCACGGAGAAGAAAGCTGGTGTCTGTATACTTAAGAGAGGGGAGAAAAAGGAAGAGACACCCCAGAGAGGGTCAAAGAAAGGCGCCCGAGGAAGGTCAAGAACTGGCGGGGGTGGGGGCAGGCGGGGACCTGGAGGGGGAAGTCAGGCCTGGCTGCCAAAGGGAGTGGCTCTCTTCAGCTACTCCTCAGCCTGCAAGCTCCTCCCACAGGACAGCCTCTCCTTGAATGTGGCCATTGCCTGGGTTTCCTCCCCCCACTCAGCCAGTGCTTTCCCTGTCTTGTCTGCCAGCTTCAAGGCACAGCCAGTGCTCAGCTTCTGTCTCCCCCTCTCGTCATTCCCAGCGGTCTGGGATCCCAGCTCCAACCCCACACCCACGCTCAGTTCTTCCCATGCTGCCTTCCCCCCCGCCCCCCATTCAGCACCTCACTCCCAAACCAGCTGCCCCTTTCCACTCCCCTGTGCTCATCAACAGCCCTGCCATCCTGCCAACTCCCACTCCCAGCTTCTGAAATTGTCACCTCCCTCTCTTTCACACCTCTCCTGCAGTCTGTCACCTGTCAGTTCTCCCTAAGAATAACCATAATGCCATCTATGGTGCCCCACATCCAGGAGCTCACGTTCCCCCACGACAGTTGGAAACGCCGTATCAGCTGCACACACTGTGAAACCTAAGCTGAGGGGCTGTTTGTTCTGCGGCATGTCAACTCAGCACAGGTCTCCTCCAGACAGAAGCTAAACTCAAAGCTCAGAGCACCATATGCCCCCCGTCCCTACCCTGCAGCGGGGCCCGGCCCCCTAGGCCTACTCCCGGTGGCCTGGGCCTCAGGGAAGCCTGGAGGGGAGATGGATGAGGGAAGGTGGGGCAGACAGAAAGAGAACCACACCCCTCCCCCACTGCACTGGACCCCTGGCGGGGCAGCCGTGGGGTAGAAGGTGTTGGCCTGGAGCGAAGCTGCAGCCCACCTGGCTGAAGCCCCTCCTTAGGCCCCCTTGACTGCTCTCTTCTGCATACCTGGGTGCTGCCGCGATGCCGCCTGCAATGGCAAACGTCCGTCCATTCCTGGGTATCTATTGGGAGCCTACCTTGGCGTTCTCAGAGGTGCTGGGAAATACCACAACAGACAGGGCCCTGCCTTCTTGGAGTTTTATTATGAGTCTAATGGGATAGTCAAACAAATAAATATATAACTGCAAATTGTAATAAGAACTACAAAAGAAGGGGGTGTCCTGAGGGAAACTACTTCAAACTGGGTGGTCAAGAAAGGCCTCTCTGATGAGGCGACATTTTGCTGAGATCTGAAGGAAGAGAAGCTGTTGGCCACTCTGGGGGAGTGGTACTGCAGGTGGAGGTCTCGCCAGAGGCAAAGGCCAGCAGTGCACTGAGGAGCAGAAGGGAGGCCAGTGCAGCGGGAGCACAGGTGAGAGAGCGAGAGCTGGGAAGAAGAATGAGGAGACAGACAGTGGGGCCAGGCCAGGTCTGGTGGGCCCTACAGTTCCCTTTTTAGATTTTATTTAAATAGACTTTATTTTTCAGAGCAGTTTTAGATTTATGGAAAATTAAGCAGAAGGTACAGAGTTCCCATATACCCTCACTCCCAGTTTCCCCTGTTATTGATCTCTTGCATTGGTGTGGTAAATTTATCACAATTGATGAACCAGTGTTACTATATCGTTATTTACTGCAGTCCATAGTTTCCATTGACGTGCACCCTGGGTGGTTTCTGTGGGTCTTGGGTTTTGACAAATGCCCAATGTCATGTATCCACCACGACAGTGTCGGACAGAATAGTTTCACTGCCCTGAAAATCCCCTGTGCTCCACCTATTCACCTCTACCCCACCCTACCCCCTGGCAACCCCTGATCTTTTTCCTTTCTATTTTTTTAAATTGTGGTAACATATAAACATAAAACTTGCCACTTTACCCATTTTTAAGTGTACCATTCTGTGTCATTAATTCCACTTACACTATTATGCTACCATCAGCACCATCCATTACCAAACCTTTTCCACCACACCAAACTGAAATCTGTACCCATTAAGCAATCACGCCCCCATTTTTTAAAAACTTTTTATTTGGAAAAAATTTCAAATTCTCAAAAAGTCAGAAAAAAAAAAAAAAGTAGTCCAAAGGACACTATATACCTTTCACACAGATCAGCTCTTTGCACCTGCTCTCTCACTACACACAGGCTTTTATCTACCCATTTGAGGGTCAGTTACATACATCACGGTCTGCTACTCCTAAGTAATCGAGTGTATATATCCTAGGAATAGGGGTCATGGGGTATTCACTTCCAGAGCCACAGTAATGAACTTCATGCATTCACATTGATATGGTACTTTCATCTACTGTTCAGATCCAGTTTTGTCAAGTGACCCATTCATGACCCTTCTAGCCTCCCCCTCCACTACAGGATCCAGTCTAGATTTCGGTGTTACATTTAGTTGGCATGTCTCTTCAGCCTCCTTCAATCTGGAACATTTCCACAGCCTTTGTCTTTTATGGCATTGATATTTTTCAAGGCTACTGCTTTAGCCCTTTTTCAAATGGAACGTTTCTCACTTTGTGTTTCTATGATGTCCCCTCCTAACTAGATTGAGATTATGCATATACGGCTGGAATACCATACAGGTGATGTGTCCTTTCCAGGATATCACATCTGGAGGTGCGTGATGTCCATCCGTCCCTCACTGATAACAACCTTCATTGTGATCTCTCAGTCAAGATGTTGCCCAGTTTCTCCACTGTCTATTGTGTTTTTTTTCCTCTCCCTTGCAATTAATTAGCAGTCTATGACAACGCAAATATCCTGCTCCTTAGCAAAGATTCTCCCTGGATTTAGCATCCACTGATCCAATATTTACAAAATGATGATTTCCCAACTCCAGTACTCCCTCCCCATTTAACAGTCGGCTCTCAGCGTTCTGCCGTAAACAAGAGCGCTCTCTGCTACTTCATTTACGTATTCACCTACTTATTATTTGTATGGACTCCTGAGTTCCTATTTTTTTCCAGTGGATTTAATTCATTACAGTACGGAATTATTTTGGTACTCAAAGTGTCCCAGATTTGGCCATTGGGAGCTTTCAGTCTGGCCCTGTGCCCCATAACACTTGCAGGTCCCTTTAGGGTCTGGTACTCCTGTCAGTCTCTTTGCTTCCCCAAGCCCTTTCCCTCCTGTTATTTTCTTACATACCTGAACCATGCAATGGGAGCACTGGGTGGACAGTTAAGACCAGTCCAATCTGTCCTCTTAGTTTTATCATTGGCAAAAATCAAGGTTCTGAAAGGGAACGTGGCTTGCCAGGGTCACATGGTGAGTTGATAGAATTGGATCCTGAACCAGAATTAGGCCAGGACCCTGCCTTTGTGCCAATAAGTTACAGCACCCACCCATTTTGAGCACCTATTATGGTACAGGGAGTGGGGGAGTTGGGGTCCACACGGTGGTGACAGTGATGCTGGAAAGTGTCCTTGCTGAGGCAGGGGCGGGGATGCTCCTGAGGTGACCTCCTGGGCAGGTGGGCCCCTCTCTACAGCAAAGGAACGGGGTTGGGAGCAAAGTGTCACGGCCCCAGAAGGCTGGCCTCTGCACCCTGAGTGCACCCCCCTGCCGGGCCCCAATTCCCAATGCCCAGTTGCCCACCCCCACCCTGAAGGAGCAGAGGCTCCCGCGAAGCAGGGGGCAGTGTCATCTCCCGAGGGGGTGCTCGGAAGCCCGGGAGCTGTGGCCCAGTGGCGGCCCCCCTCGAGCCTCCCCCAGCCCATCCCTCTCTCCCCTTGGCCCTTACGAGAAAACTCAGTCCCCGAGCCCCGGCTGCGCTCTGCCCGCAGGCTTCCAGGACGTGCACGTGATGATCTTCGTGGGCTTCGGCTTCCTCATGACCTTCCTGCAGCGCTACGGCTTCGGCGCGGTGGGCTTCAACTTCCTGCTGGCGGCCTTCGGCATCCAGTGGGCGCTGCTCATGCAGGGCTGGTTCCACTCCTTCCACCAGGGCTACATCCTCCTCGGCGTGGAGAAGTGAGGGGGCGGGGCCGGGCCGGGGCAGGGGCGGGGCAGGGGCGGGGCGGGGCCCGTGAGCACGCGGCTCTCCCGCCCTCTCCGGGACGCCCCCTGCGACCTCCACCTGCACGCACGCGCACATGCCCCCTGCTTCCTGATCCGCGGCTCCCGGGTAGGAGTTCTAACAGTGTCCAGGTGCTGGGGTGAGGCCTTCCTTCCTCTAACGACAGAGGCCACAGGGCCACCAGGCCAGACTTCCCTCCAGAAGTTAAAGTGCCCAGCCCTGTGCCCTGGCACCGCCGTCTCAGGCTAGCTGTGGAGGGCACGCTGAGTGAGAGTCCAGGCAAAGGGAGATGCCTCTCCTGCCCCGGCCTCGCCCCCTCCCAGGAACCGGCACTGGTCAGGGCTGCAGCCCCTCCCTGCCTCGCCCTCCGAGGATGGGGCATCCTGCCCTCATCTCTTCTCACCTGGGTCGGTCTAATCACGTTTTCTCTGCCATAACCCTTCTATTGGATGAATGCCACAAGCCCCTATCCCATCAGGTAACACAGTTTCCCCCTCTTTTCTGAAGTGGCCTCTTCCAGGCTCAACACCCACTCCCCCAAACCCCACTACCAGATTCTAAAATAAGTTCACCCAAAGCCAGCTGGCCAAAAACCAATTTACAAAGCAGTCGGTCAACTCACTGAATGACTAGCTTATCAAACTATTTATCCCATAGCAACATATAAAACCTATAGCAGTTTTTTTGTTGCATGGGACAAGATCAACAGCATTTGGGAGAGTTTCCCTAGTTTCAGTGGAGTTTTCGTTTATTGGAGGTTCTTTAAGTCCGTTCAGATTGTCTTCTGTTTTTGTAGACATATGTCAAGTTGGGCTAAAGAAAAAAAAAATGTTTTTGATTGGGAAAGTTGTCATTGGTGAAAATGAACATTCACCAGCCAGCTCAGAAATCAAGTTCACGAAAGGACCTTGAGGCAAATTAGCAATGACACATTTAAAGAGCAAATCCCACCTTCACATATATGGCACCATCCAGGCATCTGAAAATTAAAACACGTGCCCAATATTGTATTTGCAAAATATTAATTCAGTCAAGCCAGGTAACAAATCCATGAATTAAAAGAAATAGGAAAGATAGTCAACTACATGGTAAATGTAGTTAGAACCAATAAATCAGTCTTTATGCATATAAAACCTTTGACATGTGTATCCCTCTGAAGCAAAAAAAAAAAAAAAAGAAAGAAAGAAAAATTCTCATTCCCAGAACCATACCCAAAATATGAAAAGACTATCACATACTGAATTGGCCACTGCAGCAAAATAGCTATAGCTAACTGAAAAATAAAACTAAACTTGAAAAAAAAACCTTCAAAAGGGATCATCATAATCTTTGTGAATTAACAAGTTTTTGCTGAATGGATTATTCAGCAAAATGATCACTTGAAAAGTAAGTCTTAGTGGCACACGTGTAGCTCAGTGGTTGAGAGCCTGCTTCACATGTATGAGGTCCCTGGTTCAGTTGCCGGAAACTCTTGAAAAAAAAAATTGAGTTTTAGCAAATTGGCTTTTGGGGATTTGATTTTCAGCAACTGACAGGTCCCCGTCTCTAAAGTGCTGATGGCCCAAGGTGTGGGGCTTCTCCGTTTTCTCTCCCTCTCCTGTCTAATGTGCACCTCCGTCAGATGGGGCTTCAAGCTGCGGTGTGGGATCAGGGCCTCTCTTAGCCTCCACTTCCCATCCATAGGCTGGGGTTATAATAGTACCTGCCCCATAGGGCTCAGGTGAGAATGATGCCAGAAGGCACAGCCAGTGCTCAGCAAGCATCACAGTGCCTGGCCCTGAGAACCACCTCATTCATTCAGCCAGGCCCTTCTCTGGGCCCTGGGGTCCCAGTGGTGAACCAGACTTCTGAGGGAGCAGCTGTTCCCTGGGTCTCGGGAGAGACCTTGCAGGACCAGTGCCCCGGCCCCATTCCACAGACCAGCTTCTTAACTCTCACCCCCGCCTCACCAGCAGGGCTCCCCTGGATGTGCCAGCCCTGGGGAATGTCCCCCTCTGTCCTTACTCCTACCCCGTTAGTTCCCAGGGCCCCAAGCTCCCCACTGCAGTCTGCTCTGGAACCCAGCAGGACAGCTTTGCTGCTGGCAGAGGGCAGGGAGGCCCAGGTGAGGCAAAGCGGGCATGTGGACGAGAGCAGGGGCTCCTCTGGCCACATGACATCCTCCTGCTTTCTGCCCCTCCATCACCCCTCTGCCAGGTCAGGCTGGGCTTCCAGGGTCCAGATGTGAGGAGGGCCTGGGTATTCCTTTGCCTTCATTCTCTCTGTTGACCTTCCTGACCCTCCCTCCACCCAGCCCTACCTCAGCTCCCTACCTCCTGCAGGAAGGTGTGTCTCTCTTTCCTGGACACAGACCTCTCCTGAGTAAGATGGAAGGAAGCTCACAATAGCTCAAACCCAAGCAAGGCCCCTATAGCTGGCAGGAGAGGTATAGGGTGAAGAAAAGGATCTGGAGACAAAGACCACATCTAGTTGGAGAAATCAGGGAAGGCTTCTTGAGAGAGGTGGCAATGGGAGAGGGTCTGGAAGGGCAGTTACAAGACAAGGGGAAGGGCAGGGCCCCAAATATGGAATATGTTCAACAATGGCAGCCAGACCACTTGGGTTAGAGCAAAAGCTGCCTGCAAGGGGGCGGGGGGCACAAGATAGGAGCTGCAGAGGAAGGGTATGGCATCTAATCTGTGCCTCTGCTGTGCTAGACCCTTCACACGTGTTCTTTCCTTTCATCCTTACAGCAGCTCTAAGATGTATGTACCCATTATCACAGATAATGAAACTGAGGCTCAGAAAGGTTAAGTCAAGACCCCAAATCCATAGATGCCCAAAGCCCAGATTCAAACCCAGGGCTGGGAGTGCCACCTCTTGCTGATGCCTCAGCCCTCCCCTGGCCTGTGTCCCCACAGCCTCATCAATGCGGATTTCTGCGTGGGCTCTGTGTGCGTGGCCTTTGGGGCCGTCCTAGGCAAAGTCAGCCCCGTGCAGCTGCTCATCATGACTCTCTTCCAAGTGACCCTTTTCTCAGTGAACGAGTTCATTCTCCTCAATCTGCTGCAGGTGAGCAGGGCTCAGAATTGGGGGGGGGGGGCGGTGCTTGGGGGGACAGCAGGAGGATAAAAGAAGAGGAGGCTCGGGAGACATGCCAGCTTGGGTTCAGCTTGGACCTTGGCAAGTCACTTAACCTCCTGAGCCTCAGTTTCCTCATCTCTAAAGGTGGAGTAATGACATATGCCAGGCAGGGATAATGGCCAGTGCCTGGGCAGAGCAGGGTCTCCTTGTTTGTTGGTTTTCTCCCTCCTTTCTCCTTTCCGCACATCAGATGGAAGGAGTGGGATGCTTCTGCACATACTCTTGCACACACACCACATTTCCAGATTGCTCTGCCAAGAAAAGGACCCAGTATACTGAGGGACAAATCTGTGAGGAAGGACCACAGAAAAGTGGCCAGGATGACCATGTACAGCTGCACAGGTTGTGCACTGAACAACTCCAGGGACGCCATTCACATGGACTATGGCAGGAACGATGTCCCTTGGACTTGGCCAATTCTATGGCCCTTCTCATTATTCAGGTCTCAGCTGGAGAAGCACCTCTCCAAGGCAAGCCCTCCCAGATCAGCCTATGCAGTGCTGCTCTCCACTTCACCCCCTCCCACCAACCATCTATCACATTACCTTGGTTTCAGTTCTTTGTGGAATTTATTCTTATCTGAGAAGGGCAGGAAACCTTCTCTGCTGGACTATCTCTATCCCTAGCACCCAGCCCAGTGACTAATAAGTGCTCAACAAGTCAAGTGAATGAGTTTTGGAGTCTGGCTGCATGTCAGGCACCACTCCAGGCACTGGGCTACAGAGATGAGCAGGAGTCACACTTAGTCCCCAAGGAGCTCACAGCCTAGTGAGGGAGCCAGAGAAGTAAAGAGACAGTGACCCTGCAGTGTGACAAGGGTGCTTAAAGGCTAAGTGACCCAGAGGAGTGTGCCTAAACCAGCCTGGCAGGTCAAAGAGGCTTCCTGGAAGAAAGGACAAAGCTGGAGGTCAAGAGGAGCTAGCCAGGGGCATCCAAAGCAGAGGGGACAGTGAGTGGCAAGAGGAGGGAAGCAGCTGCCTGGGAGACACAGTGAGGGTCTCCAGTGGCTCAGTCTGGCTGAGAGGGGAGGGATAATGGGCTTGGGCAGGGGAAGAACATGGAACATCAAGACTCCTGTAGGCTGTGTTAAGGAGTCTCGACTTTATCACGAGGGCACTGGGGAGCTACTGAGGGTTTTAGGCAAGGGAATGGCACAGTCAGGCATATGGAATGGAAATGTCACTTTGGCTGTAGTGAGGAGAAGAGTTGGGAGGCAGAGTCCAATCATCCTTGCAAGAGACAATAGGACTAGGACTGGGTTCATGCAAGGAGAAGAAAGTGGATGATTGCAGATATAAAGGCGGCAGAATAATCCTACCTTTGGGACTGACTAGGGTGAGAGATGCAGGAGAGAAAGGGGCTAGGCTAGGGAGAGGGCAGCTGGGGGTCCATCCGCTGAGATCTGAAATATGCAGGAAGGTAGTTTCTCAGGGTATGTTAAGAGGCAGGAAAGCCTCCTTTGATCCTCAAAATCCCTCCCTGATCTGATACAGAAATTCTTTTCATACATGACAATCTTTCAGCTTCTATTGGAGACACGTTTAAATCCCCTAATCATCACTGCCACGTTGGCCTTTGCTGAGCCCTGCTCTGAATGTGTTATGTGGGTTACAGTTACTGCATTTAATCCACATCTCAGAGATAGGAACCATTTTCACCTCTTTTGTACAGATGAGAAAGCTGAGGACCAGAGAGGGTAAGTGGTGCACCCAAGGTCACACAGCTGGTAGAGCTGGGCTGGGGTCAAGAAACCCAGCTCTGCTGATGACTAGCTCTGTGATCTTGGATGACACTCTTAGCTCTCTGGCTGGGTTTCCCAATCTAAAATGAGGGGTGAGTCTATGGTTCTGACTGGCATTCCCTCTGAGGCTGGTTCAGAGTGGGAAGAGGGGATGGAAGAGAGGGGAGGAACTGGGGATGGGTGGGTAGGCAAACATTAATTGAGCACCTGTGGAATGCCAGGCACTCGCCAAGTGCTTTTCACACGTTGTCTAGTTTGATCCTCATGAGGACCCTGATGAGCCATGATTTCTCCTACTTTGTAAGTGAGGAGCTTGAGACTTGAAGTCAAGTGAGCAGCATGGAGTGGGGTAGGGCAGGGGGCACAGGAAGGGATAGTTGGGGAGAGGGCTACCTCCACGTGCTCTGACTTTGGGGGGGCAGGGAAGGAGAGGATAGGGGTAGGGTGGTTGGGAGGTTGGAGGTCAAGGAGGATGGCAGGACGCAGTGGGAGGTGGCAGGGGCAGGCTGGGTAAGGTGGTGTTGGACCAGGGGTGGTTGTGTGAAAAGAAGTGTGGCAAGAGGGTACCCAAAGGGAAGGGGAGAGTTCCCCAGGGAATTAAGACAAGGTGGAAACTAGTGAATAACTAAGTGGGGGTCCTAGCTGCCCGGGGCTCTAGCTCAGCCTCACCTCTTCCAGCTGTGTGATTCTCTGTGCCTGGGTTTCCCCATCTGGAAACAATCCTACCTGTTGGATGAGGATGTGATGAGGTGGCCTAAATATAGTCCTGGCATTTTGCTGACAGGCTTGCAGCCTGGGTTCAGGGGTCTCCACTTTCTTTCCCTTCCCAGGTGATTGGTCTGCTGCTGGAGCCCATGGAGTAGAGACAGCAGGACCTCTGTGTGTGTGTGTGTGTGTGTGTGCGTGTGCTGTGAGGAGAGAAGAGGAGGAGTCAGGGGGTCAGACCTGACAGGTCCCTTGCATTATATTACAGGTGAAGGATGCAGGGGGCTCCATGACCATCCACACATTTGGTGCCTACTTTGGGCTCACGGTGACCTGGATCCTCTACCGACCCAACCTAGAGAGGAGCAAGGAGAGGCAAAGTTCTGTGTACTACTCAGACCTCTTTGCCATGATTGGTGAGAGCTGACTTCATGATTAAGGGCCACCATGGTGGATGAGGGTGGCCATGGTGGGTGAGGGTCACCATGATGGTGGGTGATGGTCACCATGATGGTGGGTGAGGATGGCCATGATGGGTGAGGATGGCCATGATGGGTGAGGGTGGCCATGATGGGTGAGGATTGTGAAGAGGGGTGAGGGCTGCTATGATGAGTGCATGCTGCCGTGATTATACCTGACATTTCCAGGATCCCAGATGCCTGCCCCCTTCCCTGTGGGGTGGGAGAAGTAGGGCACTCATCCTGTCGTTTCCCCAGAATGCCCCAGGACAGACACAGTGGTAACCAGGAACTGGCCATTCCATCCCTTCCATCCCCAGGGCTAGGGCAAGGTGTGCATTCCTCCTTCCTGTGTCCCTTCACTCATTTCAGACAACACGTATGGACCACCCACTCTGGTCTCTTAAAACCCAGCCCCATTAAAAAAACAAAACAAAACAAAACAAAACCCAGCCCTGCCCCCAAGGAGCTCCTAACAGTGTCGTGGAGGAGACTGCAGTGCCACCAGATAATGTCCCTACAGTGGAGAAAAAGATTCTCCTGCATGGTGCTGTAGCGCAGAGAGGAGGGGCATTGGCCCAGTTATGGGGGTCAGGAGAGACCTCCTGGAGCAGAGGAAGGCTGGGCGGGTGTTAGCAGGGGGAGGAAGGCAGGAAGGGCCCCCAGCCTGAGTAAAGCTGCAGAGGAGGGAAGCAGCTGGAGCCCAAAGGCCAGGACCTCTGCCTGAGCTCATCTACCGCCCCTTCTCCCGGGCCCACCGGCCCTGTCTGCTCTGGCCCAGGCACCCTCTTCCTTTGGATGTACTGGCCCAGCTTCAACTCAGCCGTGTCCAACCACGGGGATGCCCAGCACCGAGCCGCCATCAACACCTACTGCTCCTTGGCAGCCTGCGTGCTCACGTCGGTGGCGCTGTCCAGCGCCCTGCAGAGGAAGGGCAAGCTGGACATGGTAAGCAGGGGAGGGCCATGGGGGCCTGGGCAGGGGCGGCTGCGGTCGCCTGTGCCCAGTGGGTGCCGGTCACCATGCCCTGCCAACATCTCCCAGAGGCCAATTCTCACTCCCTGCCTGCAGAAAAAGAACCCGGGGCTCCGGGAGGGGTGATTGTCCCGAACCGATTCTCAGTGGTTCTGCTCTGTCCAGCGGCTCTGGGGGAGCTCCCGCTCCTTTCCTCCCCACCCCCGGGGCGCTGGCAGCTGTTTGGGCGCAGCGGGCTGCTGCCGGGTAGCCAGGGGGCACCTCCCTCTGCCAGATCTGCCCCTCCGAGCTTCCTCCAAGCCTGCTCCCGTGGCCCTCAGGCTTCCTAAGCTGCCCCACCTGCCCCTCCCACCCCCCTCGGAGGGGGAAGCCACTGAGAGGTTCTGAGGGGGCTGGTAGCACACAGTGCCCTGCAGATCACCCATGGGATCAGCTCTTGCTGTCATGCATGGATGGGGAGGGGCCAGGCCTGCGGGCATTGGTAGATTTTTCTATAAAAAGGAAAGTAGGAGCACTGGCTCCCTATGTCACCGTCCAGTGCCAGCTTGGGGGCGTGGGCACATGGGTGCTGAGACACTGCTAGGGTTCCACAGGGACTCTTCCACGAGCCCCCTGCTGCCCTGAGCACAGACCTCGCAGAGGCGGGGACACGGCCACGGGTGCCTCTTGCTAGCTGCGTGGCCTTTGTAAGTCCTTCAACCTCCCTGCACGCCGCTCTCCTCATCTGCAACCTTCTAAGAATAGCCGTCCTGGAGCTGAATGAATGAAATAAGCCCACGAGCCAGCAGGTGGCAGCTCCCGAGCCCCGCCCACGCGGCGCCCTCCAGGGCCCTGGGCGCCCCCTCCCGCGGCAGCAGCCGCCCCAGGCCGGGCGGGCTCCAGGGGGAGGCCTGAGTCCCTGCCCGCTCTGCCGGCCCCCCAGGTGCACATCCAGAACGCCACGCTGGCGGGAGGGGTGGCCGTGGGCACCGCCGCCGAGATGATGCTCACCCCCTATGGCTCCCTGATCGTCGGCTTCGTCTGCGGCATAGTCTCCACCCTGGGTTTTGTGTACCTGACGGTGAGGGCCCCGGGGCTAGAGAAGGCTGGGGAGGGGTGTCTATCCGTGGTCCCCACCGTGGGGGGTCCCCAGGGAGTGGGCTGGGGGCTGGAGAATCGTGGGTCTCTGCCTATTTGAGGGCCCCCGGGATCCTGCCCTCCCACTCCCCTGGGCCCCAGCAGACTCACCTCCCTCTCCAGCCTTTCCTGGAGTCCCGGCTGCGCATCCAGGACACGTGTGGCATTCACAACCTGCACGGCATGCCCGGCATCATCGGCGGCATCGTGGGGGCTGTGACCGCGGCCTCTGCCAGCACCGAAGTGTATGGGCAGGAAGGGTACGTGTGGGGCTGCAGGAGGCTCGGGCTCCCTTCTCGCTTCCCCCTCTCTCCCTCCTACTGTTCCTCTGGGGTCCCGTTCCTTCCCCACCCTCAACCATTGTTCCTCAATCCTCTCTCCCCAACCCCTGTCCCTCTATAGCAGTCCTAGAGACCAGCCGATCTGACCAGCGCCCCCATTTTGCAGATGGAAAAGCTGAGCCAGGCCCAGGCTTTATAGAATCTCAGCCTTGGTGCCTGCTCACATTTGTGGGTGGTAGCAAGTGGGTACTCAGCCTTTCTGTGGGGCTCTGACCTGCCTTCTCTCCACCCCAGGCTTGTCCACACCTTTGACTTTGAAGGTTCCAAGAAGGCCTGGACCCCAAGCACGCAGGGCGGGTTCCAGGCTGCTGGCATTTTTGTGTCCCTGGCCATGGCCATAGTGGGTGGCAGCATCGTGGGTGAGTGGGGCTGGCTGGGGTTGCCATGGGGCTCCCTGGGCAGGGGACACAACAGGTACCAGAGGTCAGCCTGAAGCTTGCAGGAGTCCCTTTGTCTCTGCACTCCTGGCTGTGGGGCTGGGAGATTTGGGCCTGGGCCTAAGGCCCCCAGCAGGGATTTTCCCACACAAGGGAAAAGCTGGGATGGGCAGTGAGGAAATGGATGCTGACCTCCTATGACCTCCACCTTGGTTTAGGACTCATTTTGAAATTCCCACTGTGGGGACAACCTGCTGACGAGAACTGCTTTGAGGATGAGATCTACTGGGAGGTGAGTTCTAGGGACATGTCCCCTGTTCAAGGGCAGCTGCATGTCCCCCCACCCCCCGCCCCACATCATTGGCCAGGCTGGGGCTGAGCCAGAAGCTGGGGGTAGTAGGCAGGGAAGGTGCATGAGCCTGAGTCAGGCTGCGCCTTCACTGGGGGGGTGCAGGCTGTCCTCTCCCCTCGCCTGCCCTCGGGACCCCAGGACTTGGAGGGAGTGACGTGTACAGAAGCAGCCCATACTCAGGGCGGCAGGCAGCTGGACTTTCTTTGTGTCCCTAAAAGCCTGCTTTATTCTCCAGTGATTCCCAAAGTATGGTCCCCAGCCCAGAAGCATCAGCATCTCCTGGGCACTTGTTAAAAATGCAGATTCTTGGGCCCCACCCCAGCCACTTAATCCAAAACTCAGGGGATGGGCCCTGCGCTGTGTTTTAACAAGCCCTTCAGCTGATTCTGATGGAAAAAAGACATCTGAGGGCCACTCCCTGGGCCAGAGGTTTCCAGCAGTGGATGTACACTGGAATCATCTGGGAGGCTTCAAAAGCATTCCAGAGCCCGGGCTTTGGCGCCCAGGGGTGTGGGCTTCATTGCTCAGGAATAGGGCCTGGGCATTAGAATTTTTTTAAGCTTCCTAGGTGATTCTAACTTATAGCCTGGGTGAAGAACTACAAAGAAGTGCTCACTTTCAGTCTCCATAAGAACCTCCTGGAGACCTTGTTAAAATGCAGCTTCCTAGGCACCACCCCAGAGATTCTAATTCAGCCAGGCCTGGGACTCTGCATGTGAGCAAGCTCCCTGGTGAGTCTGGCAGAGACTGAGGAGTGTTTGTCAAGTTGGCTTTTGCTGAAAGTAGTGGGATGTCACAGAGCTCAGTTTCTTTAAAACCATGCCACATTTGGCCTTTCTATGAAGCCAGGTCTCCATCCTCACCAATCATTGGAGGTGCAGCATGCAGGTACATTGCATGACAGAGGGTGACAGGGGCCCCTCTTGCCTCCTACACTGCCACCTCATCACAAGGGTGAGGCCCAGGCCCCGGGAAGAGGGACCACCCACCACTGCCTTTCATTTGGCTCTGTATTTTTAAAACCTACCAGAAATTTTCAGGGTAATTTTAACTAATATCCACTATAAACCAATTTCATGTAAATAATTAATAAGCTTCTTAAAGTCACTCTTTTTACTTTCTTAATTATAAAATGACTAGAAGCTCATTAAAGAAAATCTAGACATAGAGAAAAATAAAAAGGAGCCCCACACCCTAATTCAGACACTGTTCATATTTTTGGTATATTTCCTTCTCATCTTTTACCAATAGATTTTTCTTCCAAAGTTGAGATTATATTATACACCCAATTCCGTCTCCTGCGCTTTCTCTTTAGCCCTCTATCACAAAAATTGTTCTGTGCTATTACACTCTTAATAAACTTTCTCTTCTTTTTACAGCTGCATAATTGCTTTCATTCTATATTTAAAGCCAGAACTTAAACTCTTTTAGCCACCACAATTAGAACAACACATATTTAATGCTAATGAAATAAACTCCAAAATGTTACCAGTTCCCATATGCAGAAGTTCACTCTTGGTTCTGTATAATTTATTCGAAGTTCACACCTTCTCTCAGCTTTCATCCTGCAGCAGTACTTGGCTGGGAGCAATATAATTCCATGCCAAGGGAAACCCAGCACCATCAGGCCATCCCTGCAGCCGCCAGCCTCCAGGGGAGTTTATCTGGGGGGTGAGGTGGCTTCCTGGAGATGAGACAGATGTTCCCTGAGAACCCCAGTTAAGGCCATCTTTAGGATCAGGTCTAAATCTTGAGGTCAAGGCAGAGATGATCCGCTCCACCTTCCACTCCAACTCGTCGCCCTGCCTGCTCTGCACTTTGCCTACCTCACATTTTGACCTGCCTGCAGTGCAGGCAGCTTGCCATGCTGCCTTTTACATCTGGACCTCGATCTGTCTCCTCCTTAGGCCTGGAGACCTCTCTCCCCTGGCTCACACCTCATTCATTCAAGCATGGATTCAGGGGAGTGGATGTGGCTCAAGCAGTTGAGCTCCTGCCTCCCACAAGGAAGGTCCTGGGTTCGGTTCCTGGTGCCTCCTGAAAAAATAAACAAACACAAAAACAAACAACAAGCAAAACAAACGACAAAACCAGCTCAGGAGAGCTGATGTGGCTCAGTGGTTGAGCGCTGATTTCCCACGTATGAGGTCCCAGGTTCAATCTCTGGCCCCTGGTAACTCAAAAAAAAAAAAAAAAAAAAAAAAAATGGATTCAGTATATCCTCCCGGCATTCCCTAGGCTGGGTTATCAGTCCCTTGTGTGCATTTACAACTCTTATTGCCACTGTGTGCTTTATCTGAACACCTCCCTATTGCTCTAGTGCGGCAAGGATTCTGCCTGGGTCCTTGCTGTGCCCAGCACCCATATCAGGACCTAGCACGAAGCAGGGACCTGAGAAATTGCGAAGGACCGCATGCGATCTGCACAGTGACCACAGGGTGGCGCCCGCTACACACCATTTACAGCCCCTGGCTTGCCGGGCAGATCCAATCCTACCAGGGATGTTGTGGCCAGAGTAGGGCCCTCCTAGCTGTCTCCTCTCTGCAGGTACCCGAGGACCAGGAGCACGCTCTGTACCACCCCGAGGACCCTACCCTCAAGCCCTCGGCATCCTGAGTTCCTGGGGCTGGTGAGAGGCAAGTGGGCATGGGTGGGGCTTGTCTGTGGGGGGTGGCAGATAGGTTCTCCAAGGTGGGGGACCGCCTCTGGGAATCAGATGCCACCAAAGGGACAAACAAAAGGCATCGAGAACTGAAAAAAATGAAGTAAGCTTCCACTCCTTCTTCCTGGGCACGGGGGACACGCTGGGATTGGCGGGAGAGGGCCTCAGGGTCAGACTGCATGCATACTGGCCTGGAAGAAATACCACGGAGGAAGCCCGGGTAGAGCCCTGGACTCACTGCTTGCTAGCCTGTGGCTTGGGGGATTCTAACCCCAGAGACTGAGCCTGAATTTCCTCACCTATGAAAGTAGAGGTGACAGGTCTGGCTCTATTCCGTTGTTCAGCTTCCTTCTTCCCCATCTCCTCCCTCCCTTCTTTTTTCCATCAACTAACATGTCCTGGACTCCTCTGTGGATATACAAGCACTTTCTCATGCCTTACTCATCAAATCCTCCTAAGAACTCCACAAGGCACGTGCAGTTACTTCCCTGCTTTTAAGAGCTGAGGAGAGTAAGGGTCAGAGAGGTTCAGACTCTTCAAGGCTGCACAACTGGCAACCGGAGGAGGGGGTGTCTGAACCCAGATTAATACCTTTGCCTTTATGACTGTTATTTGACATCCTCAGAAGCCACCAGAGCCTGGAAGTAGCTGGGTCTGAGGCAGGAAACTGAGTGATGTGGCAGGAGACGATGTTGGGGGTTGAGGCAAGAGAAAAGCTTCTAATGCCCACCCTGTCCAGGAAAGGAAACGTGGAGCTGGAGCTGACCTGGCTGGGGACCCCAGGACAAGCACTGTCGTCTGGCCCGAGCCCATGGCACCTCCGTCCCCCTCCTTCCCTTCATCCGAGGGGCCCGCCTGGACATGGAGAAGGAACAGCTGCAGGCAGAGTGGGCATCCACCCAGTTTCTGGCTGCAGAAGGCTGCCCACCGGGGGCTTTGGTGGCCACATCCTGAGACCAGAAGGCCACGAGGGAGGCGGGAGCCTGGAGAGGGCCCCGAGCCCTCCAAGGGGACAACTCAGCTGCCAGTCACTGCCTGCTGGGCTCCTCCCCTGCTGCCTGCCCCTAAACCAGCACCTTCCATGCTCCCTGGGCCCCCCCCCCACCTCCCTGTGCCATGCAGGTGGTGACCTCTGTGAATAAACAGCCTTGATGTTCTTTGTAGAATGGCTGTGAATGCTCCAACAGGGCCGGTTTGTACGAGAAAAGGACCCAAGAGACCTGGTCTCCTGCCTCAGCCCTGACACCCTCCCCGCCCAAACCCAAGCTGCTGCCCATCCTGCAAGGAAAACCAAGAGCCCAGGATCCCTGAGGCTGCCTCCAGCCTGGGGCCCCTGGCAGGGCTTAGCTCCTGGGCTGGGGCCTTTCCACAAGACCCTTCCTTGCCTGAACGGGCCCCTCCCAGTTGTAAGGGCACTCCAGCAGGGCGGGGCTACGGAGGGCTCCTTCAGCCCCCCAGCCCTTTCCTCCTCCTCACTGCCAAGCCAGCCCTGCACTCCCTCCACAGGGGGAAAAGACTTCACTTTAGACCTCCCACTTATTGAACTCCTACCCTACCCTACCCTTATTGAACTGCCTGCCACCACTCTGGGCAGAGTAACACACAGTTCCTACTCAGGGGGCTTGCAGTCTAGTTGGGGGGGCACCCAATAACCATGCTGAACGCTGACAGGTGTGGCTGGAAAAGCATTCAGTGCCTGGTTGGCTCCCTAAAGTGGGGCCACCTGAGCAGGGTTTTGGAGGTTGAATAGGAGTTTACCAGAAGGATGGCAGAGGCACTACATGAGCAGAGACCTATGGGCAGGAATTAAGGTGGTGAGGTTTGTTAGGGCTAGAAGAGAAGTGAGGCAAAGTGTAACAACTGGAGAATAAGCAGCAGAATCCAGAACCTTTGTGGAGTGAGGGGAGAAGGAGGAGAAGGTCTCTCCTGCCTCCAATCCCCCTCTCCCTGCCTCCCCCACCCAGCAATTCACATACACGCACACTTACACACTCAGGGCTTCATTTCCCTTACCAGAGGAAGGGGGGAAAGAGGAGGGGACGAGGGAGCTGAAATGCAACCTATTCATGTTCCCGCGATGTAACACCCCTCATTTTCCATGCTGGGTAAAGACAAAAACCCTTTACAACCTGTTTCTGGAACTTGTCAGCAGCTGCCAAGAGGAGCATGTTAATTAAACGTCGGCAAAGATGGAAGCCGGAGGCTCCGGCTCTAATTGGACAGTTTGCTTCACCAGATTGAAAAACATTGTGACAAAGGAGGAGGTGCGCGGCGGCTCGGCAGGGGTGCGGCGTGGCGGGGAGGGGAGCGGCGGCTTTCATTTCAGCTGATCCCTCCCCGGGCCTCCCTCCCAGCCGGGCACGCCCAGGAGGGCCTGGAGGGGGCTCCCGCGCGGGGCCGGCGGAGGAGCCCTGGCCCGGGATCGCGCCCACTGTCCGGCTCCCAGCGCTGCGCCCAGGCTCGGAGGGCTCTGGAGCCGGCCCCTCCCCCTGCTCACAAGATCCGGGCCCTGGGGGCGGCGCAGGGCGAGTACCCAGGACAGGGGTCGGCCAGTGGGCTCCCGGCAGTGTCTTGGTCCGCGCCCCTGCCTCCCAAACCGGCTCCGGAACCCCGATCAGGCTGCGGACTTCCACTGGTTAGGCTGCGTGAGAAACCCCAGCTGTGAAGGTCCTCGGGAGCCTGCAGAGCCTGGAGTTTCTCTCCAGCAGGAGGCTGCCCCATGCACGTGTTTGAAGGCTGGACCCCAAGTGTCCTCTTGTTCTGGGCCCCCTGGAGATGACTGAGCCCTGCCTTGAGGCTTGCTGTGGGGTGGGCACCCAGCTGAGTGCTGGGCGTGCCATTCAGCCACTCCACAGCACACAGAGAGCCTGTGACATGCCCATCTGATGTGGGGAAACTGAGGCCCAGAGAGGCTAGCAACCTGCCCAAGGTCACAGCGTTATTACCGGTGGAGCTCAGGTGAGACTTGAGCCCAGGTGCCTCTGGTTCCAATGTCTGAGCTGCTGCTGCGTGCTCCCTGCTCTCTGGCTCTGGACCCCAGCCTGGGGTCCAGACATGAAGGTCTTCAGGCTGGTTGGAGAAAAGGGCGGGCTTCCTAAGTGGAGAGCACCCTGGAGGGCCCCATGCTTGTTCCTCTTCCCCACATGCATGCCCAACTTTCTTCCCCTGGGGGTGGGGTGGTTAGCTCACCAGGGCAGAGCCTCCTCTGTCCCCACCCACCTTCTCTGCATCCTCTTCTGTCCCCTTCTGCCCTGGGCCCAGGTTTGGCCCCCACCCGCCCACCCCGAGCTGCTGCCCATGGGGACCTCTGCTTGGGGCCGGAGGCCAGGCTGGGACCCGTGAGAGCCAGGACCAAGTATGGGAAAAGGGGCCATTGTGGCTCAGCCTGGGGATTAAGAACTACAAATTGGATGTAGAGGGCTGAGGCCATTGACTGCAGTCCCCTGGAGCTGAGTTCCCAAGGGGGGTGCGGTCTGTGCCTGCGCTGTGGCCAGGCCGCCTGCTGGGCCTAAACCCCTGGGAGCTGAGTCCGCGGAGCCCCGAAAACACGGCTGCTAAGGAGAGAGGTTAGCCCCCGAGGCTGCAGCTGCTCCTGGGTGCCCTGAGGCGGCAGTCTGGGGAGGGATGGGTACCCACTGAGATGTGCGTTTTGTGGGTTCACGCCCAGCATACGTGTGCCCCTGGCCTGGGACCCCCGGAAGGGGGCGTGACCCAGTGTGCTGGGGGCGGTGTGTGTCCCCTGTGTGTGTCTGAAGTTTGGGAGGGCTTTAAGGGCAGGATGGGGGTCCCTGAGGGTCCCCGACTGAGCGAGCGGCAGAGCCCTTCCAGCAGGCCCAAGTGGGTGCTAAGTGTGTGTGTGAGTGTAAGTGTGTGTACTCGGGTGTGCACGCACCATCGAGCAGGGTGCTTGAGAACAGCCCTTCAGAGGCAGCTGGAGGGGCTCTGCAAATTGTAATCAGATTAAGGGGACCAATCACTTAGGGCTCTTGAAAAGGCCACAAGGCTTCTAATCAGCTCTGAGGAGCGGGCCCACAAAGCCCGGGAGGAACTCGGCGGGAGCTGCCGCTGGGGGGGCGCAGGGGTGGGGGCTTCTTTCTTCCCTCTCTCTTTCGTAATTATGTCAATTTGCTAGCCAAATTGTTTGCTCGAGTGGACAGGGGGACTTGTGCCCCATTCATGTGGTAATGTGGGAATCACAGGCCTCCTGGCTGGGAAAGCAGGAGGTACGGGACCCTGCTCCAGGAAGCAGGCAGGCCCAGGGGCTGTGGGGCACCCAGGCTTCTTCTGCAAATTCCAGAAACTCCCAGTGCACTTGGGCTCCAGGGGGGTCCTGTCGGGCCTGCTGAGAAGGGAGGTAGGGAGGGTGGCGAGGACCTCAGAGAGGGGGCTACACAGAACAGGTGGCCTCTAGGTTCCTTTGGGGTGAAGGACGTTAGGAGCAGCGACTGTCACCAGTCCAGACACAGGTAACTTACCTGTCCAGAATGGGTGCCAGCTGCTTCCCCTGCCCTCCAGGCTACCCAGAGTCTCCTTGCCTCCCTGGTCCCCCCTTCAGCTCCCTCCCATCTCCCCTGGGTTTGGCACCCCGACACCTGTTTCTCAGGTGATGGGACCTTGCCACCTGGCCACTCCCTGCTGGACGCCCCCCCCTTGCCTCGGCTTGTCAGTGTCCCTCTAAACATGGGGAGATCCCCCAATAGCTGCTCATGGGGCCCCCACCTGCCTCTCACCCCCACCCCCAGAGTGCCTCCTTGTTCCCTTCCCAGGCTGTTAGGATCTATTCTGCTGGAAGCTGGGGCATAGGGTGGCATTGAGTGTTGGGGTGGGGAAAGAGGTTGGGGGTCCGTCTGCATAGCCACGGCCAGGACCCCTCACCTCCCAACGCAGAGAGAAGCCAGGAGTCCATGCTTTTCATCACATGGTATAACTGCCAGAAATTCTTTCTTCTTAGAGCAAATCCAATTTGATGTGCACCTCCACTGGGCTGAGGGGGAGCCAGGGTCCACAGCCCTGCCTAGGAACAAGACAGAAACCAATGATCCAGTAACAGGACAGGAAAGGAAAGGATGAAAACAGCAAACACAAAGCGCCTACCCTGTGCCAGCCACGGTTCTAGGTGCTTTACATATAGTCATTCATTTGCCCCTCACAACAGCCCTCTGAGGTTGGTATGGTTGTTATCCCCCCAGAGGCACAGAGAGGCCGAGTAACTTACCCAAAGCCACACAGTGAAGTATATAGCAGAACTGGGGTTCAAACCAAAACCCCAGAGGCCCCGCACTTAACTACACACTGCTCACGCAGCTGGGCTGTTACCTCTCCCAGACCCCTGGAAAGGACAATGGGAGGGAGCAGGGGATGGATCCCAGAGCGGAGATGTGCGTGTGGAGAGGGCTGCCTCAAGCAGATCAGTGGCCGTCAATCAAGGGCCACAGCCACCTCCAAGAGGGAGCTGGAGAACAGTGACCCAACCTCACTCCCCTCCATCCTGGTAAAACCCACAGGGAGCTGGGGATCTGGAGGGCAATTGGAGAACATCCAGCCCAGCTTTCCAGAGGCTGTGATGTCTAAGCTGAGTCCTGTAGGACAAGTAGGAATTATTCAGGAAAAGGATTGGGGTAGAGGGCAGAAGGGAAGAGCAGAGGGACAGCTCCTGGGAGGTGACAGAGCATCTAGCTTGGTATAAGCCCAGAGTGGAAGTCAGGGGACTACCCAAGGGCAAATTTGGACATTGTGCTAAGGATAATGGAAACATGCCATCCATGTTTTAAGCACCAGAGGTGAGGAAACCAGGAACAGTGTTCTCCATCCCCCCTTGCTGTTGGGGTGCTAGCCTCAGGGGCTTCATTCAGTTCTAGGAGCTAGCCTCACTCAGTTCTACCTCAGGGCCTTTGAACAGGCTGTGCCCATTGCCTAGACTGTTCTACACACTCCACCCCATTCTACTGATCTTGTTCATTCCTACTCATTCCTTAAATTTCAGGAAACATTTCTCAGAGAAGCTTCACCTGAGCCCTCGGCAGGGACCAGACCCCTGGTTTCATGTCTATATCAGATCTGGCACTTTTTCTTCATAGCATTTATCAAGTCTGTGATGAGTTATTTCTTTGTGTCATTAGTTAACTGTCAGTCTCCCCAGTAGACTGTAAGCTCCATGCAGACTGGGATCATATCTGCCTTGTTTATTGCCACAGACCCAGCGCCTGGAGCTAAGCCTGGCACCTTGCAGGGGCTTGATGGGTAGTTATTGAATGAATGAATGAATGAATGAATGAATGAATTGTGTTACGCCAGGAGAATGATATGGAGGACAGCAAGCAGAGATGCCAGTAACAATCATTTATGAGGCTGGGCCAGGACTGACCCAGGTGAGCCATCTCCCAGCCACGTGAATGAAGAGAAGGTACCTGTCTTAGTTTGCCAAAGGCTGCCAAGGCAAAATTACCAGAAATGGGTTGGCTTTTTTTTTTTAACTTTATTTTGTACATTTAATAATTGAAAATATAAATAATTAAAAACTAAAACGTAAACACAGATGAGTAAGTACATACATTTCTCAATTAAAGGTACTGGATACACATAATTTTTTTTTTTTTTTGAGTCAAACAATATGTTACACAATATATTTGGTCCATAGTAACGCATTCATACAGTATTTGTCCTTTTGTGTCTGGGTTGGCTTTTATCACAGGGATTTATTAGGGTAGAAACTTGCAGTTCCGAGGCTGTGACAATGCCCAAGCCAAGGCATCAGCAGAGATGCTATCTCACCAAGGCCGGCTGCCTGCAGACCCTGGAGCCCTGCCATATGGCAAGACAAAATGGCGGCCATCTGCCTGGGTCTCTGCCTTCTCCTCCAGGCCACTTTCTCCTCAAGTTCGGCTGTGGGCGATCAAGCACCTGGCGGGCCTCCTCTTTCCACCTTTGAGCTCTGTGGGCCTAGCCTCTCAGGGACCTCTTTCTGTGCCTCTGTGCTCCACTGATTCCAAGCTCCAGCCTCCAGGACCTCTCTCTCACATGGCAGGGTCAAAATGGCAGCTGTCTTTCTCTCTTGTGTTTCTGCTTTCAGTTCTCCACTTATATAAGTCCCCAGCAAGAGGGCGGAGACCTAACCTGGGTCACGCCTCACTGACATAGTCCAACCCAAAGGCCCTAAATCGAGCTAATCAAAGGTGATCTAATTAAAGTTCCCTTAAATGAATCTAATCAAAAGGCCCCATCTAAACCGCATTTACAGGCACAAGAATGGGTTAGCTTAAGAACATAATTTTCTGGGGTCCACAAAAGATAAACCAGCACAGTACCTAGTGAGTAGCTCAGCAATTCTGAGCCAGGACTTATGTTGCCCCACCTGAACCCACCACCCCACAGCATTTCTCCTTGACTTGAGGGTGGGCCATGAGGAGAAGCCCAGATGCAACCTAGAAGAGTCCTTTCTTGCACCTAGAAACTCCCTGTCACCTTACACTCCAGAAAGTTGTGTTTGCCTTGAAGGAGGGAGGAATCAATGTGGTGCCTTGATCCAGCACCGTCCACCAGGGTGAAGAGCGGTAGGGGTGGGCAAGTCTGTCATCCTGGGAACTTGCCTTAGGTGCAGAAGGGCCAGCATGTCCTCCCTTGCTGACCCTGCTTGCTTCGCTTGCTCACACGTTGGGAATAGCTTTTTTGCCTCATTTCACCCCTTACCTGAAGATGCCAACAGAACTGACACCATTAGATACTCAATGCTTTGGGGGCTGGATGTAACGGGAACCCATCCAACTCTCTTAAGCCATCATAAAAGGATAAAGCCACAGGGCAGGACCACATAAGAGAAACATCGCTGTCATGGCCATCTGGCAGAGACTGCTAATTGTCCCAAAATATCTATTCTACTGTTCTTTCCTGATAATGGAATTTTAAGTGGTCACATGGCTTCCCATTATAAAACTACAGTTCCCAGACTCCCTTGCAGCTAGCTGGGCCAATGTGGCCAAGTTCTGGCCAATGAATGGAAGTGGTGTGTGTAGCTTCCCAGTCATGCTCTGGGAAGGGACGTGTCCTCCCCTTTGCCCCTTTCCTCTTCCTACCAGCTGACATGCAGATGAAATTGAAGGTGCACATTGACAATGGCAAAACAACAAAACAGGAGTCTGAGTCCCTGATAATTATGGGGCCACCATTTCAGCACTAGGCCATCTACCCTGGTTTTTTTATTTACAAGTAATTATTTACTCGTATTGCTTAAGCCTCTGTTTTTTGGATTCTTTCGATGGAGCAACCAAACTGATACTCCTTTTTTTTTTAATCTTTAAATTTTTTTATGCTTGGAAAGGTGGATATATATATATAAATATATATAATATAAATATGTATATATTCACCGTACTTATTGGCAAATCTCTGTCTTGTAACCTGTTTTTTATTACTCAAGATATCATGACCATGTCAATAGTCTTGTATGACATTTATTTTAGCAGATTGTATGGATGAGCCATGATTTATTTAACCATTCTGTATGGCTGGACATTTTAATAGTTACCATCATATATAGCTACATGATTTTCCTGCATCCTTGTGCTACATTCTACACTTGTTCTCTCACCTGCCAGTGTGGGTAGATAACTTTTCTGATTTCTTGCATGTCCAAAACTATTTTTTTATTCTATCGCCTCACTTGACACAACTTCTGGTTGTATATAGAGCTCTAGGCTGAAAATAATTATCTCCCAGAACTCCTGTGACATTGCTTCATTATCTCCCCCTATCCACTGTTGTTGATTAAAAAAAAACAAAAACAAAACTCATGCCCTTATGATTCTTTCTCCTTTGTACATGCCATGACTTTTCCTCTCTCAAAGACTTTCAAACCTCGTCTACATATTTGGTGCTCCAAAGTTTCAGTGGCCTCTTTCAAATTGGAGACGTGAATCATTTTACTCTGGAGATTTATCTTCAACCTCTTTATTTGGTAGTTTCTCTCATCTATTTTATCTACTTTTGTTCCCCCAGAAATTCTATTAATCAGATGTGTGAACCTTCTGTATCGTCTCTCTATGATGTTCTGACCAATATATCAACCTCTGTGGGAGCTACAGGCAGGGCCCTGAGAAGGGGATCGTGGACTCGGAATACCCCAAAGTTGTAAGCATTTATGATTTCAGTTCACAGATTCATGTGTACAAAACAATGCCCAACGGTTCTATCACTGTTTTCTTCTCTCCTTGGCCCAGGGGAATTTTTCTTTCTTCCAAGGGTGTGGAAAAAGGGGAAGCCCCTCTTCCTCTCCTGCATCAACATACTCTGTCTTTGCCCACAAATACCCTCAGTTCTTCTAGGGGCTTAGGCATTTGGAAGCAGAAGCCAGGAAGATGGGGAAGTTCTGTTTCTCTTCTGGACCCATCCTTCTATGGTGGCAGCAAGTACAGAGCCGACCACCCATTTGAGTGGGGGCAAGGAGAAGGAGATAGATATGGGGACAGGGAAGTAACGAAAGTGATAATCCAGCCAGGGTTGTTTACGTAGGCTCCAGTGGCACAACGATAGAGGGGCAGCAAAGCGAGGGAGGACATTCACTTGTATCTCAGCCCAGAGATGACTGGCTTCACTTAACAATGTCTAGATTACAGTATGATATACATATGATTGACAAGGTCCATGCTCTCCTCCTGCTGCCTGGAGGAAGCCCTCCACAGCAGTTAAGAAGGCAGCTAACTCAGAGAGAGGAAGAGACCCGAGACACACTGAAAAAGAAACTAGTTGACATCATTTGAGTAATGGGATCATGCCAGGCCTGAGGTCAGCCCATCCCTGGCTTTTTCAGTTACATCAGCCATTAAATTTCCCTTTTTGTTTCTCTTGGCTCCCCTTGCAGTCTCTGAGCTCCTGGAGCTGCCAGCTTCATCACAATATTCCCCATCTGGCCCAGCTCAGAAAGCTTTTCCTGAATAAGTACAGCCAATGGTGGCTGGGTGGAAGAGGGCTTTACTATGTGCCAAGCACCAGGAAAAGCATTCACTTATAGGCTCGTAATCATTACTGCATCAGTTAGGCAGTTTGGGCTATAAGTAACAACAACAACAAATCAAAAGGGCTTAAACCATAAGGGGACTTACTAACTCACATAAAAAGAAGTCCAGGGAATTATCAGCTTCAGGCATGGAGTGATCAGGGATACAGCTCTGCTTTCTGTGATCCTCAAGCCCCACCCTCCTCTTGCTGTCTTCAACCTCAGATCGGTGTAAAGACGGCTACAGCAGCTCTCGACAGCACATGCAGATCCAGCAATTCCAGGGGAGCAAGCGCAGCCATTTGTTCTTCCGTGATCTTTTTCCTCCTTCAGATCTTTTTTTTTTTTTTTTTAAGTGAAACTATAAACATATACATAAGTCAGTGTCATTTTAGTTTTATTTTTGGGGAGAAATGGGGCTGTTCTTTATATTTTACAACTCATGTACCTTGTTCTTTGATCCATTTCAGCGTATTCTCTAGGAGAGATGCTCTAATTCAGTGATTCTCAAAGTGATCGGCATCATCACCTTCACCTGGAAACTTGTTAGAAATGCAAATTCTCGAGCCCGACCCAGTCCTGCTGAGTCAGAAACTGGGAGTGGGTTTTTAATCTGTGCTTTAGCAGGCCTCCTAGTAACCCTGACATGTGCTAGAGTTTGAGATCTACTGACCTAATTTATTTAACTATTTCCCTGTTGAGGGACATTCCAGTTGTTTCCAATTTCTTGCTACTAAAACCAGTTCTGGGGAGCTGGTGTAGTCAGTGGCTTGAGCACCTGCTTCTCATGTACGAGGTCCCAGGTTCAATTCCCAGTACCTCCTGGAAAAGAAGTGCTGCCCCAGGGATTATTACCAAGTGTTAATCAGTGACACGTTTGGAGAAAGACCTTGACCAAGAGGGGAAATGTTAAATAAAATAGAGCTTTTATGGCTAAGAATCCCAGCCTGACTTCACAAACTGCTATAGTTAACAAAGACTCAACACCAGTGGTGAGCCACACGGCCTCATGAAATCAACAGCCTGGCAGTGGGCCCTATCTGGGAATATATGAAAATGTATTTCCCCAGTATAACATATACTCATTTATAAATCCCCTAATTATGATTCTTCTACTCCTTTTAATTTTAATTTAAACCTATAACTTTCAATTTACCTTTTAAGTATATTTCTGTGGAGCTGCAACTCCTACCCTACAGCTCAATGGACTCATCCAAGTCACCTGGCGAGGAGACGACAATGGGCAATGGCCATCCCAGGGAATGGAGAGGGCCTGCATCTGCAGGCAGGATAATCCCATCCACCATATCCATGGGATATAAGCCCTCTCTCACTTGGAGGTGGAGTGGACGTCACCATCCCAGTCCCCTCAGGATTGGGGGGAGAACTACGGACTAGAGTGGACTTGATGGTATTCTGTTGTACACATATGGTGATTCTAGCAATGGAAGAAATTATAACAGTGAGGTGGAGCCAGTGGCCACTGGACACTTTCGGGGCAGGGAGGGGATGTGCAGGTGAAATACAGGGGCTTTTTCGGGATTTGGAGGTTGTCCTGAGTGCCGTTGTGGCAACGGATGTAGGCCATTTTAAATCAGCACACACCACTCAGAACTGTGTGGGAGAGAGTGTGGTCTACAATATGAACTGTGGTCTATGGTTGGTGGCAAGGCCCCAGGATGTGTAAGTCCATTGAGGGTGGTGGGCCACACTTGTGGGAGATGTTTGTGTGGGATGTGGTGGGAGGTGTGGGAGGTGGGCAACATGGGAATCCCTGTAATTTCTGTGTAATATCTAGGTAATCTAAGCACCTTTTAAAATACATGTATATATAAAAAAATAACATTTATGTAAGCAAATGCACATATATGCATATATATTTATATATCATTTTACAAATATTGGTATGTATTGTGAAAATTTTGATTTTTACCCACAATAAAAAAATTAAATTAAATTAAAAATAAAATAAAATCTTCAGATTGTTCCTATGCTGGTTGAGCCCCAAAACCCAGCAGAAACGCAGCCAACTCCTACTCTCCAGTTCTTCGGGCTTGCCCTGGACAACTAACAAAACGATAATGATGGGCCAGTCCCATCCCAAAAGCAAGGAGTATTTTCACCTGCAAGCAAAACAGTCCCACTCCGCTGCCCCATAATATCTAAGTCCCTTCTCAGCCTGAAGCAGTCAGAATGGACATCGTTCCAAATCCCTCAAGACTGGGGGTGGGGAGAGTGTAACCACAGACCAAAGCAGATTTACTATTGTAGTAGTAATTATCTTGTGTTCTCTTGTAACATTGTTATAAAAATAATTTTTAAATTAAAAAGAAAAAAAAAAAAAACAGGGCTGCACTACATCTCTTTATATGTGTTTTTGCATCTTGCAAGAACATTTCTTCTCTCTCAAAAATTTCTTCATTAATATTTCACCTTTACTCTTGCAGATGAACTTTAGAATCTGTTTCTAAATTCCAATTTCAATGTATTGCATTGAAGATATGCTTTAATTTCAGAAGGATTGACATCTTGACACTATTACATTTTCCCATCAAATACTGAAATTCAATGGTATTTTAAACATAATTCACATGATTATATGGGATTTAGGCATACTTTGTTATGATCCCAAATAAAACAATTAGAGAAGATATTGTAAAGGTTTTCCACCTACCCTGAATTTTATGAAACTGAGAACATATTCTGAAGGGCCTAACGTAGGTCATTTTATTCTTCTTGGAATCATCTCACTTTTGCGTTGGCCTTCCCATGCCGATTCAGTTAAGCTATGTCTGGACGTAGGGATATGCCCTCTCTGCCTTTCAGAGCCCCCAGAGCAGGTTATCCCTGCAAGTCTGTATTGCTGACCCAGTGGAGGGTGGTTCTGGCTTCACCCGGGTTTCAGATGCAGGGGGGCACTGCCCCAGCTTCAGAGCAAACTGAGTTTGGAGGGCACTGATGCCCACCTGTGACAGTTTGACATTATTTTATGCATCCCAAAAAGAAGAAGATTATTTCTAATCCATCCCTGTGGGTGTGGGCCCTTTTGATTGGACTATGTCAGGGAGGCATGACTCAAGTTGAGTCTCCATCCTCTCCCTGGAGCTTTAATATAAGAGCTGACACACAGAGAGAGACATAGAGAATGGAAGCTGCCATTCTGACCCTGCCATGTGAGAGAGAGGACTCAAGGATTGCCAGCGCGAAGCTGCAAGAGGCTGGGCCCATGGAACGGCTCAAGGCTGAGGATACTAGCCATATGCCTAATAGCCCAGAGCTGACCTTGGGAAGAAAGTAAAGCAGCCAAGCTTGCGAGAGGAGACCTGGAAAGAGACAAGCCCTATGCCTGGTTGCCCACAGCTGAGCTCCAGGAGATGGTAGGCAGAGATCTCGGCAGAGATGGCCGCCATCTTCTCCACGTGGCAGGATGGTAGGATCACCAGTAGTTGACTGGTGAGAAAGCATCTCTGATGGTGCTTTGCTTTGGACATTAAAAAAAAAAAAAAAAAAACAATTTATTGAAGTATATTATTCATACATGAACATACATAAACAATAAGTGTTCAGTAAACATTGTGAACTTACAAAACAAACATGCATAACATCATACAGCGTTCCCAAACATCACCCCACCACAAATACTTTGTATTGTTGTGAAACATTTGTTAACAAATTATGAAAGAGCATCGTCAAAGTATTATTACTAACTATACTTGATTTGGACATTTAATGGCCTTGGAACTGTAAGCTTTTGTCCCAAATAAAATCCCCACTGGGGGAGCAGATGTGGCTCAAGCAGTTGAGTACCCACCTCCCACATGGGAGGTCCCAATTTCGGTTAAAGAAGATAAACAAACAACGAGCAGACAATAGGCAGACATCAAGCAAAAACAACGAGCAGACAATGAGCAAAACCAAAAACAAGCAGGGAGTGGATGTGGCTCAAGCAGTTTAGTGCCTGCCTGCTATATGGGAGGTACTGGGTTCAGTTCCTGGTGCCTCCTAAAGAAAAAAAAAAAACAATAGACAATGAGCAAAAACAACAAGCAGACAACAAGTACAAAAAAACAACGAGCAAAACAGATGAGGGAGCCATCTTGGGGGGTGGGGAATCCCCATTATAAAAGCCAACCCATTTCTGGTACTTGCTGGACAGTCCTTTAGCAAACTAAGACTCGGTTCCTCGGCGCCCCTCTGAGGGCCACAGAGACATCTCTGCCAAGGGAGGCCGGGGGGCTTGGGGTGCACTGCCAGTTCAGAGGGAAAGTCCAGTACAGACTGCCATTGACCGGCCACTTCTGCTTCCAGCCAGGTGAACAGCAGGGCTCAGGAAAGGCGAGGAATGGCAGTCAGTGGAAATGGGCGACCTGGGCAGCCAGGACTGACACCTGGAAGCAGACACTGCGCAGTCAGAGGGCTGCAGGCCTGCACCGGGGCACCAGCGGCAACCAGCACGGTTTCTGGACACCAGCCCGCATCGCGGCCCTTCTGACTGCCGGACAAGGGCAGTGGAGGGAGGGCCTGAGCCCTTGGCCACATTCAAGCCTCCCTGGGGTGCAGTAGGAGGAGCGGAGGATGCCGACCTCCATGAGGCAAAAAGCAGAAGTCTCGAGCTCAGCGGCCATGTATGCACCACATCACCTTTAAAAGATGACCGGGCAATTTAAAATGGGCAAATTTCATATTTTAAAAAATCTTAAGTTTTCTTGAGGACCTGGCCACCCTGGCCTGCGGCCGAGCGGCAGCGCCCCCTGGCAGACCTTTGCTCAGTCCCGGGGCGCTGTGCCCCTTCTCCGAGCACCTGGAGGTGCAGAACCCTGCCTGGCCCTGGTGGGCACATGCGGACAGCTCCTCCCGGCCAGGGGCAGGAGCCCCAGCGCTACCACCGCCTCGCTGGGTGACACTGGACAAGGCATGCCTGTTCTCTGAGCCTCAGCTCTGCCATCTGTGAAATGGGACGTTGCACAAGCCCAGCGGCAGGCCCTACAAGCATCTGAGGAAAGGTAAAGAGCTCCTCCCTAGAGAAAAGGCCGGTGCACAGCTTTGCCTGTCATTTCAGGGGCCCGCCTTCCCCTCCCCCAGGGGGCCGTGTTCCCAGGATAAGAACCCCTGCTGGGGTCCAAGGTGCCTCCCCCCACCCCACCTAATTGAGTCTGGGTTCAGGCGGACCCACTCAGACCTGACTGCCCACGGTCACCCCTTCCCTGGGGTGAGCCAGGTCGTTTCCCAACCCCCCGCGGCTGCCCATCGACATGCAGGAAGTGTCCAGGGGGCGCTGGATTAGCACAAGGCACTCCGGGAGGTAGAAGCCCTGGGGCGGCCTGTGTGTGCAGTGCCCGCCTTTGTCCTGACCCCGCAGGACGGTAGGGCGGCTCGTATACTTTTGACTGCCAGATGAAAGGGGGCGACATAAAGAGACTGCCTGGGCTGAGCATGGGGGCGCTTTGTGTCCCTCCAGACGGAGTTACAGACGTCTGTGAAACGTCAATTACAGCTGAATAAAGACGTCTGCTCGCCCAGACGTGCCTCCTTTCAGCGAGGGAGGTGTTTCCAGGCTGGGCCTGGGATGCCTTTGGCAACCTAATTTGGTGACTGTGACTCTCTCAGCTGCCCTGATGAGAGCCGCGGGGCAGCTCCAGAGGTGTCCTGGAATGTCCTGGCCTCTCCTCCCGGCTCCTCCAGGGCAGGGGTGGGAGGATCCTGGAGCCACAACAGTCCCCTCCCAAGGCAGCCCACTGCGGATGGTCACAGCTGGCTGGGATCGGGGTTCACCGGCCCTTTCTCCAGATCGACCGTTGTGATGCGTTGTCGAGGGACAGACCACACACTTCAGCCCTCTTGCTATGTGAGATAACTAAGCCTCTCTTTGTTTCAGCCCCCTGCCCGCTACTTGCAGCCGAAAACAGTTCTACCTCATACAGTAGCACAGCCCTGGGCTTATAATCCCGGTCTTGCACTTTCAGAGTGTCAGAAGGGGTTGAGCTACTCAGAGTCACCTTGGGGGGAGGTGACACGGCCATGGCGGTGGTGTGAGAATCCGGTTGGGGCATTGGTCTCTCCAGTGATGGTGGCCCCTGAGGTGCCCTTGCCCCCAGAAGACCTCTTCCCTGGTGGGTTTGGGGCAGCAAAGGCATTTCCTAAGAATCCCCATGCTCCCTGGAGCACAGAGGCGGGCTGCCCATCCTGCTCATCCTGAAACCAGTCTGCCGACCCTTTGGGCACCATGTCATGCCCCTAGGCCAGAGAAAAGCCAGTGAGCTGCCTCTCACAGGGATCAAGAAAAGAAATGGCCATAATAGTGAATCCCTTCAGTTGACTTGCCTGTGCCTCAGTTTCCAAACCTGCCAATAATAAGGGCACATCCTAGAATACTGCACGGCACACACGGAGCAAGCAGCAGAGCTGGGATTCAAATACAAGGCAGTCAGACTGCTGAGCTCACGCGCTCTCTACCCGCCACAGTTCAAGAAGTGTGGAGCCTCGTTCCCCTGGTAGGGCCAGGTTTGGCGTGATGGCCCAGGGAAGGCTGAGCCCGGTCCCTCCTTGCCTCCAGCTCCTCTCTCCTGAGTTCCTGTTCCTTGCTCATCAGTCCCTTGGTGCCGATGGTAGCTGCGGCATTTGGGGCCTGCGTGTGCACATGTGTGCATGGGGCATGCATGTTGTGTGTGTGGTTGTACATGTGCATGTGCCACAGACATGTATGGCTGGAACAGAGCCTTTGGCCCCCTCTGAAAATGCAAGACAAAGCATGGCACCTGGCCACTCCTGGATTATGGGGTGAGTCTGGCTAATGCAAGAGGACAGGAAGCTGGAATTTCCCCGAGGAAGGAAAGGAAACTGCAGGCTCAGCGCTGCATTTCTGCCCTGCACACTCAAGCAGACAGGCCAGGAGTGGTGCCGTCTCATTGAAGGCACACGCCTTCCACAAGGGTGTGCACCCACTGGGATGGGCCTGTACGCCCAAGGACAGGTGGGCCATCTGATGGGGGGAGTGACATTTGTATGACGCGTAAGTGTGTACCATATCAACGAGCGCATATAAGATCATTTGTAGTTAATCTTTTTTTAATAGCTAATATTTCCACCTAGTAACAAAATAAAAAGTTCTGCAGTGAGAAGTCTCCATATCCTTGTCCCCCATATACCAGTTTCCACCGCTCTCTAAAAAGATAATAACTGACATCAGTTTCCAGACTGTCTTTATGTAGAAACAAGCCAATACAAATATGTATTCCTATTTTCCCCTCATTTTTACACAGAAGGTGGCATAAGCTACTATATCTTGCTTTTTTAAATTTTTCTTAAATTATCTTGGGGAATCTTGCCCTATCAGAATGTAGAGAACTTCCTCCTTCTTTCGTTCAGCCACATAGTATTCCATTCACCGGTCCTCTTTGAGACTTATTTGGGGTCCTCTCTTGAGGCTTATTTGGGGTCCTCTCTTGGGGTTTATTTGGGGTGTTCCCAGTCTTCAGCTTTCACAAAGTTGCTGTTGCAAATAACCTTACACCTAAGTTTGTTCTCACGCTGGTAGAGCATCTGTAGGATAAATTTCCAGGAGGATTGCTGGGCCAAAGCTTATGTGCATTTGTCATTTTGTTATATCTTGCCAAATTGTCCTCCAGTGGGGCAGGAGCCACCTTCCACCCACAGTGGATCCCTAATAACATCTTAACAAGGGGTGGGGTCACTAACTAGATCCGTACATAGCATGAGTTTCCATTGGGATTAGCTCTCCATCATGGAGCAAAGGGGGAGTCCCTGCTGCGTGCATGCTGGTTTTCCCGCTCTCCTGGCCCAGGGCCCATGCTAACCCACACACACATCTTGGCTTGGCCCGCAGCGCCGGGGCCAGCTTTGAGCCTTCTCGGCCCAGGACGTCTGTGCAATGACCCTGCACAACCACGCACAGCAGCCCTGCTCACGTTTCAGTCTGTTCTCTCTTTCTCTTCTGTCTCTTCCTCTGGAGCAGTTACTAATGAGGGGCCCCTCTTCCCCCCCCCACCCACTACCACCACACATGCCCATGCAAATTGTTTCTGAAAAGCACAACAACAGAGCCCCAAAGGAAGATCTGTCTTCCCATCTTTGCTCATTCAATCCCGCTAAGAGCTGGGAATGTGATAGGTGAGTGTGGCCCTTAACCCCCGGGCCTCAGTGTCCTCTGAGTAAGATGGGGGGCTGGACACAGGGATATCCAAGCTTCCTTCTAGCTCTAACAGCCTATCATCCCCAAATCATTTTGTCAGTCCATGTCAAAGGGATGAAAAGCTTGGAAAACACTTCTGTGGGCTGGTAAATGATGGCACTTGTTTGCAAGGATGGCTTAAAGAGATCAACCTAGAGAACTCTTTGCAAGCCAGAGAGGAGTTGTGTGTTGTGTGTGTCTGTGTTTGGCGAGGTGGCTCTGTGATCAGGACCCCCTTCCATCCACGTGGTGGAATGAAACGAGCCTAGGCCTTGGGTCAGCCTGAGCTTGTGTGAAATCCTGGTTCGACCACTTTCTAATTATGTGAATTTGATCCTCAGTTTCCCCCCTTTATAGAAATGGGGTCCCTTCACACTTCGCTCAAGTGACTGTTGTGAACATTGAATGAGAGCCTATTAGTAAAGTGCTCAACAAACGATAGCTGCTTTCCTAGGAGTTTCCTGGGGTCAGGTTTGGAGGCAGAACTGCCCTGCACTCCCGAGCCAGTCCACTGGCCCGTCTGGCGTGCTGCAGAGCTTGGTTCTCTCTCCAAGGCGTCTGGACAGGCCGGGGAGGCAGATGAGGCGGCAGTGACAGCTGGGAAGGTTTAATTGCTCCTCAGTGGCTTGGAGCACCTCCCTCCCTTGCCTCCGATCTGCATTTCAATGTGAGAAGAGTGGAAAGTAGGATGCTGCTCAAAGGGGTTACAATGATTAATCATTTAAAAAGCAAGATCTTAATTACAGGCCGCAATTTTTGCTATTTAAGGAGTCCATTAGTTGCCAGAAAGAAGAAGAAAAAAATTATCACAGGTTATTCTCCTCGGAAAGTAGAGTGGAATAGGGAGGGACAGTGGGGAGGGGAGGGGGGATCAGCTGCTGCTCCAAGATGGGGGGGCAGGGACCCCACCCCAGGAAAAGGCCTGGCCAGGAGCAGAAGGGAGGGAAGTAAGAGAACTGCTCAGAGGCCAGGGGACAGCGTGGGGAGGGGCTGGGAGAGCAAGACCTTCCTGCCCCTCTCTCTCCCCAGCCTGGCTGGACACCCACCTGTGGGGGTGCCCCTAGAGGATTCCTCCTAGGTGTAGCAGCTGGTGGCCAGCCCCTCCCCCACCCCGCAGACCCCTGACTCCACCCTGCTCTGGATGCTGGGGTTAATTGCCAGGCCCTCCCCTCTGACCCCTTTGTGGGTTTTGGTCTTGTCTGGTCTCTCTGCCCCCAGGGTATACAAAGGGGACTTATCGGGAATGGGGGGTGGGGACAGTGTTGGGGGCATAAGTAAAACAGCTTCTTTAGCGGATTAATTTACTGATCCTCCAGAGGTTAAAGGTCAGGAGATCAAGCCCCCTGTGGCCCCAGAGGCATCCCTGGAGAGGGATGTGGACCCGCTTCCTCGCCCTAGCCACCTGAAACCCGGCAGGCTTCCTCGGAGTCCGTGGTTCCAAACCTCCTGCAGGCTCTCCTGCACCACCTCCATGCCCCTCCTGCCCGGGCCCTGGCTGGCAGTGTGCTGAATCCCAGAAAACAGCCATAAGAATACCAGAAATCCAAGTCCAGACTGTCGCGTGCCCGATGCCACGAGTGCCATCAAAAGTGCTAACTCGGATGAGTCAGAAACGCTAAGTTTGAGCTGGAACTAGTCTCAAAGTATCCTCATTCCTGCACTACCAATTGTTTAAGAACAAGCTGGCAAAGTTTACCAGTCTACCCAGAGGAGAGCCTTTCCCCCTCCAAGCCTGCTTCCTAGTAAAAGGGAAATCACTTCTACTAACAGGCCTGCCTGCCAGACTGATTAAATGCCTCCAGGCAGGGCATGTGCGAGTGTCTCCATCAGCCTCACCTGCTCTGATGTTTAGGCCCCCGGAGGACAGTCTACTAAATCGAATTGAATGATAATCTCAGGAATATCTTCCAGGTGGGGGGAAGGGAGAGAAAAGGAGAGACCCCAGCCGCAGACCCACAGTGTGGGCTTGAATTCCAAATAGCCAGACTGGTTTTGTGGCGACTGTACCCTGGCCCCTGCCTCCTCCATACTCGGTCCCAACCTCATCCCCCCGCGGGGAGGGGGAAGAGTGTCCCTTTAATTGCCAGGGGGGGAGCTGCACAGACCCTCCCCCACCTACTCCCGCCCTCCCTGCAATACTGATTAATTGCAGGGTTAGGCACCCAAAACAGGCTGGACCGCATTATTTCTGATGTTGGCTCACTTCACTGGGTGAGCCGCTGCCTGGAAGCCACAGTAATCAGCAGCTTTTAGCTTGTCACTCTCCTGACACTCTTTACTTAGACCAGGAAATGGCAAATGTGATGGAAATAAGAACTTTATTATCTGTTTCTTTCTTTCCAAGTATTGGGGGGGGGGGCTGTGCCTGGAAGCTGGCATTGGAGCCTGGAGGGGAGGGCCTGGTACCCGGAAGCCCTCATCGGGTGCTACCTCTGCAAGGCAGTCCACAGACCACGAGAGCCACGGGGTGGATCGTGGCCTGTGCCTACCAGCCACCCCGCCATGCACAAGTCACTCATCCAGCCTCTCCTCGCCCCTGGAATGTGAACCCTGCCCTGCCTGCCTGGGAACTGCTGGATGTCCTGGAGGGCTTCAGGGTCCAGGGAGTCCTCTCTCCTGACAGTGCCTGTGCCCACTGCATAGCTCCTTTGGGGGATTTAGGAAAGGGCGCCCCCCTCTGGGCAGAGGCAACCCTGCAGGGCACACAGTTTGAGGATTGGGCGCAGGAGGGCTCTTATCCCACCTTCGGCAGACATCTGCCTTCCCTTGTACTGCTTTTTCCAGGTGCCATCAGGTTTTTCTTCCCCTTGATCTTCATGGCAACTCCTGAAACAGACGGGCTGTTATCTTACACATAGGGAAACTGGGGCTCCCTGCTCCAGGGCCCACAGCTAGGAGGGCCTCACTGGGCCCCCAGCCCAGCACTTTGCATTGCCCTCCATCTCCCGGAAAGACCCTCTGGCAAGCTGCCATCCCACCCCACAAAGACTTGGGGGAGGCATAGGAATTCCCAGCCACCGCCCGCTGCCCCTCCAGGGTGCCACTTGGGGGCTGTGGGGGACAACCATGACCTGGAGGCCCCCTCCCCACACCCCTGGCTGCTCCATGGGGGTTGCTGCAGCCTGGTTCCCGAAGCAGATTAGAGGGTCCCAGCCAGCACTGTGGTCTTTTCTCCCTCTCCGTATGGCACCACACAGCCTGTGAAGTGGGGGATACACCAGTGCTGACACAGGCATAGCGACTTCCCCAAGCCTCTGGAGCTGGCCTGGGCCCCCCACCCCCAATCACTGCTTTCCCTCCTGGCTCATTCTCTGCCCAGTGTCACCCCAGGAGAGGGACTGGACTCTATTCACCTGGAGAACCCCAGCACCCAACCTGGCAGCAAGTGGACACCAAATGGGTCAACTTTTGAGCAGGTGCTTGGGATACACCCATGAATAAAATAAACGTTCCTGCTTCCGTGGACCTTACTTCCTAGTTTGATTAAAAGGATGACTGGACACATTGGCTTCATGTCTTTGCTCAAATGTCACCTTCTTCGTGAGGCCTTCTCTGACCTCCCTATTTAAATAAAATGACCCTGTTTTCCTTCCCTGCTTTAGTCTTCACATTCACATAGTTTCTATAACTTACTTATTTTTATAGTTTATTATCTGTCTCCTTCCTGGAGAATGTCAGCTCCATGAGGGCAGGGGATTTTGTGTTTTGTTCCGAGCTGTCAGGACATCCAGACTACAATAGGGGCTCCTAGTGGGGGTTCAATCAATACCTGTTGAGTGAACAGGTGACAGGGTCCCCTAAGGCCCCAACACCTCCCCAGGTCCCGCCCCCAAGCACCCCGCGCCCCCGCTGAGGCCCCAGGCTGTGGTGTGCTCTGCCTTCCGGGCCCCAGGTCCCCATGCCCCCAGGGTCAGGGGGAAGCCAGGAGAGGCCAGCCTCAAAGGATAGGAACCTCTGGGGGCGGGCGGGCCTTCGAGGAGCCCCCCTCTTCGCGGAGTTCTCAGCTGGGACCCGCTTCCTCCCCGCCTTTGCTGCAGTGCCCCGCGCTCGCCCAGGAGAAGCTCTGTCTCCGCGTGCGCCCAGGACCTCCGCGCACCCGCGCACCCACCTTCTCCCCGGGCAGCGCCAGCAGCATTGCCTCGGGTAGGCGGCCTTTTCCGTATCTTCCTCCCCTCTGAGCTCCGGGCGCCAGCCCGGCCTCCACTTGCGGGGGCGTCTCCGCAGCCTACCCCCGCCCCCGCGGTCCCCGGCACCCCTGCCTCCAGCGCTCTGGACCTCTCCAGACCGTGGACAAGGGGGAGGGAGGAGGCAGGAGACAGGCAGAAGCGGCTCAGCTTCTGTTTGTGCGAGGCTTTACAACGTTTTCAAAACAGCTTCACCTCCAGGATCCTTCCCGAGCCTCTCAAACCAGCATGTGGAGGAGCCTGGGAAGAGATGCCACGTCCATTTTACAGACCTGGGCCCCGAAGCTCGGAACATGAGGCTTGCACATCTCACACCCGATAAAGCTGAGGCTGGCACCCAGGGCTAGTTTCAGAAGGTTCTGGAGCCCCTGATGGGATTGGGACCTGGTATTCTGTCTGGTGGGAGAAGCCCCCCAGCTTCTCCCTGCCCGTGGGCACACATCCTGGCTGCTCAGGCAACTCACATCCCAGAGTCAGCACATGTGATGGGGGACTAAGGCAAGCACCTCTCTGGGCCTTGGTTTCTTCACCTAGGGAATGGGCATAATAATAGCTCTTATTATTCATCATGAATAACAGAACTCAAAGGGTCTTTGTGAAGAGACACTGAAGTAAAGCTACGTAACACACTTTGCATAGTGTCTGGCACCGGGGACCCATTGCACTCATTAAACAATAGCAGTTTTTATTATGAGCCTTGTGTCGTGCTGGGCCAGGGAACGCAGATGTGAGGGAGAACATTAGGATCCCTCCCAGGAGCCTGGCATCCGTTGTGGGGAGAGGCAGCCATGTTGGCACTAGAGGGCCATGTGGCTTGGCCCACGTAAGGAGAAGCCCAGGAGACGGGCAGCTCACTCAGCCTCTCAGGGCTGCAAAGGCCTCCTAAGGAAGTGACCTCTAAGACCTGAGGAATGCTTAGGAGCAGTCCAGGCAAAGAAGCAAGGACAAGTGTTCTCACCAGAAGGAACAGCAGGTGCTAAGGCCAGAGAATGAAAGGCTGGTCTGCTCGGAAAACTGTGGCAGCTCAGCATAGCTGGAATGTAGGGCAAGCACTCATAAGAGACCTGTGTGAGCTGGTGGGGGGAGCTTGGACTTCTGGGAGCCATGGAGCCATGGTCATAGTTGAGCTCAGAAGGTGGGAGGGTGGAAAGAGAAGGAAGAGGAGCTGCAGAGAGAGAGGTCATGTGCAAAGGGAAAGAGAGGGGCATAGTGAGGGGCCAGGATAGCAGAGGCACTGAGGGCACCCAGCTCTGGGATACAGAAAGTTGGGGTGTGGCACTATCCAGGAAAGAGAGGTAAGCTGTTAGGAGAAGGGGTGCCTTTTCTAATTCAAACCATATGGACCCACTCTAGTGCTATGGGCAAGACACCCACCAGCACCCCTTCTGATCCCCAGCCCCACCCTGCAAATGAATTGCCCCCAACATCTTGAAAGCAGCCCTCCAGACCCTGCGCCCCCCTCGGTGGTCCTCCCTGAATCCTCTCCGAGAGCAGGAGCCTCGGCTCTCTGTAATCCAGTGTGTACACTTACCTAAGTCCTCCCTTCTGGGCCTCGGTTTTCTTATCTGCCAAGTAGACCAGGTTCCCTCCTCCTCTCAGGCTCTGGTGTTTGCACACCTTTAGTCCGGGCTGCCCCCTGCCGCCTGGGTCCCTCTCTTTCCCCGCACCCATGGGGCCTGGGCCCACCAGGGCCCTGGAGGAGCAGGAACCCTTCGCCAGAACAAGCATCCCTGAACCTGCTGCCCGAACCACCCTGGCGCAGCCAGCGGGGTCTGGCCCTCTTTGGGGAGGGCGAGAGGCCCAGCTTGGAGCCTCCCCCCAAGTAGGGGGTCGACTCTTGTCCTCCCACGTCTGACAGGCCCCCTTCTGCTCCAAGGGGCAGGGAGGGGCTGGGATGTGCCTCTGGCTGCCTGCCTCCTTCACCACCTCATTCCACAGCTGCAGCTACACTCCCACCTCTGTCCGGGCTTTTGTCAATGCAGAATTCATGTGACATCTCAGAGGGAGAGCTCCTGGGTGGGAGGACAGACGGGAGGGGGTGATGTTCCAGGCCCCCTTCCCCTTGCTCTCCCAGGATCCTCCTCTGCCCTCATTTGCAGGGCCTGGCTAGCAGGACAGAGTTCCTGGGCTGGAACTGATGGTGGCATCTCAAGCAAGAGCAAGGCATGTGGTGGGGCCACAGGGCTGGGCTGGCAGAGGGTGGCCTTGACACGGAGGCCCTGTGGGACCTCAGGGGGAGTCAGTGACCAATGGGTCTTGAGCAAGAGGAAGCTGGAACCGGGTGATTTTAGCAGATGTCATGAATGGTTGGTTGGAGTTGAGCAGCCTGGGCTGAATCCCTGCTCTTCCACCTCTTAGCTGCATTTAAAGTCACTGGACTTCTCTGTGTTTCAGTTCCCTAGGGTGAAATAAAAGGAAATGATACCTACTCTGAAGGGTTGATATCATGGAATGCATATAAAGCACCTAACCCAGTAGGTGCTCAAGAAATGGTAACTATGATGATTCTTATGCCCTTGGACAAGAGGCCACATAGTTCTTCAGTACACGGTGCTATATGGCCTTGGGCAAGTTGCAGCCCCTCTCTGGGCGCATCTGTAGAATGAGGACTTGGAGTAGAAGATGCCCCAGGCCTCCTCCTGGTGGGCTTTGTGATGTGCAGGCACTCGGGGTCGCTGAGCCAGAGGCTGTCTTCACTGCTCCCTTTATACAAACTTCAAGTACTCGGCCTCTGGAAGGCTTGGGAGTGGGAGGAGGAGGAGGGAGGGGAGGAAGGAAAGGAAGAGGAGGAAAAGGAAGATTGGGGAAAGGAGAGAAGGGAGGAGAAAGAAGCGGAAAGAAGAGGGGAGCAAAGGAAGGATGAGAAGGGGAGAAGGGAAGGAGGAGGAAATAGAAAGGAAGACAGAGGAAGGGGAGGGGGAGATAGAGAAGAAGAGAAGGCAAAAGAGGGAGAGGAGAAAGGGGAGGAGTGGGAGGAAAAAGGGAAGGAGAAGGAGGGGAGGAGGAGGAAGAGGAGGAAAAGGAAGTGGAGGAGAGGGCAGGAAATCCCAGTCAGGTGGATTGAGAACCAGCCCGAAGTGTTTTTTTTTCAACACATGTTTTATTATTATTAACAGAACAAATTGAAGTAGAATATGTATTAGAAACCTGGCAGGAAACTTAACAGAGAGTATCTTTGGTGTTTTATGTGCATTTGTGTTACTTTCACTTTTTGTTTTATATCTTTCTGTCCTACTTGAATTTTATAATATATATGACGGAAACGTTTCTAATGTAATGTTCTTACTGTATATGACATAATTACCTTTCTTTTAAAAAAAGATCAATAACAGGTATCTGGGCAAGTGAGATTAAGATCCTTAAATAAAATAGATCTTGAAAAAAAAAAAAGGGAGCGGAGGTGGCTCAAGCGATTAGGTGCCTCCCTCCCACATGGGAGGCCCCGGAGTTCGGTTCCTGGTGCCTCCTGAAAGAAAGACCCAACAGCGCAAACAACGAGGGGGTAGGGAGAAAGTTTATTTATTTAAAATAAAATAAATATTAAAAAAAGATCCTGAGTTTTGTTTTATATTTCACTGTATTTTATAAAAAGATGGGCGTTTTTAAAAGAAAATAGTCAACTACTTTCTCAAAAAAAAAAAAAAAAAAAAAGACAGACAAAAGAGTATGGAATGGAGTACAGGGTTTAGGAATCAGCTCTTTCTTGGAAGACTTCTTATTTCCATTACATTCTCACAGAACCTTTACGTTTCTCCCTTATGGAAGTCCTCCCCGTAACCTCAGGGGAGGCTCTTCCTAGAGGGCCCACAGCCAGAGCCTGGCTCCTGGAGCTGGGGATGCCCTCTGGATTCCAGGAATGGACCTCTAGGCCTTTGAGTCACCGCTCACCACACCCGCCCCCCACTCCCAAGGGAAACAGATTGGGCCTGAGCCATTGGCCACTAGGTGAGCCATTATGTCCTCTGCCTGCTCCCAGGGCATTGCGGATGAGCCCAGGGACATCCCCCCCACCCCAGTCCCTCTGGGGGTGGAGGCAAGCGTTCAAACCAAGGCAAAGAGCTCTTCTGGCCCTTTTCTGCACAGACCACTGGCCCTTTCCTGGACCACGCCACTGAGCAAATGTGGCCGAGCCCATGGGATCAGCCCAGAGGCTGGGTTTCAGGAGATTCCGGGTAGACAAGGTGGCCAGGGAAGCCAGCCCCGGCAGCTCCTGTGGGCTTGGCCATGTGGTTGATCCATCTGACCAGCTGCCTTCCCTCTCTTCTGAAGAGGACAGTGGTTAAGGGCACAGGCATAGGGGCCAGGCAGTCCCTGCCTTGAATTCCACTCATGAGCTGTGAGTCCTTGAGAAAGTCACTTAGCGTCTCTGAGCCTTAGTGAGCTCAGCTATACCGGAGGACTGGGGCTTGGCATGCAGGAAATGTTTACAGGCTCAAGGAGAAAGGGGAAGCAGAGCTCTTCCTTCTTGCCCTGCCCTCCTCCAGCTCCACCTCGGCTCTGGGCGAGTGCTCAAGGTAGATGCTTGTCCCTCCTGCCGCTCAAGGGCAGCTTATGCCGGGTGCTGCCTGGCCCACGGCCCGGCCTTACCCTACGTTCCACCTGCCTCTCCATGCGGCCCCCACTCAGGCCTCGGGCCCGGGCAGCCGGCCTGCATGCCCGTAAACGCTCCCCAAAGCCTCGCCGCAGGTGGCCACGCACAGCATCTTCCTATGTCTCCCACGCCACCTGCAGCGTCACGCCCGGGAGCTGCCATGTGTCTAGGGACCAGCCGTGGCGAAGCAGTGAGCCTGCAGCTTTTGGGGTGCCCGGGCCCCCCGGGGTGGGCCAGCATGGGCTAGATGAGCAGGTCCAGGGGTGCGAAGCAGAGGGGGCAGGGGGCTGCCCGCGCGGCGAGCCTGGGAAACCCTCTCCCAGCTGGGCCACAGGCAGGCGTGGGAAGTCAAGGCCCGCAGGGGCTTTGTACCCTGCACAATCGCCGCCGCTCTTCTGGATAAAGGGGCGAACAAAGGGGCTTCGGAAGTGGCCACGCTGCTCAGCGCCGGGGAGGCCCCAGGAAGCCAGCTCTCCCCGGCCACCCACCCAGGCCTCCTCCCACCATGGGGTCCAGCTGGACCCCAGCCACCCACATTCTGGCCGGCTGAGCTGGGGGACAGGAAAGCACCAGTGGCGCCCCAACCAGGGAGGATAAAATGCTGCTTTCTTGTTTTCAAGGGCAGCTACAGGAACTGGTGACTGACAAAGGGGGAGCTTCAGAAAGGCCTTAGCCCCTGGAGAGGGGTGGGCCTACAGCAGCCCCACCTCCCCAGGGGGCACTGGTCTGCAAACCGGGCACAGCCCCGGGAGGCTTAGAAACTGCCCCTCTTTCGGGGGGGAACCTCCCCCCACCCACCAGTGGGAGGCACAGGACCCATTTCATTTCCTTAGCAACCTGGGTTGTCAGGAATCTCACCCCAGGAGGGTGGCACTATGGAAAAAGCCCAGACCCGGGGGTTCAGCATGCCTGGGCTGGGCCGCCCTGGCTGGGGACCCCAGGGAGCTGTAGAACCCCACCAAGCCCGATTCTTCATCCTAAAACGGGCCTAGCAATAGTGCTTGTCGGATGGCATGGGGATTAAATGATGGCTAGCAAGCCCCTGCCACAGGTGATGTGTTCTCGAAATGACAGCCACATTTCTTAGGCCCTATCTGAAATTTGAATGACCATTAATTCTGAATTAGTTGTGTTGGAAAGCAATGTTCAGGCTACGGCTTCCAGATATCTTAGTAATAAATGGCGTGTGTTGGAGCTAACGCCATGGGACAAAAAGGGCTTTTTTGACAGGTTCTACCCAGACTTTAAAAAATGACAACTTTTAATTCTAGAATAACTAGATTTACAAAAAAAAAATTGCAGATGGTAAGGGAGTTCCCGTGTACCCTTCACCCAGATTCCCCTAACGTTAGCATCTTACATTTAATCATGCTACATGGTCAAAGCTGAGAAATGAACACTGGGACAATACTGTTATTTGTGTTGGGTTTTCACCAGTTTTTCCACTAACACCCTTTTTCCATTCCAGTGTCCATTCTGGGAATCCACATTGCATTTGGCCACCTGCTTTTTCCATGTAAGAATTAATGGATGTGGCCTTCTTCAGCAGCATCACTTACTCCCAGAAGGAGGGTTTTCCACAAAGTCTTCCTGTACATCCTGCAGAGTTTCCCCCAACAGGAGAGGATTTCCTTAGCTCGCAGGTTCACGGAGGGGCTGCCGTTTGGAGACCTCTGGACTAATAAAGGATTTCTGTGACTTCTTGTAGCTTGGAAGCCCTTGGGGACAATTTCAGAGCTGCGTTGGACCACATAGATGGGAACTGGGAATCCAAAAGCAGCTGAGTGGCCCCAAGTCCCCGCTTCTTGGGGTGGCATGTGCACACACACACAAGAATGCATACACACACAGCTTACCCAGCCCCAAGACAAGCCTTCCTTTATCTCAGAGGGTGGTTCTGAATTTAGGTTTGTCCCTCAATTTCCCCCAGCACTTGAATGAGCCCCAGCCTGTCCCCCAAGCCCATACCTGGCACCCCTCACTCAGAGTGGGGGTCGTGGCCCCTAGCTGTGGGCACCTCAGGGTCCCAGCCCACCCTGGGAGCAGGGAGCTGGCCTGGCCCCCAAGAGTAGCAGAGGGAAGGCCCAGCTGGCACGGGCAAGGACAGGACAATGTCGCCTCTTTCCAGCAGCTGGCAAAACCCACCAGGCTCTGGGCGCCTGACACTGGACTCTGTTTCCCAGGCAGCCCCATGCCAGCACCCACCCCCTACCTAGAGAGAAGGAGCCTTTCTTCCCTCCTGGCTACAGCCAAAGCTCCCAAAAGAGCATCAGCGGCAAGAGGGGCTGACCTTTGTTCAGGAAACAGGCTTCCCACCATCCCCCACCCTGCCTCCGCTTGGGAACCTCAGAGCTAGAAAGGGAAGTGTGTCTGAGAGCCTCGCTTCCCCTTTGTGAATTGGCCTGCTCCCTCCTGACTCTAAAACTGCAGGATTCCCAGCCCCCACCCCACCCTCTACCTATTCATCCAGGCTCTGAAGGCTGAAGACTTTTCACAAGCCTCATCCTGTTGGCCTTGAACAGGGCTGGCATTCAAGCCGGCATGCTGTGTTCCAAGGAAGGGAGGGATTCCAGATGGAATTAGCAGAACGGAGGCCCAGAGAGGTGACCCACCAGCTTGGAGGTGGGGGACTCGGATCTGGACCCCAGACCCCCGGGCAGGACCTGCGTGCCATGTGGCTCCCGGGCCATTGAGCTCTAAGGACGCAACTCCTAGCATGTAAGGGCTCAGACAGAAGTTTCTATAAGCAGCATTGGTCCCTGCTGGGGTTGTTCATTGCCACTCCCCATTGCCCGATGTGGGGTGCATGGGTGAGCAAGTGCAGGGCCAGCTGGGACTTTTGGAAGGACTGGTGTCAATGGGAAGACAGCCTCAGAGCCATTTTGGTGGCCGTTGGGAAGCCAAGCTGTGCTGGGCCTCCCCAGGTCTCAGGCCAGCTGGGGGAGAACACCAACCTGAAAACCAGGGCAGCCCGTGACAGGGAGAGCGAGCGGAGATGGAGACGGTCCCCAGGCACCCACCTCACACATCACAGACATATGTGAAAACATTCACACACACACACACATACACACATAGACACAGAGAGGCCCAAAGGCAGACAGGCAGCAAGGAAGAGGTTCTGGATCCTTCTGAGCTGGGGGCGGTGCTTTGGGCCTTAAATGGATCATCTCCTTTAATCCTAAAGCCCGAGACAGACACACAAATATATGCACAAAGGACACACACAGGGAGACTCTCACACTGGAAAGCCAAACACCTCGCAGACACACACACAAAAGAAGCACAGACAGGCCACAGGCCCACACAGAACACCAAGATCAACACACCAGGAGATGGGACCAATCCGTAGGAAATTTCAAAACAATGATAAAACCTAGAGGTAAAATTGCCCGGCCGGGGTCACGGCTCCATGTCTACCAAGTGCTTTGAGTGGTCATACCTGGGTCCTGGGCCCACCCTGACATGCCATTGATAAGATATTCCTCCCCCAAAATAATTTTGTTCATTCTAACCTGTTGGTTTTTTAAAAAATAACAAATATGAATTATCCTAGCATCCCATTGTTGTTACGTATCCTTTAACTAACACTATGTTCTACACTGTTGTAAATTCCAGCAGCTCCTCATTTCAGGCCCCCTATCCAGCTTCCTTGGTTGAACTCAGTCAATTTTTTTTTTTTTTTTTTTTTTTTTTTACCGGGAGGTCCCCGGGATCGAACCCGGGTCCCTCCATATGGGAGACGGACGCCCAACCAGTTGAGCCACATCCGACCCCCCAGTCAAATCTTATTTTCAGGTGCAGTTTGCATCTCCAAGCCCCTACTCAGTGATTGTAAAGTTGTGGACTCAAAACCTAAATTCACTTTTTAAAATTTAAAACAGTGAATCAGAGAGCCAGCTGTGAGATGTAATTTTTTGTCTGGAAAACGCGTATTTTAGATCCTATAGGAAATATTTTCCTGAATTTGAACTGTACCTTTTAAATGGAAGTTTCTTCTTTTTTCAATCATTAGTCCTATTCTCCTTTAATTCTAATGTAATGCTATTATTCCTTACTGGGACCGACCAATATGTAGGTGTATGCTTTCTCCCTTTTAAGAAAACCCAATGTGATTTAAAAGTACTCATAGGGGAAACGGATGTGGCTCAAAAGGTTCGGCGTCTGTCCACCATATGGAGAGACCGGGGTTCGATCCCCCGTACCTCCCGGTAAAAAATAAATAAATAAATAAATAAATAAATAAATAAAAGTACTCATAGCGTTGTGAATGTAATTAATGCCACTGAAACGTACACTTAAAAATGGTTAAAAGGACAAATTTTGCTATATGTATCTTACCACAATAAAAATGTTAAGTATTTATCCATTCTTTTTTTTCTTTTTTTGTACTGAAATGATTGCTTTATTTTTTATGTTATTTAGTTTTGAAATATCATGTGTATATATATGCGAAATACAATTAAAATTTTTTTCACTGCCTGCCATTTATCGATTGCTAGTCATTGCACGAGCATTACTGTCAATCACTTTGTCCTGTAGAGGAGGGGGTGTTATGAAACGAGCTGCACGCCCTGAAACGCACAGGTACATCACGCTCGCGCACACCGCCAGGTGTGGCAAGCAGCTGATCAGGGGACGCGTGGGTGGGTCTTCCCAGCTGACCGTGGTCCTGGCGAAAGGAGGTGGGTCACCGCACTCCCGGCGTGACCCAGGCTGGGCGCCGGTGGGCAAGGTGGAGAAGAGGAAGTGGACGCGCCCTGGGGCCGGGAAGGTGACTCCATCGCCAGCCCCAGCCCTCGGCCCCCGCCCTTCGCCCCAAGCGCCCCGCGCCGCTGCACTTCCGAGGACTACCACGAGGTGCCGCTGCGGCAAAGCGCTCGCCGCCTGCGGGCCCTTCCGACCCACTCCGCAGAGCCTGCCGAGCGCCCTCTCTGTGCCAGGCACTGTGCCCGGCCTCGGGGATTCGAGATGAGCGAGGTGCAGCCTCTGTCCCCGAGCGCCGTAGGGCCTGGCGGGGGAGACTTACAAGGAAGCAGACGGTGACAGTGGTCTGCGGCGGACGCGGATGCTCCCACGGAGAGGAGAACACCTTCCAACGTGCCAGGACAGGAGAAGCCAGGAGCAGGAGACGGTGATGTGAGCTGAGGGAGCCGCGTGTACACCGGCCTGGAGGTGAGCGAGGAGGCTGCGGAGAGGTGAGGAGGGGCCTGGGTCACGGAGGAGCCGTAGTCCCTGCTAAGGAGCGTGGACTTTCCCAGGAGGACCACCAGGGAGCCACTCAAAGGTCTGGCTGGATGTGAGCTTAGAAAAGTACTCTGTTTGCTATCACTTGTGTTAAAAAAAAAAAAAAAAAAAAGAGGTGGGGGAAAAACCAGGTACACACTCGGGAATATTCATAGAATATATCTGCAACATACCCAACAATGATGGACGGTAGTTTCCTCTGGGGATGGACCTCATGGCTGGGCACCCCTGCCTGAGGGAGACTTTTATTGTTGCCTTTTGTTCATTGTGAATTTTGAACCATGCAAATGAATCACCTTAAAAAATAAACTAAAATCATTAAAAACTGAAACGTCTTCATTTAAAAAAAAGAAATTAAGACCATTTTGGCTGTCTTGTGTAGGATGGATTGGAGAGAGTCGGGAGGCAAGGAGACCTTCTGAAGATTTAGGGACTGGTCCTGGGAAGAGATGGCGGGGGTGGAGGGAGTTTGGAGAGAGGAATCCAGGAATGGAGTCTCCAACAGGGCTCAGATGAGGAGCTTTTCTGGGGCTACAAAAATATATGGGATACGGAAGAAAAAGTATTCCTTCCAATTTTTAAAAAGAAAACTGCAAAATGAAAATGAACAAATGTTTAATTAAATGTCCACAGAAGGACGCTCCTGCCAACCAGTCAATTGTCACAATGCATATGATAAAGCATATTCAATATGAGTACATTTTAATAGGTTTGATATGTTGGGGGCTCCCAGGGACCTGCCTCCATTCTGTACTTCCAGGGCTGAGAGAGAGGCAAGAAGCCAGGCACCAGGGTGGGTCAGAAGTCACAGCCCAGAACAGGAGCACGTTTCTGGGCCTTCAGATACTCCCCAGGCATCCTCTCACCAAAGTCCCCTCCCATTCCAGGTGAGGCGTCCGGGCAGGGACAGGATGAGGGCCACTCCAGGCAAGGAGGCTCTTTTAAGGGCGGTGTATATCGAGAAACAGTAGTGGGGTATCTGTGGGGAAAGGGAACCTCCAGACCATGATGTTCAACCACCTCCCTGGACAGAAGAGGCAGTTGAGCCCAGAGAGGAGCAGGCACTGCCCCAAGGCCACCCAGCCCCTTTGGCCTTCCAGCCTCGCATGGTCTTCCTCATTGCTGCACTGCAGGCCGCACTCCTAAGGCCAGGAGAGCACCTCCAGGGACCCCTCAGCCTTCCTCAGACATTCGTGGCTCTACAAAGGTTACTGGTGGGATTCAGGAGGAACTCCTCTCCCAGGCCCTGCAATTGCTGTGCCTTCTGGGGAAAGGAGTGCAGGGAAGGTCTCAGTCCAGGCCTCTGGACATTTACCTGGTCCAGGAAGGCACAAAGAACCACAAGGCCCTGCCTCACAGGCATGAGAGCTGGCCCTCCCATCTCAGTTTCCTCATCCCAGCAGACCCCCTTCACCTCAATACAAGACAACCACCAGTTCATCCATCCTCACAATCCCAATGCACACAGAGGAATGGATTCCCTGATTTGATTACACAAAAGTTAAAAACTTGTGTGAGTCCAAAAAAAAAACCTTTTATGAAATTAAAAGACAAGTGACCAATGGGAGAAAATATCTGCAACATAAAAAAATGATATCTATAATATATAAAGAGCTATTACAAACTAATAATAATTTTAAAAGATGAGTAACTCAGTAGAAGGCAAGGGTCCAGTGAGATAATAGCAGGAAAGGGTTTTGTATAGTAGAGGAGTTGGACAGATCTGAGAAGGGGGGCTGGGGGCTTTTTCTTTCCCAGTGGACATAGAGCTAATCTACCCCATCTCTGCCTCCTTTTTCTGGGTGAGTGACGTGAATATTTTCTGTGTCAGTCAGCGCAATGGAATGCACATACACAGCTAAGGAAACTTTCTCCTGAGAGCCCCTCTGTGAGTCCTCTAAGTCTTTTCAATCCTAGGAAGGGACCTTAGGAGTGGACTGTGAGCCTGTGCAAAACAACTGACCTTGAGGTTGCTGTTGTGGATGCTGACGGTTGAATCGCCTCCATCCATCCTTCCCCTTCTTTCCAACATAACCTCAATTTTGTTCATGCAGCTCCCCTACCCTATCCCCATAAAGGATTCCTGATTGAACCAGACCAGTGGTTTTTGAGAAGGGCAGCAGTATCTTTAGGGGGCATTTAAATTTTTGTGAGACAGTGATGGGGCACCTTGGATATCTCATGAGCAGGGGTCAAGGGCGTGAGAAATCTTGACAGCCCCATCGAACAAAGCTTTAGCCTGAATTTCACATGACTTTCTGGACAGAGATGTAGGTGAAAAATCTGTACCTAGAACCTAATCCCATTTTACACATTAGCAGAAAGGTGTGTTTTGCTTTGTTTTTGGTTTTGTTTTGCACAGCTTTTATATATATTGAACACATACTGCAGCACAGCAACTCCTGTGTACATTGAGGAAGCTTGTGCTTGCTTCGTTTTATTTAGAATCTTCCCAAGAGTTGCTCACCATGTCAACACAATCACATTACCGAGAGCAGTGCTACCAGAGGCATCTTAGTCCCCAAAGCAATCCACCTGTATCTGTCTGCATCCACAGCTGTCATTTGTAGAGATTTTATATGCAGGTGGAAGCATCTGCCTGTTCATGATGTCTTCTAGAATAATTGTGCCTGAGACTGTATCTTGAAATATCTATTATTTTATTATACATTTCCTTTTGTTTTTCCTTTGTAGTTAGGGCATGGTATTGATATTTTTGCAATTACATGTGTAAATGGCTTCTATTTCCTTTGAATTTCATTTCAGGTTAGTAATATTTGTTATGGAAAGAGAGCATAGAACCTCATGGGACTGAGAACAGTTGAGCCAGGTGGCAGATGGCACTCTTTGGTGATGGTTGTAGGTCCATGGATGGTGGTGGCGCTTTTCTCCATTTTCTCTCACCACCTCTCATTGGCATGAATGAGGAGACAACCACACGGCCCTGATGGCTGCTGAAATCCATCTTGTGACCACGAGGGGACCATGCCTGAGGATGGAAATGGAGGAAGGGGTCCTTGGCAACCTCACTGAGCCCCGTTGCCATGGCGTCTGATGACTCTCTGCCCCTGAACTTTCAGCTCTGTGGGATGTGTCCCAACTGTTAGGGACAATGGCATGAGGGGTCCTTCAGCTTGTTTCCCCTTCAGAAAGAGGGAACTCCTGTGAGCAGGGATACACCCTCCTCCTATTGTTGATGCCAACATAGCTGTTCGTGTTTCTGACCCTTTAGAGGCCATCAGGAGCAGGTTTCAGAAGGGAGAGCAGCAGCTGCAGACTTCTTCCTGCCATAGGTTTCTCTCCACCTCTGAGAAATGTCCCTGGGGCTCAAAGTGGGTCTAGCAGAAAGGCCTAGAGTCCAGGTCTCCGTAAGAGCTTAAGGTTGAGCATCCACTGGGCAGACCAACAGAGAACCCACATTCCCAAGTCACAGAAAAGCCCATCTGGCAGAATCCCAGCCCATCACACACATCTAAAAGGGACTTGGGAATTACCCAGTCCAGTTCCCTTGTGTATCTCATATAGGACTATCTCTAAGACACATTGTGAAGGCAACGGAGAACAACATGAAGAGTGTGCTAACTCTGTTTCACAGAATGGATGTGTGGAAAAACGTGTGCTTGTACACGCCTAGAATATCTCTGGACAGATACAAAAGAAACTGAAAGTAGCAGTTGCATCTGGGGTGGGGAACCAAGGGATGGAGGGACCCATGTGAGAAACTTACTTTTTTCACATTGTGCTTTAAAAAGAAGAAGAAGAAGAAAATGTAACACCCTAGAAATGCATTCAAGATATACTGTTACCTTGAAGTGATAAATTCAGGTACAAAAACCACAGGTAAAATCTGACCCCTATATTTTTTAGGGAAAAAAAAAAGTATACTGCATATAGATGTATAAAAAAATATTGCATTCTGTGCTATTTTAACTTGGTTTTATTTTACATTATCTGGGTTTTTTTTTTACAATGTAAAGAGTATTTTTATTATGTGTAGCATATTACAAGTTAATAAATCTTTTATTTACAGAATTCAGCATGTGATCATTCCACTGTTTAATTATCAAACATTTGACATTATCTGGGTAAAAATTCAAACAATGGAAAAGGGGATTGTATTAGTCAGCCAAAGGGGTGCTGATGCAAAATACCAGAAATCAGTTGGCTTTTATAAAGGGTATTTATTTGGGGTAGAAGCTTACAGTTACCAGGCCATAAAGTGTAAGTTACTTCCCTCACCAAAATCTGTTGCCATGTGTTGGAGCAAGATGGCTGCCGACATCTGCAAGGGTTCAGCCTCCCTCTTCCTCCTAAGGCTCAGTGGTCCCAGCTTCTTCCAATATCAGCTGCAGGCTGGGATAAGTCTTGTCTCTCTCCCAGGGCTCGTTCCTCTCCGGGCTCAGCTGCCCTGCTCTCTCCACAAGGTCAGCTGTAGACTATCAGGCTCTCTTCCTGGGGCCTCTGCGTGGCTATGGAGCTGTCTCTCTTCTTCTGTGTTCTTCTCCTGTGTGTTTACTTCCCAGGGCTCCAGTATCCAAAAACTCCAACTCTCTCCTCTGCTGTGTTGTCCTACCGATGTGGTCCAATCAAAGCTTTAATCATAATTTAATCAAGTAAAAGTGAAACCTCTGAATCTAATACAGTCTAATATGCCTAGAGGAACAGACCAGTTCACAAACATCATCCAATATCTATTTTTGGAATTCATAAACAACATCAAACTGCTACAGGGATAAAGGAAAAAGTTGAAGCCTCCTTTTCCCCTCCCCTCAATCCACCTCCCTGTGCCCAGCTTTTTAGCACATCAAAAATGCTGTCAGGGAAGCAGACATGGCTCAAGCAACTGGGTGCCCACCTACCACACGGAAAGTCCCGGGTTCAGTTCCCAGTGCCTCCTAAAGAAGACGAGCAAGACAGCGAGCTGATGCAGTGGCGAGCTGGTGCAACAAGATAACACAGCAAGATGATGCAACAAAGACACAGCAATGAAACAAAGGAGAGACACAACAAGCAGGGAGCAGAGGTAGCTTGAGTGATTGGGTGCTTCCCTCCCACATGGGAGGTCCCGGGTTCGGTTCCCGGTGCCTCCTAAAGAAGATGAGCAGACAGCAAGTGCAAACAATGTGGGGGGTGGGGGGAATAAATAAATAAAATAAATCTTTTTTTTAAAAATGTTGTCATGGGGAGCTAGTGTAGCTCAGTGGTTGAGTGCCTGCTTCGCATGTGTGAAGTCCTGGGTTCAATCCCTGTTACCTTCTAAAAAAAAGAAAAGAAATTGTCATTATCTCTGGGGGTTGTTGGGTGGGGTGAGACTGCAGGGGATGTTTTCTCTTTGTGCCTTTCTGAAATTTCTTATTTTTCTCAATAAGTATATATTCCTTTGGAAATAAGAAAAATACATATTTTTTAAGTGCTCATAATCAAGAGCAGCCTTGAGCCCCCTTCCCTCAAATGCTGAAGGAACAGGCTCAGTAATCCCCCATCCCACAGTTCGATCCATATCTTCCCCCCTTCTCATTTTGGGAAGTAGAGTGGGTGAAAAGTGACATTTCCAGGTTCCAGGAAAGGCCTCCAGCTCCGTGGTGAACAATCCCCCTTCCTCACCTCCTGCTCTGACCTTGTCAGCTCCCCCTCCCCTTCCTCTCTAAGCCTCTGCCCCCCGCCCCCCCCCCCAGGCCTCCCTTGGGAGCAGAAGCAGCACCAGAGAGAAGAAACCTGTTGCCCAGATTCTTCTCTGTCCTGTTTCTCAACAGGAACTCTCTAGAAATGGCTATGAAATAAAGGCAACCCGGAAAATCCCTCTTTCACCTAAATCTGAGGTTAGAAACAATGGGTCTTGTTAAAGCCCCACCCTAATGAGCCTCCTTCCGGGCCTAATTGTCACCATGGCAATGGCCCCTGGTGGCCCTCTTTAATTAACTGGGAGTAAGAGTGGCTGAATGAGTTCCTCCAGTAAATTGCTCCCCAGCCCAGGCAGTCACGCCGCCCCTCCCCTGCCCCTGGCCTTCAGAATGAGTGATGGGGCAGAAAATTCTTAGCTCCACCTTTCCTCTCTACCTGCTGGTTCTCTGTAGCATGGCCAGCAGAAGGGTTTATTATTACTGTAATAATAGTAATAATAACAGCTACTATGCTAGCACTTTATATGTATTATCTCACTTAATCTTCTCATTTAATCTTATAGTAATTCTACAAGAGGTGCACTATTATTATCTACATATTTTTCAGATGAGGAAACAGGCTCAGAAGGACCTCTTCTAGGATACAGCTCATGGGCAAAAGGGGAGGCCCAATTGCCACCAGTTTTAGAATAGGTGGGCAACAGGTTCGGGAACCTTTGGGACAACAAATTAGAGTGGCAGATTACAGCTCCTTCTTGCTCTGGCCTTGTCCACTGAACATGCTTTCTTCAACCTGATTAGACCAGGAGGTCCAGGTGCCACGCCCACCTTCCGGCCAGAAGGAAACAAGGAAGGATAATAGGTACTTCCCCTCCTTTTAAGGACACTTCCTGGAAGGTGCTCAAGATACTTCTGCTTACACTCTATTGGCCAGAACTTATTCATATGCCCATATCAAGCTCCAAGAGAGGTTGGAAATGCAGTTCTTTTATGGGGCAGCCATGGGAAAAATGAGACAACCTTCAATCTTTGCCAGAGACTTTCAAATCCTTTTCCACACTACCTCAGAGTGATATTTCTAAACTGCAATGTCTGACCTTGTCTAAAGCCTTCAGTGGCTCCCCACTGCCCTGAGCCCGCACTCCAAATTCATGAGCATAGTTTATAGGGCTCTGCAGCGACCGACCCCTGCTGCTTTTCCCATTCACCCTTCACTCCAGCCACCCTAAACCACTAGCCATTCTCTAAATCAGCCATGTTTCCATGACTCTGTGCCTTTGCCCATGCTTGGAATTTCATTTTGTCTCTTCTCCATCCAGTTAGAGCATCACTCCCAGTAGAGCCTTCCCAGAGACAGAGAGGAAGAGGTGATGAGGATGGACAGAAGGAATGTGCGTTCAGTCTTGTGTTGGGGCAGGAGGAGGCATTGTGCTGTCCTGGGCTTAAGAAAGGCCTGAGCTGTTGTGAATGTACCGGCCTTACACGTAGCAGCATGAGGCAAGCTGGGGCTACCTCGGGGCCTTTGAGATGGGAAAGGACCATGGATTCCAATTTGTTCTTCCATTCCCCCATTTGATAGATGAGGCAAATGAGGACCAGAGATAGGCAGTAACTTGCTCAAGATCTCCCAGCAGCAGAGTAGGGATTCCTGTTCCCCCACCCACACTTCCATCACCAGGCTGTAGCCTGTATATGAATGCTTTATGAGGTGAGGGACAGTCCTGGGAATAACAGGCTGGGAGGCAGCCTGTACAGAGGCAGTTCTGGCAAGGGACACTCAGTGGCCTCAGTCTCTCAGCAGCTTTCAGGGCTTCCCCCCACTCCCCATGGAGCCTGGAGGCTGTACCTGGACTGCCCCTGTTCTGCTGTGTCCTCACACCACCGGGAGGGGGTGCAGCGCAGCTTGAGAGAGGCCATGCTCGATAGCAACGCCCAGGTGTGTGCCCTGGTGCCCCCAGTGCTGCTCCAATCTGGTCCTGAGGCCAGGTGCTGTGAAACCCTGATTCCAAACAGGGGAGTGTCAGACGGTTTCACCTGCTGGGATTTGGGGCTAGAATGGGAAGGAAAAGGAAAACTCCCCTAAAGATGTGCACATTCTTGACTGTCTTATGAAGACTTGGTTAGGTTCTGACCTGGACTTTCAGTGGAAAGCAGGGCACTTCATGGCTGACAACGTTCCTCTCCCACAGGGCTGCACCACCTTCTTCCAGATTCCTTTCCTTTGACCTCCCCACCAGCTCCCAGTCCATCTTTCTTTTATTTAGCCTGTCTAGGTATGTCAAGTTACTCTGGCCACCATTTCATCCCTCTAACCACCCCCAACTCCCCCATACTCACATATACACACTCACCCCTTTCCACCAGAAGTGTCAATTCTCAGTTCTCACCTTACTTGGTATGTCAGCATATGAGACACTTTTGATCTATCCTTCCTTCTTAAAGCACTTTTTTCTTTCTTCTCCTACTTCAAAGACCTCCCCTTATCTCCTTAGCTGGTTCCTCCTCATATCCTCTCAAGATCAAATCAAAGTGCCCTAATGTTCAGCCCTGGAATATTTTTCTTCTTTCTACATCTACTCCTTAATGATCTCTTCTTATTTCATGCTTTTGAATAAGACCTATATGTTGACAACCCCCAGGTGAATATCGCCAGCCAGGACCTCTCCCTTGAATACTGTGCTTATATGTCCAGTTTCCTACTGGACCTCTCCCCTTGGCTACCAGTCAGGCATCTCAAACTTTACATGTCCAGAACCAAAACTCTGCTTCTTCTTCTGTCATCCCCATCTCAGGAAATAGAAACTTCATCCTTCCAGGAGATCAAACTAAAACCCCTGTGTTGGGGAGTGGGTGTAGCTCAGTGGTTGAGCACCTGCTTCCCATGTATGAGGTCCCAGGTTCAATCCCCGGTACCTCCTTTATTTTTTTTTTTTTTTACCGGGAGGTCCCAGGGATCGAACCCGGGTCCCTCCATATGGGAGACAGACACCCAACCATTTGAGCCACATCCATCCCCCGTCGGTACCTCCTTTAAAAACAAAACAAAACAAAAACCTGTGGCTATTCTTGACTCCACTATTCTTTCACACCCCACTTCCAATCCCTCAGCAAATCTTAGTAGCTCTATCTTCAAAATATATCAGAAATAAGCCAGTTCTCTCCTCTCCATCAAGGTCATCTTGGTATGTATTTGAGGTGGGAGAAGTAGGCAAGGACTAGATCATGGGGGGTTGGCTGTGGTAAGAACTTTAGGTCTTACTTTTACCACGGCCAATTTACGCTCGATCAGATTTGTCTTTTGAAAAGACTGCCCTGGATGCTGAGTGGAAAATGGATTGAGGGGCCAAATCTGGTTATTCAAAAGCATGAAATAGATGGCTATCGAGGTTCGGAGGCAAGACGATGATGACTTGCATTACCTTCTTCCATGAGGAAAGCCCTTCCAACCCCACCCCCACCCACACCCCCTTCGATGTCCCAGGAGCCCGTCTCAGAGGCGGGAAAGCCAGCCCTGGGTGTGGCTGAGCAAGCGCAATCCCTAGATTCCAGACGAGGTCGCCCGCCCGCGTTTCAGCACCACTGGGTGGACAGCGCCCGTCCCAAGGCCGAGCGGGGAGCCGGGTCCCTCTACACGCACCAGCCCCCTGAGCTTCGGGGTTCAGCAGGCGCCCTGCGCCCCTCCAGAGGAGCTCGGGGAAGATGCCTTGAACTAGGCTTAAGCGAAACCTTTCCTTTGGAAACTTCCGTTTGCTATCCTCTAAAATGGAGTAAAAACTCCTCCGCGCCGCCTCTCAGAACAGCTGTGAGAGCGGACAAGGCAAACGCCCACGGTCTGCGGGGACGCTAGTGGGAGGGGGTGCCCGGAGGTCAGGCTTCTGGAAAGAGTTTCCGTCACAGTCTCTGGAGCTTATTTCCCTGCCTTTGGAGAATTAAACGTGAAGCCCACTCTGCGGCGGGTTGGGGCAAGGCGCTTTTCGCAAGCTAACCGGACGCGTGTTCCGCGCAATCTCTGGGCGCCTGCACCACAGTGTGCCCCGTCTATGCTGAAAAAGCTCGGGAAAACCAGGCTACTTCTCGGAGAGCTGGACAGTCAGCTGAATAATTCCGGACCCAGTCCAGATTTCCCCCCTCCAAATGGCAGCGTTTCTCCGGGATGGGGCAGTAGAGAGCCATGAGCTCCGTTCCTGCCCGCCTGGGATGGCCGCGTTGACCAAATCTGAGCTCCCCTTGATCGCGTTCGAGCTGGTTTAATTTTCTGAGCTGAAGCTCAACAGGATTCCTTTTCCTGGAGTTGGGGGGCGCCACTTGGGATCTGCAGACTGAAAAGGGACCTCTATGTTTCGACTCAGGCTCCTGAAGGTCTGGTCAGCCGGTTGGGAGAAGGCAGGAGCAGCCGCGAGATTTCTCTCTCTGAAATGTCCTCTGGATTTCCTGGGCCCAAAATAGAGCTTTCTCTCGGCTTCTCCACGAGGGGGGTTGGTGAGCGGAAGGTCTGACCCTGGCCCTAAAGACACCGGCAAACCACAGTGTGCTTTCACCCAGGTGTCTGCGGGCCCCACCCCGGACTCCCAAAACCTGCAACGACCAGCTCTCTGCTCTCTCCACCCCTGCCCAGGCCCACACCGCCTCCTCGCGCCTGTCTGGCCCCCCTCTCCTTCCCTTTCCTCCAGGGCTGAGGACCAGTTGTCCTCTGAGAGCTTCATGCATTGGGCAGGGGCTTTGTCCTTAGAAGCCAGCTCTGTCCCTGAAATGGAGTCAGGGACCAGGCTCCAACAGAGCTCAGGCTCATGCCTCCCCAACCCCAGGGTCACCCTGCCCTCAAGGGACAGTGCGATGGATACAGAAGTGGGGATTGCCTGCGACTAGGTTTCTTGGTGTGAAGGAATGACCAAACTTCAGTTCAAACCCCAGCTCCTCCTCTTTTTACTCACTCACTATGTGACCTTGGGCAAGTCACTTAAATTATTTTTTCTTGTGGTGACATATACACAACATAAAAACATTCCCATTTTAACCACTTTCAGTTATACAATTCAGTGGTATTAATTATATTCAGTGTTGTGGGCAAGTCACTTTTTTTTTTTTTTTTTTTTACTGGGAGGTCCCGGGGATCGAACCCGGGTCCCTCCATATGGGAGACGGACGCCCAACCAGTTGAGCCACATCTGACCCCGGCAAGTCACTTTTCACTTCACTGCTCAGCCTCGTATGAAATGGGGGTAAGTAACTCTCTCCAGGCACCTCCTGGCAGGGGTCACTGAGACAAAAGCACACCTCTTTTGATAAAGGTTGGATAACTGGAGATCTGTTATTAAAATATGGGTGCCCCCTCCCACTTTATGGGATGCCTGCCCCCCAACCAACCAATTTCCCCATATCTCTCAGACCAACCAACTCCCCCATATCGCTCAGACCTCTGGGAACACCATTGGGGATTGGGCAGATATATGCTCACACCCATTTTACAGATGGGAACTGTGAGGCCTAGGAGGTGAGCTGCCATGCCCAGGATCCCACTTGAGTTTCTGAGATTGGGACCCTAGAGAGAAGGGGACTTCTGCCTTCAGCCAGAGTTGCCTTCCATGCTCCTCCTCCCTCCCTGGCACCCTGTGAGCTCCCCCTTTTAGGAACCTCTCCTAAAGGGGTCTAGGGAACAACAAGAAGCTTCTGGGATGGCTACCCCAAGAAGAAGAGAATCCATCTCTCTCTCCATCAAGTCCTCAGCTTCCCTACCTGTAAAATGGGGAGAATGAGATGCCTCAGAAGAGCCTAGGGATTAACAGAGCCCAAAACCCAGCAACGGGTCCAGCACTCCATCCTGCCAGGCATCCACTGAGGGCTCTACAGACAAGCATTCTCCCTGAAGGAAGCCACCCCTTCCTGAAGAGCTTGTGTTTGGGCACCAAAGGATTCAAAGAGATTAAATGACCTGGCAAGGTCACACAACTAGAAACGTGGAGCTCTGCGATTTCAGCTCAACTTCTCTCAAGTCTCTGGAGCCAGGCTCAGGACAGTGTCCTGGGCCAACAACTGCAGCAGGGGGTGGGGAGGAGGCGGGTAGAGCCACTGGTCAGGGGCAAGTCCCACCCTCTCCAGATCCCACCACCTGATGGGGCCCTAACCCTAACCCGTGGGCACCCACCCCCCTGTGGCGGCCGGCCCCTGGGCAAGGGGAAAACCGCCTCCAAACGTTTGCTCTCAACGTCTTTCCAATTCTGGCATTTTTAAGTAGAGATGCAACTGGTTTTTAATTAGCCTCAAAGATGGACTGTTGGCAGCTCTGATATTTAAAAATATCTATTTAAAACCTTCTAAATACACATACATACAAACAAACACACATACCGACTCAGGAATTAGCTCTTCTCTCAGCTGCAGACCCACCACCCGGAGAATCTTGACAGACGAAACGTGGTGGAGCGAGAAGCGAAATCACGAATGTCACGGTCCAGGCCAGGTCCCTCGTGGCGCGCCCGCGCGGTGCCAAGGTAGCCCCGGTTTGCAACTGTCTCAGAGGAATGGGGATCGTTAAATACACGTCTTCCTAAGCCTGCGTAGGAGTGGGTGAAAGGCCAGGGTGTGTGTCGGTTTTCGCTCTTGTCCCAGCTTCTTGCTGGGGCAATTAACTTCCACTAAGCGAGTGTATCGGGTGCCCACTCGGAGCGAGCACTGGAGACTCGCGAAGCAGAGCGCTCGGCAGCCCTCCACGAGCCCGGGTCACCACCAACTCCGGACCGCGGCCAGGGGACCGTCCTCGGCTCCAAGGGCTTCCCCAGTCCAGACCCCTCCAGGATCCAAACCCGGCCCATGCTGCAGGGAAGAGACCTTCGGGCTCAGGAAGTTGGGTCTCCACGTCCGCTTTCATTCCAGGGCTTCTCGCTGCGCCATCCGCACTTCCAACTTCGCCGGCATCGTGCGGGTGCGGCGTGGCCCAGCGCCTGGCCGCCGCACAGCACACAGTAGGTGCTAGCTCGAGGGCTATTCGCTCCGGCTTCCCTTGCTGGAGCCGGCCGCGCTGCGGCGACGCGGGCTCCCCCTCCTGGCGCATGCGGTAACCACCGGAGCCAGCATCCGATGGAAAGCTAATTTTTTTTTTAATCGCGTGAAACGAACCCCATAGGCGCCTTCCGCCAAAGTCATCCGCGAGAGGCTGTCAGGAAGATCTTATTTCCCATAACTCTTATCCTAAACGCAAACAAAATGAAAATGCACTCATTTACCCAACAAATATTGACGGAGCACTGACTTTAATATTCATCACATGGCTGACACAGATTGAGCACTTAAAGTATGCGAAGCATTGTTGCGCTTTTCTACATATATCAGCTCATTTAATCCTCAAAACAATTCTAGCAGGGTTATACTGGCATTACTCTCACTTTACAGTGGAAGATACCCGGGCCCAAAGAGACTTTGAACTTGGGTTGTCTGACTCAGAATTCAAAGCCAGTAACTACACTACTTCATGGAACAAACACAGTGGTTTAAAAAAAAAAAAAAAATACCAAAACCATAAGACATTTGAAGTGTCTTCAAAGTAGCCCATGTTCTCAAATTTCCCTGGGTAATTCTTCTTAGAAAGAGAAGCAGGTGAATGTCTTACCTAGAGAGGGAGGCCGGCATTTTCCTGGCCAAGGCTGTTATTGCTGTGTCCAAGAGCATGTGGTGGCATGTTTGCTGGGCACTGGCAGTTACAAAAATAAGATGGTTTCCCCACATTTCGAAGGGGAGATAAGAGAATGAGGCTTAATAGGATTCAGTGGCCTGTTCTCTCCTAGGAACCAGGAACCATGGAGTCTGACTGAGGTCTCTTTGCGCCCCACCCCCACCCCAAGAGGACTCATCACTTTATGAGCTTCTCCTCTGTGACCTTGAATGGGTCCCAGACACTGCGCTCACCAAGGGCCTGGGCACAGCTTTGGTGTGGGGTGATAAATGCTTTTATAAAGATACACTGTGCGGAGTGTGCTGGGTAGAGAACACCCGCTTGAGAAGGGTGCCACAGTAAGAGAGCCATGGATCTCAACCAGGAGTCCAAGAAACTCAGAATGGGAAGAGGCCTTGGAGACCAGCTAATCCATCATTTCCCCAACATAGGGACTTCCAAGGTGTCCTCTGCCACATCTGTGACTTGGGCCACTCCAGTCCAAAAATATCAAAATTCCAGCATGAAAACTAGTGGCCCATTATGCCACTTTCCATTCAGCCCCAGCCTTGACCCTACACCTGCATATAAATTGTGTGTATGTGGACTCCCCTTTTAAAAATATGTTCCATTGAGGACAGGCTCTGAGTCCTGAGCACAGGGCCTGACACACAGTAGAGGCTGAATTAAATAAACTCCCCCATAGCATTCTTCAGTGATCACCTTGCCCCTATTTGAATGATCCCAGAGATGGGGTGCTCACTACCTATCTATGGGGCTGCATCCCCTGTGGGTCAGTTAGTAAGTTGGTCTGCCTTCTGCAGGCTCCCAGACCTGGTGTCGCCCTCAGAGACTTTCCCAAGTCCTGGGAAAAGCTTCAGATTGTACCATAAGGCCAGGCACCTGGCATTTGTCCTTGGAGTCCAAGGGGGGGGGGGAATCTGGAAAAGGGAGATTTCTTTTCCCAAATGACATGGGAACCCACCTGCGCCCCAGTGGAGAATCCAGCCCACCTACGAGCTGAGCTCACAGCACCGTGTGTAGCTGGGTGGGGGCATGCCTTTGAAATCCTCCTGCATGTCTGGTGATGTCTGGGAGAGGCTGGCCTGGAAATGCTGAAACACTGTAATGGCATGTTGGTTCCACAGTATTTTCCTGAGTTTTCACATGTCAGTGCGAGCCAGGGGGTGTGTATCATCCATGCATTCAGTGTGTGCATGTCAATCTTTGTATTTGGAAACATGCTAATCATGGACCCAGGAATGTAGACAGAAGCAAGTTTGTATTGGAGAGGGGAGAGGAGGGGTGGGCTCATCACAGTGTACACAGCAGGCAAGTGCCCTGTAGCCACAGAAGAATTGGGTCTGGACAACACTGGAGCAGGCGATATGTGTATATATGTGTATGCAGGAGTGTGAGTGTGTTCACAAGTAAATCCCAGTCTGGGAAGCCCATGTCTGTGTGTGTGAGTGCACAGCATGTGTGTATGCATAGATAAAGACAAAGTCCCGTCTGGCTCTATATATTGGTGACAGGGTGTGTGGGTGGCATGTATGTATATTTACCAGCATTTCCCAACACAGTTGTGTGACAGTATGATCTCACGGGTGAGTGTGCATGTGTGTGCATTATGTTTTTGCAGTAACAACCCGACCCTGTGTCTGAGTGGCCATGTGTGTGTGTTTGCATGTTTAGATGCATCCTCAGAGTCTCTGTGTGTTTTAAACGTACACTCCACGCTGGGTCCACACTCCCTGGGCTCTGATCACGGAAGCGAGCCCAGGCCAGTGCTGAGGCTGGCTGAGTCATGGGGCCGTACACGCAGGTGACCGCTGTTTCCGCCGTTCCTTTGTCTGGTGCCCACTCCCCATGGCCCCTAAATTCTGCACCCTGGCAGGACCTCTGCCATCCTTGCTCACAGACTACTTTCTCCAAGGAGTCCCTTTAACTCCCAGCCCCTTTCCTGGCCAGGGGGCTGAGAGTAGGAGGATATTCATCTCGGTGAGTTTTTGTTCCGCCTCATGAAAGGCCTCAATGGCTGGGAATACCATCCTAATTATGGGGAAGCCCAGCTTATGTGGGGGACACAAAGGGCTGTGGTCTCATAGCAGCTCCTTCCATCCGTCAAATAGGGCCGTCTAATGACGGGGTGAGAGCTGTGAATGCCTAAAACAAACTCAAAAAGGAGGGAAAACAAAGCCGCCGGGGGCTTAAGATATATTAAAGTACCCTGATTAGGAGTCGTGGCTTCGCAGGCGCTGGGTGGAGAGGCTGAGGGGGCTGCAAGCCCCACTATTCACGTCGGGGGAGAGGGGTCAGGAGGTCGGGGGGCTTCACAGAGCCCTGGCCCATTCTCATGCTAACACCAGGGACACACTGCAGGCTTAGTGGGCTGGAAAATAGAAATGGATTTCCCGTAATCCTCCTCCTTGCCTGTCTCCCTCACTCCCTCCGCAGCCCAGAAGCACCGCCTAATTGCAGCCCGTTGGAGCCCGCTGGGCAGTGGGGCAGGCCACACCCTAGAGCCTGAGTCCCGGGGCCCTCTCGTCCCCTCACCCCTTCTTCCTGTGGGGTGGGCTCAGGGCTGGTGAGGCCCCAGGAATGAGAATGGCTTCCAGGGCGCATCTGAAGGGGCAGTGAACGCAGCCAGAGGGGCTCCAGTGTGTGTGTGTGTCTGTGGGGGGAGGGTGACAGGGTGCATGTGCACGGGCGTGCACACACTCACACTCACCCCTTCTGAGGTCACAACTATTTATTCACAATTACCCCTTTACACACATGCCTCCCCTTCACAGCATACATGCACCTTCTCACACACACCTCTTCAAAACATGCACTCGGTCTTCACACGTCTACATCTTCACACAATTTTGCAGGTACATGAACGCCGTCACAGAGGAATACACACAGCCCCCCACACACACACAGGCACCCACCCAGCCCTATAAGGCACCCCTGCATGGACACATTCCTTCCCAGATGCTCAGATGCCGTATGCCCTGTGCATGCCCACGCGCCCACCTCCCTTCAGATGTGCTGCCCGAACCAGAATCTGAAAGGCCGTCGCCAATCTACGACAATTTCAGTGTTTTACAGTGGAGGAACCCGAAGCCCAGAAGCAGTTTCCTCGTTATTAAAACGAAGGGCTTGGCCTAAATGTTCTAGAAGACCTCCTCTAGCTCTCTAGTTAGAAGGGACTGTGCCCCACTGCTCCTCCCGCCTTGCGCGCACACACACACACAGTTGACACACACACATCTCCACAGAGCACATAACAACGATACCTCGGAGTGTTAAGGAAGCTCACGTTCAAGGCATGATTTCCGACTGGAGGCTCCGCACCGCAGGGGGCGCCGCCGCCCCACCCACCCGCGCGCACTTCCGCACACTCTCTGTCCGTGCAACCGTGCCGGTTTGAAACACGGGAGGGTCGGCTGTGGATCTGAACCACGCGAGCCCCTAGTGCGGCGCCCCAAACCCCGGAGGACCCCAAAGGCGCTCCTCCAGGACCCCGGGCGCCCCCTGCCGGCGGATCCGGCGCAGGCGCGCGGCAGGAGGCCAGACCAATGCCGGTGACCCTGCGGCCTGCCGGCGAGTCAGTGCAGTGACATTTACGCCCGCGGAAGGAGCACGGGAACCGCTAGCGGGTCTAGCACGGAGCCTGCAAGAGTAAACCCAGAAGAGAGGCATGAGCGTGGAACCTGCAAGGCCCAGCCCTGCCGCTTCAGAGGCGCCGCCTGCCCCTTTCCCCTCGCACGCTTTAGGAACACCTCTTCCCCTCCAGAACCTTCCAGAGAGCCAGCGGGCCGGGATGTGCGGAGGGGGCCGGGGCCGGGGCAGGTACACCTGGGTCAGCCGTCGGCTGCTGGCGAGCCTGGACCAGTCGGCCTCGGCGCTTCCATCTGTGACGGGGACGAGAGAGGCCCCCTGACAGTCGAAGAGAGCCAGGGAGGAGCCCCCAGAGAGCGCAAGAACCTCCCTCGCCCACCCCACTCAGAGAAGGCATGGACCCCCGAGTCCCCAGACGACCGCTCTCGCGGGCACTGGGGTGAGCCGAGGCCGAGGCCGGCCTGCTAAGGATGTTGAGAGTCGGGGCGGGGGAGGGGGAGTTGGGGGGGCACCCAGCGCGAGGGGCTTTGAGCTGGTGGTTGGTTCCCTTAGGGTGCGGAGTTTCAATGAGTGAACGGTTTCAGAAGGCGAGATGGGCCGGGACCGCAGACTCCCCCGCCCCTCCAACGGGTTACAAGGCATCCGCAACGTGACACGTCCAGGCGCTGCAGGGTGGACCGGGGGGCCCCAGCTGTGCGGTCACATAGGCTTCCCCGCGCGCCCTGCGCTCGCCCCCCAGCCCGGGCCTGCTCGGCATCTCGCCGGAGCTCCCATTGCGGACCGGAGACCGGACCCCGGCAGGCCTTCTGCTCCCGGCTGTCAGCGCCAAGCCGGGCGGCCCCGCATGCTCCGGGCCCAGGGACGGAGGAACTCTTGTGGCCTCTCGTAGGGAGTGGAAGGCCCCAGCCGAAGCTGGGGGTGGGGGGACGAGAGGAGGGGGCAGGGAGGTATTTGAGGAGCAGCCGTTGTGGGGAGGGGGCCGGGCTCAGGTCCCACGCCGCGTCCCGAGCCCGGAGGGCCTCACCCGCGACCCGCGCGTTTCCCAAGCGGCTGCCCCAGGTCTCGGGCCTAACTGCCCGTGAGGGTGGGGGAACCAATCCCGAGCTGCCCCGCACCGCTCAGACCCGATTCTGCGGCGCCCTCGACTGTTAGGGGAGTTGCACTGGGGGCCAGAGGGGCAGCAGGGAAGTGACCCGAGGGCGTGACCGAGAAGGGTGAACACGGGGACGCTGCGGCGGAGAGGGGGCCGCGCTGAACCCCTTCCTTCCCCCACGGCGCTCCAGCCGCGCCTCGAGGACCAGTCTCAACGCTGGGGGAAGCCGCCCAGGTGCCCTCTCCTCCCGGTCCCCCCAAGCCCTTCGCTGCGGCCAGCAGCGGCGAAATCGGTAGATACGAACGAAAGTCTACACCTCTGCGCCATTAGGGCATTCCACACACACGCACCCAGGAGCAACGAATTCGAATTACAGATCCTTTGTTTTTCTTCAAAAAAATATAAACCAAGTTTCACGCGGTGACGCTCAACCCCTGGACTCCGAGGTGGAGACAGGGCCTTGCGGGATGCCCTGCAGGGGTGCAAGGAGCCTCTGGGCACCGCTGCCCACGCCGGCGCCCCGAGGCCCGCGGCCTGGTAACACCGTTCCCGGGGGAGGGGGACGCGGGGCGGACTCTGCGGCCGCAAAACGAGCCCGCGTGGGCTGCCGGAGGCCCACGGACTGCGACGCAGAAATGCCTCGATTCGCTTAAAGCAGGAGCCGCCGGAGTCCGGTTAGTAGCCGGAAAAGGAGACTTGGGCATTTGGAGCCCTTCCTAGTTTAAAGCTTATCACCGGAAGTCACCGCCGCCGTTCCCGAGTCTGCCATCATGGAAATGGCCCGCCCCATCAATTACCTCCCTTTAACCATAAACAGAAACGGAATCTTGTTTTTTTTCTAGAATATTCCAAAAATGAGTCTCTGTGTTTGGGGAGAATTCCAGCGGGGCCAGGCTTATTTTCCTCGGCCCGATGACACGGCTGGGGCTCGGGGAGGATCTCCGCGGGCCTGGCGGGGGGCACCGAAGCGAGAGCCGGGAGGGGGTGGGGGCCACCAGCGTTCCCCGCCAGACCCGCAGCAGTCCCGGGTTCTCGCTTTCGCACCCGGCGCGCCCGCACGCTGGCCAAGGGCGCCAATCTCCCGGGAAGATGGGCCTCTCCCGGACCGAGCCAGGCACGCCCGCCAGGACGGCCGTAGGACCCCAAGGTCGTGGGAACTGGACCCCAAGGTTGGCTTTTCAGAGGCTGCCCGCGTTGAGCTCCTGGAACAGTGTAGAGGGCGCAGGGCGCAAAGCCGATAGGCAACGGTTTTCTGAACGTCCCGGATCTCCGAGCCCCGCGTGACGACCGCGTGAGCCCCGCAAGGGCCGGGCGGTAGAGCCGGGCTTTCGGCTGTGGCTTCCGGGGTTCTATTTGTAAAACAGAAAAAAACCAAGGGAGCCACCTAAAAACGTCTGATTGGCGAAATCTCCACGCCTAGAAAGCACTTTCAATTTCAGAGCCAAGGCTTATCATGGCAAATTTCACCCAGAGAACTGAGTCCTGGGCACGCGTGTCCGTGTACTGAGAAAGCACGACGTGTCGGACGAAAAGAGTAGAAGAGAGCTCTCGGAAACCTGAGCTCCGCCGGCGGGGGCGGCGATTCGGCCCATCCGGGGGCCCAGAAGAGCCCCTTTTCCTAGGACCGGCCTGGGGGCTTGCAGATTGAGTTCCCGGGGTCCTTACATAATGAGTATTTTATGCTTGTGCCTTAAGAGCCGAGACTTAGGTGTGGGGCCCCGCCGGAGGGAGTGAGGAGCCTGGGGGGAGAAGGAGCCTGGAGCTGGGAAGGTCAGCGCAGCTGGGGCCCACCCCCAAGGCTCACAGGCTTCCTGGGCACCTTGGGCCTCCGCTTCCAAAGTTTTTCGGGCAGGGGGTCGGGAGGAGTAGACCCACAGGTCACACTGCGTGTCTGTGCAGGTGCATTTACACGCCCCTGTGGCCAGAAGCCAGGACCAGGCTTTGGGAAGGCCCTGCATTCCGCGCGCTGACTTTTCCTATCAATGAGCGATGCGGGCTATTGACCCAGCGGCCTTCGCCTCTCCGCCTATTGTCGCAGCTCAATCACGCACTTACTAGAAGAAAAGCGAGTTTATCTTAGCCTGGAGGAGCCTCGTGTTGCGAGTGTGTGTGTGCGCGCGTCTCAAGGGTGGGGGAAATTCTGCCACCACGACTGTGCAGATGGGTGGAGGAAAGACACTTTCAGAAAAGGGCCAATTTCCCCTTCACAATGAGCGCTAAGTACCTGATAAATGGGGCTGGTGTTTATTCATGAGCAGGTACTTTGGAGCTGGCGATTAGAACAGCCGGCCGCGCCGCCTCGCCAAGGTACTTAAAGCCGGGCAGGTGCAGCGCGGCGCGGGCCCAGCGCACAAAGGCCCTGGGCGCCGGCGCGCGGGGAGGGGCGGGAGTGGGGGCCGCGCCGGGCCCCGAGGGCGCGCGGCGCGCTGGCACCTTAGCCCTTTGTTCCTCAGCTGAGGCCAAAGCCACTTCACCGAGGGGCGCCGGGGGAAGACCTCCCCTCTAATTACGGAGAGCTCCCCCTTCCTTCCTCCCCACTAGGCCCAGCCGAGCAGCGCTGTGGCGGACGCGGGGACTCAGCGTGAGCCCCGGCTCGGCGTCGGCGTCCCTGCCGCCTGTGTGCTGCTCCGGCTAACCAGCTGGGGCACTAACCAACCCACCCCCTAGGCACCGAAGCAGAACCCAGGCCTGGGAGCCTCGCGGCCGCGCGGCCCTGGCCGACCCCGCCGCCGCGGCGCCACCTCTGGCGGTGCGGGTAACCTCGGGCTTTCAGGTTTTGTTCCATCTGCTAGGGGAGAAAATTGGAGTCTGTCGCTTTCTACAGCTTCCTGGCGCCGAGGTCGTGGGACAAACCCGATCTCGCCCTCAGAGCGGCTCCGGAATCCCTAAGAAACCCTAGATTTTGCCCACGAGCGGCGGTCTCTGTTCGGCGCGCGGAGGGAACGCAGCCGGCGCCCGGGACTTGCGGGGTCGAGCGCCGCGTCGTCGGCGCGCACGCAGCGGGGCTGCCCAGGGAACCCCGGGGACCCGGACGGGCAACCTGCGGGGTTGGAGGGCGCCGAGAGGTGTTTTGAGCTGCCCTCGGGTCTGGCATTCTCCCCGCAGCTTGAGTGCTTCGTGTCCATACGCCCAGAGGCCTGGATGCTCGCGGCGGGAGCACCTCGGCCGGACTCTTCGGGCCTGCCGTCCCAAGGCCATTGCAGGGCGCATCGGCCTCTTCTGGGCTTCACCCCAGCTGCCTCCCTCACCCACCTCCCACCCGTCCACTGGCCTCATTAAAAAAAAAAAAAAAAAATTGTTCCGAAACTCAGATCCGGATAATTTCTCTCCAGCGCACAGAGACAGGGGAAATTTGTGTTTTAAACAAGTTGGATTCCTCTTAGGGAAAAGGGTCTTTCAGCATATCCGGAAAGAGGGAACAGGGACAGGACGTGACCCAAGACGAGGCAGCTTTTACGTTTTCCACCACCAAGAACCCGATGGCTCTCCAGCCCATAGAGATTGACCAGAAGGTCGTAGATATTAACGTTGATTATAGATTTTTCAAGGAAGTTAGAAAAATACTAGAGATACAATAATCCTGATTCTCGAGGAAATCCGACATCTCAGCTCTAAGCGCACCCGAAAGTGGTAACGGGGGACGCGGTGGGCGACGAGCCGAGGCAGGCCCAGCGCCCTCCGCCGCCTGCGCCGCCACCGGTCGCCGCCAGCCAGACGAGGCCGGGGGCTCGCCGCGCGAGCGGCCGCGACAAATTAGGAGCGGTCGCAAGAGAAGCAAGGCTTCCCCTCGCGTCTTTCGCCAGGACCTAAGGGTTGGAAGGTGCAGCGCCCTTTCCCGTTCGCTCCTGTGCGGCTCCAAGAAAGCCCCGCGGGGATCCTGGATAGCCTCGGAGCGCGCGGAGACCCCAGACCGCGCGTAACCCCCGCGCCCGCCGCTCTGCCCTCGCCCTGCAAATGGCCTCCTTGGCACCACGGCCTTGAGCTGAAGGGCGGCTGGAGAGCATGGGACCCCGTGCCAGGCTCTGCGTCCCCAAAGAACGGAGCAGGGACCTCCGGACGCGGCCTCCCCTGCCCCGCCGCAAGATGGCTGCGGACCCCGGCAGGGTCTCCCAAATTTAGGCAGGAAGTAGAAGGCGGGTCGGAAACGGGGCGCTAAAGGTGACACCACACAAAGCCGTGCTTATCTTTTCCATTCTCAAGACCTTCCACACCCCCAGAAGATGCGGGTGTGGTCAGGAGAGAGGGTCATCTGTGCTACCGACCGTGATGGATTTTCCTTCCGTATGATTTAGCATAAATAACAAAAATAGAATGAATCCGATTCCTGGGGAACGGATATGTCCGGATGTAATCCTTGGCCCTGACTCCTCGGGTCTAGGCTCCCCCTAGCTGAAAGTTTGTTTGTTTTTTTTCCAAGAGGGCGATTCGGTTAACACATTTTGGACGGGCGTGGGTATCCGCAGTCTCTACCTTCTACCGAGTTCTGCGGGCTTCTACCCGGCCTCTCACTCTGGCCAAGCCCTGCTAAACGCTGGTCCTCCTCAGGCGCTGGGGTGAATTAGGGCGTGAGGACTGCCAAGCAGGAGCCTTGGGCGTAGGGGATTGGTAGAGCCGGCCCCAATTTGCTGTGTAAGACCCACTAGCTGCCGGGCTCTTCCTCCAGGAAGTGCCTCATCTGGCTTGGGAGTGAGTTGGGGTAGGGATCTCCAAAGAGTTTTTGTTACTCCAGCTATTTTATCGCCAATGCCTCATATTTCAGTTGTTTGGTGATGGAACCTATCGCCACCAGGAAACAGCCAGGAATATCCCACTACTTGGCATCGTCCTCCTCGCCAGCCTCGTGGTTGGTGTGAAGCCAGCACTAGTGAATGTCAGTTTTGAACTGGAAGGCAGCAGGCTAGAGGGCAGACCCCTTGCCCTGCCGTTCATGTGTGTTGGCCCTTGGTGGGCCCGTATTCCCACCTTCCTCCTCACTGCAGCAAGCCCCTCAAGGGGGCAGGACCGAGGCAACTCGCAAGATGGAGCTGAGCCGGGGAGCGCAGTGCAAGTCCACTGGTCCTCTCTGTCCTGTTGGTCCGTCCTCACTCTGGGTTTGTGAATGAAGGTCTGAGGTTTCTTTGCCCATCTTCCCCTTTGCAAAGCACCTTCGCGTGCAGTGCCTCCATTCCTCTACCCGCCAGGGGTGCCAGGAAGACCCTCTCAGCTCCCTCAACAACCAGGAACCTGAAGCTCAAGGAGGGATGTGATGTGATGAAAGTTCCCCAGCTCAGGGAAGCAGAGCCAGGGCGTTTCCTGGTGTTCTGATTCCAAGTCCAGGATAGTCCTTATTCCCCACCCCCGAAATGCCCAGGAGAGTGGGATTATTCAGGGTCCTTGTGGGCAAATATAGAAGGGACTAGTTACATTTCCCCTGCTTCCCAGAGGTCCCCATCACCTTCTGTTTCTCCAGGACCTGGCTTGGCACCCAGAGGTGGAGACATTCGGTTGAATGCCACTCTCACGGTCTTCTGTGCAAGGCACATGCCAGGAGAGTGGGGATGTCGCAAAGGTAACTCCCATGGCCTCTGACTCAGGGAAGTCAACAGAGAACATTCCCCGAAAAGCTATCAGGAAACCTCATCCCCACAGAAGAGGTGCCCAGAGTGTGGGCAGGGCTCGGGAAGGGCAGACCCAAGTCCCTGGGGCCAGGCATGGCATATGGTGGGCGTGTGTAATAGGGCCATGGAGCCTCAAGGCCGCCCAGGCATTTAGAGACAATCTGGGACTGTGGGGAGAAAGCGCATGTTTCCCTTCGCTACTGGCAAGATGCTGAGGTGGAGGTGGCTGGGACCTGAAGCGTCTCCCCTAAGGGAAGCAGCTCCTCACCCCAAGACCTTGAAATGCTACCCTGCTGTGGCAGCAAGTCCCCAAACGCTGCCAGAGCCCACGGTTCTGGTGTCCATCTAGGCAGTGGCCTCAGGCAAGCCCCTCACCATCTTCAGTTTCTTCAACTGCAAAGCGAGTGGGCTCCGCACGTCTCTAACCTGAGGCTTGTGCGAGGGAGGGTGGTGGGAATGGGACCTACCCCCCCCACGAGGGCAAGCGGACATTTCTTTCTGAAACGTGACCCCTCAGTAAGCAGTTTGATAGTCAGGTTAGGGTCTAGACCCTGGAGCTCAGTGCCTGGGTTCAAATCTGACCCAGTTCTGCCACTTATTAGCTGTGTGAGCTACCCAGTCTCTCTGTGCCTCGATGTCCTCTCCTCTAAAATAGATTAATAACAGTACCTACCTCACAGGGTTGTGGTGAAGGCTAACTGGGTGAAGAGAAAGCTATAAAGCACTCAGCAGCATGCCTGAAGCTGAAGGTCACCACTTCCGTCCTCACACCACTGCCAAGGGCAGCCTTCCTTGGGTCCCAGCACCCCTGTCAGGAATGGCGTGGAGGCGGGCAGGATGCTTGGGCATCTCTTTTTCTCAGTCCTTTACTTATTTTCTCTTATGTTTTTATTTTATTTTATTTTATTTTTTCTTTTTCCTAACCACTAGACTACCAGGGATTATTTTCTCTTATGGAAAGAAGTTGAGTTAGTCTCTTGTTCCCCCTTTCTCTCCTTAATTTCATTCACAGACCGAGCCTGACAGCTGTGTGAAAACATTTGTCCTTGGCTTTAGGAGGTGAGAGAGTAAGTATCGGGGGAGGGGGATGTGCCCAGACGACCCCTCCCCACGATGAGGGATCCCGCCCCAGGGGCAGGCAGCTCTGTACTGCACAGGACTATAGGCATTTTCTCTACACACTCCACACACACATGCACACACGTGTGCACGCAAAAGTCAGCTGTCCCAGGGCAGGATTTTCTTGTTTTGTTCTCTGCTATATCCCCAGTGCCTAAAACAATTCCTGGCAGAGACCAGGCATTCAACAAATAAATATTAATTGAATGAAAGGAGGAAGAAATGCCCCACTGACCAGATCTGCTTCCGTAGCAAGGTCTAGTCTTAATTTACTTTCTTCATTGAGAGGGATGGTCGTGAGATTTTATGGCTAAGAAAGAAAAAATGCACATGCTTGAGTTTTCTGCCCTTAATAGTCTTCTTTCTCAGCCTGTAACTCTCTCAGTTATCCACAGGGTCCTTCTTCCAACCTCTCCCCACCCCCCACATACACACCCGTCCTCCTCACGGTCTCATCTTCGGAGACACTGGGGATGCCGGTGACTTCCTGGAGCTTTGGGTGTCCTGCCTGCAAAGTGGAGCTACTGTCGCCCCACTCCTGATGCCCTCGGCTGCTGGGTTAAAGCACTGGGAGACCTGGTGGCCTCAGATATTTTTTCTTCCCCTCAGGGGTGGGAGGAGTGTCAGTCTTAAAAATGCAAAGTGACAGTCACATTATCATTAAAGGCGATTGCTGCTAAAATCATAATGGCTATGCTTCCAAGGTCTCAGGCACTGGGCCACACACAGCCAGCGTTTTATTTCTTCACAACAAGCCCATGAGATCCATTTACAAGCCCATTTCACAGATGAGGAACAGAAGTGGCAAAGGTCATGTGATTTGTAAGGGAAAGAATCAGGCTGATTGTTCACACACACACACCCCCATTCCTGTCCCCTAACTCCTTGTTTCATAATGAAAGCAAGGGAATCCATGTGAAACGTGTTTGGCGGTGCGGGGCAGGTGGGTGGGGGGAGCATTTTCAGCAACTAGCTTAAGAACAAAGCTAGAATGTTGATAGTATGGTCAAGCGTGCTGAGTCTAAACCTGCCTATGTTCAAAGCCCTCCTTGATCCCTTTCTAGCTGTGAGACTGAAGGCAAGTTACTTAACCTCTTCACACCTCAGTTTTCTCATCTGTACAAGGGGCTAATAATGAGACCTACATCCTAGGGTTGCTGGGAGGACAAAATGAGTATATACATAAGTTATAAATAAATTATTTTCAGTCTACTACAGAGTAGTGTTTGCACCGTTCATTTGCAAACTGCTGCTGGGTTAGTTTCTCTCGCTCCACACATCTGTAAGTTGGGGACCCTTGGATATTGGGATGAAATGTAGTGACTTGTCCAAAATGTCACAACGACCCGGGGAGAATCAGATTAGCGCTCAGGCCAGAAGTTCACTTGAGGAAGAGGGAGGGTCTAGAGTAGACTTTTGCACATGGTTTCCATAAAAACTCTCCGTTTCCCTTTTTAAAAAGATGCAAATGCCTCCCCAGGCTCCTCTGATAACAGTGTGTCAGTGAGGAATCATTGGGAGCCTAAAGACTGAGTAGGTCACGGGGGGTCCATTTGGGGCAAGTTTCTGGTGGCCATGCTGAGGTCTAGCAGGAGGGCCCAAGGGGTGATTCAGTGGGTGAAACCCCAGCCCCTTCAGGTCCTCAGGGGACTCACCTGGCCAGAAAGCAGAGCTGTACAGAGGCCGACAGTCTCCCTTCTGGCATTTCTTCTTTAATTAAGGCCAAAGCAACCTGCATAGAATTTCTTTGTAACAGAGCCCATTGGACCAGCCTTTTCCTGCTGGTTCTCATTGGTGAATGAGACCTTGTATGTGATCGAACAGAGGTGAGCCCCCGAGGGCTGTTTTGAGCCCATGTTCAAAAACAAAAACAAAACTCAAAAAAACCATCTTCGATGCTTAAGTTTATGTGTGTGCCTGATTTTTTTTTTTAATCCATCCATCCAGAAACTATTTCATTTATTGAAGTGCAGCAGATACAAAGATGCCTCCGTTAGACCCTGTACCTGGACTCGGGGAAGTTCCGTCATGGTGTGGGAGATAAGACAGTGCTAATCCAAAGTGGAAATAGAATGGGTGTTGAGAGCGAGTCGGACCCTCTGCTGAAGGTGTTAAGAGAGGGAGAGATGTGTAGGGAATCTGAGCAGGCTTCGTGGAGAAGGAGACAAACTTGGCCACGTGGAGGTGGGAAGGAGTTGTATTCTTGGAGGCAGGAACTGCAGCATGAGTACCAGCCCAAGTGTGCGAAACTTGGGGACTACACAGAGAAGAGGGGGAAGAAAGAAGAGGAGCAGTGTCTGCTGGGAGAAGCCCTCCCCCTTTCTAATTTGCTACTCCTCATTTGCTGTGAATTTAGGAACCAGCTATCAGGGCTATCAGAATTGTGTGTAGAACCAGAGGACAGAAGCGACCTCAAAGCGAGCACCTGAGAATGCAAGGCGGGGACAGCGTGGAGGAGACATGGTTTGGGCCACTCAAAAGAAGCCCCCTCTGTGCTTGGCGGTGTCCTGGTTGGGTGAGAGACAAGCTCAGCGCTGTCCCTACACACAATCCAGGAACCAGGCACAGAGCATCAGCACTGGGTCCTACCCCAAGAAACAGGCACCCTCATGGCCCCTGCACTGCTACTAAATCACCCCCCACCCCCCACCCCCTGCCCATCCCAGGCCCAGGACCTTAACCTAGGAGTTAGAGGGCAAGTGGCCACAGCTGATTCCCCTGAGAGCCGAGCTAGACACACACACACACACACACACACACACACACCTCTAGCTCTCCAGGAGGGGCCTCAGGGCCTGGGGAGCTAAGTTCAAACCCGAGGACCCTCCAGCCAGAGGCTGAGAGTAGGCCAGGAAGAGCCAGAACAAGCGGCGCAGAAGTGGAGACCAAGGGGCGACCGACGAGAAAGAGATGAGCCAGACGCCCTTGGAAAAGGCGGGAGACCTCACCGGGCCCGTCACAGGTCGCCCTTGCTCTCTGCGCGCACCCGCACCCCTCCTCAGAGCCCTGGAGCTGCAGCGCGCCCCCCGGAGGCCCGGCGGGCGGCCTGGTCTCCCAGCCCCCTTGCGGCACACCGCCCTCCGCCCTGCTCCTCCGGGTCGCCTAGTCCCCGGGCGGGGGGCGGGGCGGCAGGGTGCGGGGTGAACTCGGCCAAGGGCTCTTACCTGCGCGCGGGCGTCGGTCCGACGGAGCACGGTTTGCCGCTTGGGACTGCGGGGCTGGGGAGGCTCCCACGGGCTCGGAGCGCGCCCTCCCCCGCCCCGAGCCCCCAGACCCTTCGGTGGCCCCGAGCGGAGGCGCCGGGACCAGGGGACAGGCGCCGCGCGGGCGGGAGGAGGCGGCTCCTGCAGGGCGCGGTGGGGCGGGGCGGGGGCATCTGCCCGGCCCCGCCGGGGAGGGGACGTGGGAGCGATTATCCTGGAGAACAAAGGCGACCGGGGAAGGCGCGGCGCCCCGGGGCCTGGCCCTGAACTTGAACTTGTACTTGACACTTTGTCCGGAAGGTGGCGAGGGAGCCCGTCGGAGCTGGGACGGGACTCGTCTGTCCACCTCCCGGCTCGGGAAGGGGGTGAGTCCGCCCTCCACCGCGACCCGAGGGGACTGGGCATCCCCAAGTGCCCCTAGGCCCCGGCGTGCCTCAAAGCGCCCTGGCCTCGAGGGTCCCGGGGACCCCGCCTCCCCTCGGAGGGCTGAGGTATTGAGGAGGCTGCTGGGTCTTGGGCCCCGAGGGCTAGGCCTGAAGCCCCCCGCACTCCCACCCCACCCGGGACCGGGTGGCCGCCGTCGCTGCGCCGGGGCCCCTGGATTCTCTGCACGTCGCGTCGGCAGCCGCTATTCAGCCGCTAATTGAACGTTAATGGCAGGTGCGGATGAGGTCACCGGAGCTGGCTTTTCTCACACATTTTTCATGCAAATCCGCGAAACTCTAAACAAATTTGAATAAAAAGCTCTTTGTGCCGCGCACTCCCCATCCTCCCCCTCCCGCCTGGGCTCCTGGCTTCTCCCCGGGCCCCGGGGCCCGAGCCTGCTGCTGCCCCGCGGAGTGCGGACCGCAGGGGGAGCCGGGCGCCCAGGACAGCGCCACCTGCAGGCCAGTGGTGCATACCCCGCCGTGCCACCAGAGCCAAACGCCGCCGGGGCTGCGGGGGTGTGCGGTGCGTGTGGTGTGAGGGCCTGGCCTCGGGGCTCAGCCTGCCTCTGCCGGCATTTTGGCCGCACCCCACCTCCCCCGACCTGTTCCACACTGGGCAGCTTACTCGGCCTCACTCACTGTGTAAATGAGGAATAAAGATAGTGCTTGGGGATGCATGGGGATGTCTGAGGATGAAATGATTCAGGGCAGGAAAAAGCACTTAGATCCAGTGCCTGGATCAAAAAGGTGCTTATCATCACCCAGGGAGGAAGGGCCTTGTGCGAATTGATGAATACTCGGATGAAAGCATGATTGTGATTTTTTTAAAAAGATTGATTTTAATTAATTTATCCCCCCCCCCCTCGTTGTTTGCTCTTGCTGCTCTCTGTGACTGTTCGTTGTGTGCTGTCTCTGTTCGTTTTGTTTTAGGAGACGCAGGAACCGAACCCTGGGACCTCCCATGTGGGAGGGAGGAGCCCAACTGCTTGAGCCACATCTGCTTCCCAATGATTGTAATTTTGCACAAACATGAAGAAACTTGCTAGGGGCTTTCAGGAGATTCCTGACCCCTTGAATTCCATTCGGGGTTTAAGAAACTCTGGGGCAACCGGAGCTCAGCCCCCCACTGCTGCCAGCTGTGAGGCTTTGCATATTTCTTGGCCTCTCTGAGCCTCCATTTCCTAGTCTATAAAGTGAGATTAAGTCTTATGGGGTCATTGTGAGAATTAAAGGAGAAGATGCTGGTGGAGGTTTATGGGGGAATATTGGGGGCTGCCTTCAATCCAGAACCCCCACCCCCACCCCTCTCCTGGAGGGCAGCACACATGATCCTCACCCTCAAGTTCAGAGGTAGGCCTTGGGCTGCCCTTCATTGGCTTACCCAGAGCTGCCAGCCTTTGGGAGGCCTCTGGCTCCATCTTTCCCATCCATACCATGGTCCCCATTGCAGCCCCAGGACACCGTGAGTTGTCTTTGCGGCTGTGCCTCACTTTCTTCACCCATGTCCCCCCAGAAAAACTGGTCAGAGACATGGAAGGCTTTGCAAAGAAACTTTATTGAAGTGGTGGGCTGGGGAGAGAGAGAGGCAGGGGGCTCACAGGACAGGAAGAGGCCCCTCCCCCAGAACATACCCTAGTCCTGCCTCAGGACCATCCAGGAAGATCCACTGGCCTTGGGAGAATCCCAGTGATTCAAGCTGCTTCCATGCAATCTCCCATTCTGTGTCTCCAGGCCTTGGCCTGCCCAGTGCCCCTCCTCAGGGCAGTCTCTGGAAAGCACTGGGGCAGACCTGAGGGCATTCTCATCTTCCCAGCAGGCCCCTTCAGATTTGGGACCCCAAAGAAGTAGTCTGCAGGAGAGCAGGTGATCAGCAGGCCCAGATGGGAAGGCTGCACCCTGAACCCCCCCTCCCACTAGGTGGAGACCCAGCCCCTCCTCCAGTGTTCACTCAGGCTTGTCTTGACTGCCAGGGCTACATCCTTGCCTCCAGGCCCCCACCTCCAGGAAGCCCATCTGAGAAAGGCATCTGCACCTGGGCAACCCCAAAGACAAAGGCCCCAATCTGTATGAGACTCTAGAATCCCCCTGCCCAGTCCAGGGCTGGGCACACAGCAGGAGACAGATGACAGACCCCAGGAGAGGGACTATTTGAGTTGACCTTGCAGAGGAGGGGCTAATGTCATATGTGAAGGTTGGTGAGAAGGGGGTTACAGGTTTGGGGATTTTCTTTTAAGTGGTCAAACCAAAACAGGATGGTTTGGGTGAGTACAGACTTGAGAGTTAGAGCCTTGGTTTGGAATCTCGGGTCTGGCACTTACCAGCTGTGAGACTTGAGAATGTAACTTAGGTTTTCTGGGTCTCCATGTCCTTATCTGTGAAATGGGTGAACCAATGGTACCCACAGTCCTTGAAGTTAGGAGTCATCGCTTGCTAAAGCCCAGGGTCTAGCTCCATCAGCCCTCTGCACATGCTCTGACATAGTGTCTTTCGTCTTCTCTCCAGCAGTCCCACAGCCGATCTGGGGTGACTGTAGTGGCCACCCAGATTTCTGAGGCCTTTTCCAGGCAGGTGCTGCTCTGAGCCTGCAGTCAGTGGGTGCAGCCCGACCCCACACCTCCCCTCTCTGGGGCCCCGTGTTGCTCCTGGAGACACTTTCCAGGCCGTTTCCTCTCGGGGGGAAGCAGGCAGGGGCTTCAGTCAGCGCTCTGTGCACTGGGCATGGCATTCAGGGTGATGTCTCTCTCCAGACATATGCTGCTTATGCAAATAGGGCCTTTCCCAGCCTGGCCCCCTCCCCCCTCCCCGCCCCCAGCACAATAACACCTCCCTGCCCACCCTGGCCCGCTGCCCCACGCCACCCCTGGGGCTGGCTCTAGCTTCCAAGGACCCCTCCCCCAAATAAGCAACTTCCAAAGACAGAGGGGCAACATCCACCCTGAGGAACACAGGGAGCTGAGCCCCCTCAACCCTTCCCACCAGGGCCCTGCCTCTGCCCATCACCTGCCCAGGGGCTCTGGCAAGCCAAGCTCTCTCTCTTTGGTGCCAGAGAAATTGGAATAATGATGCCCACCCAAGCAAGATCCAGAGATACGAAGCCTGCTCCGATATGTGATTATTAGGCCCGAAAATGGCCAAAGGCAGAGGTCCCCGGTGTTTCTAGAGTGCTTTTCCCTGCAACATCATCACCATTCTCTCAGAGCTCTTTCCCCAAGTTGTTTAAGAGAAGTTAAGCCTGTTAAAACAGCCTCTTTAAAATTTTAAATAAAAGTATTTCACAAGCTTGGAAAATACACAACCGTACAGAAGAGTGCCTCCCTCCATCCGCACTCCCCAGAGGTAGCCTTCTAGTACATCCTTCCAGAAACTCTCCAGAGAGTTTAAAAGCATATGTATGGCTTTTAAATACCCACAAATAGATCATGCTCTATTGCCTATTCACCCACCAATATATACCACCCAGCCTTCCACACCAGCCAGTATACAGAGAGCTACGTTACTTTTTACAGCTGCATAGTATTCCACGAACCTATGAATGGGCCATAGGTTCACTCCAATTTCTTTACACTCTTAAAAAGAAATGCTCTGATGAGCACCCTTGCACTTACTTCTTTGGAAACTTTTACAAATAGAGTGCAAATTGTTTGTGACAAAGTAAACGTGCCTTTTACATGTTGACGTTGCCATATTTCAGACTTCAGTGTTGCATATCTGATCGGGAGTGTCTTAAAACAGATGCACGATGGTGCAGAGAAGCATGAAGGCAGCAAGGCAGGATAGCATATGGGCCAGTATGTCCATCCGCGGAGCCTGCCGAGAGCGGCACTGGACTGGCCTGTCGCCGAGGGCAGTGCCCAGTGGTTTCCTCCTGCCTGGGCCTGTGCAGGCTGGTGGCCTGGGGTGTCCTGGGTCAGAGGAGAGTGAGGGCTGACAGGTGCTGGGAGTAGAGGGCGGGCTAGCAAGGCTGGGGCCCCGCCTGAATAGTTTCCTCTGCCCTGCCCCGTCTCCTTGCAGGGAGCTTATTCAGGGGTCCTTGGAGAAGGGAGAAGGAGATAGAGGGTGTACAGTCCTTACCAAAGGCACCTAGGGATGTGTAGCAGGAAGGAAAGAAGGAAGCAGGGGAGGGACTCATCCCTGGGAGGGATGGGATGTCAAGAACTCCTGACTTACGAATAGGGAGCCTGCCCTTGAACCTCACTGGGCTTCACCATTCTCAGGCACAGAACAAGGGCTGAGACACATCTGAGCCCAGCTGCACAAGGACGGCAGTGGATCATCTCAGACACTTTGACAGGCCGGGCCTTTTCCCTGCATAGCTCAGCTCTGCCTCCTGGCTCCCCTGGCAACAGCACAGCGGCCTGGCTCCTGGGTCTGGGCCCTGCCTGCTGTGAGCTGGAGGAGGGAGGAAGAGGAGCACCGAGGGGACGACAGCTGGGACAGGGAGGCGTTAACTCCTGGAAGGCTGGAGCGCCTGGCTCTGGCAGTCTCCCCACATCCCGCCCTGGGTCCTCTGGGGTGGGAACGTCGATGGCGAAGAGCGGCCACTTGCCAGAGGCCTGGCCAGAGCATCCCACAGTACCTCTGGCGGGCAACAGGCCCGCGAGGTGAAGACGCCGGAAACGGTGGAGGAGCCGCTTCGCCAGCAAGCCAAAGGCATGGGACCCTGCGTGAAGGGTCGGGGCAGGTTCCCCCAGGTCCCCTGCCAGGTCCCAGGGGGCCAGGAAAGGGACAGGAGCCTGCACCCTGCCCTCTGCCCGGGTCTTCCTCCATCCTGGCCCCTGGCTTCCGCGGCCTCAGGATGGTGACTGCGTCTTCCCTCCCGGCGCACGCTGTTCCTCTTGCGACCCCGCTTGTCCTAGGGCAGCTCAGCTCTGTATCCCAGACTGTGACCTTGGCAAGACCCACGATTCCTCTCTGTCTCCGTTTTCAGAAAAGCTGAAAAGAGGCTGTCCTGTCATGCTTCCCGGGGCCATCTAAAGATAAGAGAAAGAATGCCTGAGCAGCAGCTCTGCACTCTGGGGAGGCGTTGGCCTATAAATCTCATTCAGGTATTATTAGGGCTGGAAGCAGGTACTCCTGCTCCCTGGAGATGGAAGGGGGCATACTGGGGGAGGAGCGTGCCCGAGGCTGTCTCAGAACCTCCAGGGCAGCGCAGCCCTGAACCCCAGTGCAAGAGGTGAAGAAACACAGTGGTTTGTGTCTGGGGCCCCTGGGGCTTCTGGGTTCAGGTAGTACTAGCGGGTGCCAGTGAGATCATGTAAATTCAAGGCACTTTACCTGTATTGTTTCTATGACTTACTGCAACTTTATGAGAAAGGTGTGGTTGTCCTCCTTTTAGAAACACAGAAACTGAGTCTCAGAGAGGCTAAGGACCTGTCCGTGGCCTGCACTTGTGGCTGACGGGGGGTGTGGGGAGAGGGGCCAGGCACCAAGAAATAGCACTTCCCCCGTGAGATGGCTTTTCAGGGTTTGGAGCTTTTGAGTCTAAAGGCCCTGGCCCAGGGAAGGACGACACCCAAGGAGAAGATGGCAAACCTGAGGGCCACTGAGGGCCAATGGCAATGGAGGAGCAGGCAGCCAGAGCTGGGGCTGGGGGCAGACTGAGCTAAGACTTACGCTCTCTGGCCAAGTCTTACTCCAGAGTAGGTCACTTGCCAGCAGCAAACTGGGTTTTCGTTTTTGTGGCCAGACCAATTCCAGGTGATGGAGCCTCCTTGCATCCCAGAGCAGCTTGCAGGGGACAAAACTAGTTGGGTTTCCCGTGAGCCTGGCGGAGGAGGGGGTAGATTCACTGGCAGGTGACGGGGAAGAAAAATCAGGGAGAACGCTCTGATTTCAAAATGGCAGAGCTGAGAGGGACCTTGGGCACCAGCTCAGCCATGCTCCCTTTCCAGGTCCAGAGAAGGGGACCAGAGAAGGGGATGGCTGCCCAAGACCGCTCAACAAGGCAGGGATGGAGTGTCAGGTCCCCGATGCCCAGCTAGGTGGGGTGGTTCCCTCCCATGCCCTTTGCCAGGCTACCTTGGGCCCTCGGGGGCAGGGCCTTCATCCAGCAAGACATAGAGAAAGGTCAGGAAGAGGCCACTGTCGGCACAGGGCACCGTGTCTCGAGGCATGTCCAGTGGTGGTGTCCAGAAGCCCAGCCTCGAGGCCAGCAGCCTTGCTCACTGGCCACTGCACACCCACACTCATATCACACATAGCGGGAACCACGCGCTCCTCTGGCTGATGGAGAAACAGAGGCATGACGGACGTGGTGGAGCAGAGAGGGGATGGGCCCCTGATTCGGACTCACACGTTTCTGAGAGGAGACAGGAAGGAGGGGCAGCTCCAGGGCACGTGGGGAGGGGAGAGCTCCCAGGAGAAGCTCGCCCCACAGAGCCTAGTGGCTGACCTGCAGCCGGGCGGGAGCTGGCCCTGGAGGACCTCAGCGCCTTGCCCCTCTGCTGCCAGGTCCTCTGCCACGTCGGGCAGAGGGGCCCATGCCAGGCAGACCTGACCTGCTCCAGATGCAAAGGAGATCCAGGCCTCCCGTGGTCTTGCCAGGAACTGCCCTCAAGGGAAGGCTGTGTGCTTGTTGATGAACAGGCATGTGCTGGAGCAGAAAGACACAAAGACAAATGAACTTATTTCCGCCCAGCTGTGCCCTCCTCTCTGGCTGATGGTTGGGGCCAACAGCCATTCCGCCTGGTCGGTGCCCAGGCTGGACCAATGTTTAAATAGTCAAAGTTATCACCCCGGTCCTCACTCCCAAACGACAGCCGTATTAAATGACCTTAAGGAGTTCAGCTTCTTCCTACCTAAGGAGAAGAGAGAAGGAAAATTAACCCGTATTTAGTGCCTCCTCCGGGTCGGGCACTCCTCCCAGCACTCCGTGGGCAGGGGTTATTATTCCCCTTTACAGAGGAGGGTTTAGAGGCTCCACAACATGCAGGCCCTACTGCCAAGCGATGCCAATGCAGAAGCTGCTCTGGGCCTTGGCCCACAGCTCCTCCTCCTCCTCTGCCCCACCTGCCCAGCCAAGGCCACCCCATCCTGGTGCGCTAGAAGCCTCGGGGCCACTGGGGCTTGCTCTCAGCACCCCCGCCTCAGTATCCGACCTCCCCATGTTCTCAAGGCCCTGCCCAGCACCCCTACTCACCCCCCGACCAGCCCCAAGGGCATTCCCCCAGCTGCCCAGGGGAATGAGTGCCTGCAACTCACAGGAGGGCCTCTTGTAACTGGGACTGGCAGCCAGAGGACTGGCGGGTGGGCGTGGGGGCTACCAATCAATAAAACCCCAGCCAGGCAGAAAGGGCCGGAAAGCCTCAATCTTGGGAACTTTCCTTCTGACAAACAAAGAGCAAGGTAGCGCCCCAGCACTCTACCGGGGGACCCCATGCCAGGCCCAGGCCAGCCAGGCCGCCTCAGGCCCAGAGCCGCGTCTGGAATGCGATTCCTCGGCTTTGTGTGACGCTCCGTTAGCAGAGTGCGACTCCCGAGATCCCCTGTCACCTCCTAAAGCCTCTGCCAGCCGCCCCCCAGCACCACGCTGATCGCCAGATTAAGGGGCTCAGAGCTACAGCTGAGGCGGCTAAAGCCCCGGGAGGAAAAGCTTTCCCACCACCCGCGGGCCCCTCGCCCGCCCTGCCGGGAGGCTCTCACTCTGCCCCTGCCCGGAGCCTCTGGCCTCTATGCTTTTCTTCGCTGTGCTTCAGGCCTCACCTCCAGAAACCCAGCCGAGGTGACAAGCAGCCTGGGAGACCAGGAAGGAAAAGAGGTCCCGGAAAGAGAGGTGGAAGGATGGAGAGAGGGGGAGGGGGGAGAGGTGGCCAAGGTGGAAGGAGTGAGGTTATAGGGCTGGAGAGGAAGGTCAGCTCTCGAGGAAAGCCCGGGGCCTCTCCTGGCCTGCCCAGGTTAGCCCAGAGGTGCACTGTGGGCTCCTCTGGCCAGGTGCCAGGCTCCAGAGAGCATGGGCCTTCCACCGTACTTGTGGAGAGGGCAGGAGGGAGCTAGAGATGGGGGAGGCGGACAAAGGAGGCACAGAAGGAACCCAGGCATTAAAAGCTTTTCCCGCAGCAGTTCCTGAACCAAAGGCACCCCAAATCATTGAAAACACAGACACAGGAAATGAAATTCTCTTCTGTCTGTGTGGAGTCACCAGGACTGTAAGAAATGAGATGGCCTCATTTGTTCTGTGATCGAGACCCAAGGGGAAAGACCTGGAAGTTTTGGCACAGGACCTTTTTGGACTGCAAATGGTCCAGGCTTGGACTTGGATTAACCTGGCAGCTAGGAGGAGAGGGTAGGATCAGTGGGGCTGAGCAGGGGAAAGGCCAAGGAAGGGCCTGGGAGCTAGAGCCCTGGTCCCTGAATCCCAAAGCCCGTGCCCCTGTGTGAGAGGGGTGATGCTCTGAGCCCCAGCCCTCAGGGGGGGCTCTGGAGAGGAGGTGACTCTTAGGCATGGCCCTCACCTTGGCAGGCATCTAGCCCCTTCTCTGCCCTGCCCCCCACCCCAGGGCCTGCAGGGGGCGGCCAGGACACACCCAGGTCCCTGGCCAGCAGCTGCTCTTTCAGCTTCTCCTCTGTGGCCACTGCCAAACTCCCTTTTGCTGGGCCCAGGTCTGCCTCCCACCACTGCAGGGGCAGGGGTTGGGAGAAGGGATACGGCTGCAGAAGGCGGCGTCTGGTAAGGACTCTGCCACCTGTGCTGCTTCTCCTTCCTCTGAAAACACAGGCCTGCACTCCACGGTCACTGGTGATGAAATCCTTCCTACAGCATTCTCCTCTCCCCCCAGCCAGAGTTCACTGGTCCCATTCCTGCCAACGTGACAGGATCACCATCACAAGTCAGAATCACAGGGAAGCGGCTGTGGCTCAATCAGTGGGGCTCCCGTTTACCATATGGGAGGCCCCGGGTTCGGTTCCCGGGGCCTCCTGGTGAAGGCAAGCCCGCCCGCACGGCGTGGTTAGCTGACCCAGCGAGCACAAGCAGCAAGGGGGGGATAAATGAATAAATAAATAAAATCTTTAAAAAAAAAAAAAAAAGTCAGAATCACAGGCTTTCTGAGCCAGGAAGGGCCAAAAGATTCATGACTTTCCACTCACTCGTCTTGCCAATGAGAAAACTGAGGTTTGGGACGGGGCCTTGGCTTTCCCAAGGCCAGTGACAAGCGTGCTGTCTACCAGACCCCTTTCCTGTTCAGAGGCCTCTGCAAGGGCCTAAAAGGGGGCTTCTCCATCATATCCCAAACAAGAGCCTGGCCCAAAAGTGGGTGGCGGGGGTCTGGGGCCAGGGGAGGCCGTAATGCAATAAGCAGACCGGCCATCTGGCTCGGGGACGGAGCAGAGCCCAGACTGGCCGCTTCTGCTGCCGTGTCCCGGGGGGCACCGTGTCGCGAGAGACAGACTGCCAGATGGACAGGCACTGGCCTGGGTCTGGGTGGGAGCCAGTGAGTTCCCCGAAGTCAAAGCTAACCAACTTTCAGACGTGGAGGATGGGAGTGGAGGGGGAAGGGAGCAAAGCCAGGCACCCCAAAGGGTAGAGACGCAGAGCAGCAGGATGGGGCAGCCAAGGTTTCCCACCCAGGCGCAGAGCCTACCTGGGGCCCAGCCCACTGGGCTCCACAGACCCCAGGCCACTGGCCAGCCACAAGCACGGCCCCCTCCCTCCAGGGGAAAGGCAAACACATCTCCACTGGCACCTTCTCAGACATGCATGCAAAACTAATTAACATGGGGAGACATGCGAGCAGCCGGCCAGCTCCACACCCTCGAGTCCACGCAAACAAGGCAAGCCCTTGTCCAGGGGACGTGCACAAAGCTTTGTTGCTAATTTAGGCATCTGTCTCTGTCTGGTCTGGTCCTCCTGCCTGCGCTGGGGTTTTTCCCAGCCCCTCGGACAATGCTGGGAACAGGGCCTACGGATCCCTCATTCAAATCACACCGGGGACAATGGGCTCATTGTGCGGGACACAGAAAAGGGATGCCGGGGGGTGGGGGGGATGTGTAACAGGGCATGGGGGAGTGCAGAAGGGGGTGTGTGTGTGGAGAAAAGGGGAACCCAGGAGAGTGTTTACTAACACAGCCCCTGCAGCTGCCTTAGGCCCCTTCCCCGCTGGGCTGGGAGCTGGAGAGATGGCAGGACTTGCAGGTGGGGGTGGACCCCGAGGGGACGAGGGGCTTCAGGCTCAGCAGCTACAAACTCTGGCTCAAACGTTCGTCTTGTTGCCCTCTCCCACCTTCCACGATCTATAGCTACCGCTCCGTGTCCCCGGCCAGGCCTGTTTTTCAGAGGTTGGTTTGGGGGGTCCCCTTTCCCGTAGCCTTAGTGCCTACTGTGCAGACCCTGCCTGCAGCCGAGGCAGGGCTGTGCGGGGTGGGACCTGCTGGCTCAGCCATTGTCTTCAGGCAGCGTTTCATTTTCTCCTCCTTCCCAGCTAATAAATTAGAGAGGAGATGGTGAGCTGCGAAGGGACAGGCTCCCCGACAGTGGGTGGGAGGGCAGGGCTGTGCGCTCCCGGCAGATGGGGCTCTCCTGGCCGGCAGCTGCTCATGCCACACCTGGTCAGACACCGCACGGAGCCCCGCACAGTGAGCAACGTAAAAAAATACACCAATATATAGAAATCCCCCGAGATGCCCGAGGGGGAAGAGCTGGGGCTCTGAAATGCCCTCCCTCCTCCCAGTGCCCCCAGTGCCTTGTCGCACTGAACACGCCTAGACAGGCCGACATAAACAGGCGCACACAGCCTGCCACTGACACGCAGACACAAAAAGAAACACACACACCCAGAGACAGCCCAGACACACACACCCCGACAATGGTGTAATGAATGCAGGACGCGGAGAGCATTCAGTCAAAAGCCCGGCCCGCGGCCGCCCAGGCCTGGGGTGGCTCAAAGGTTACGGAGGGGCTGCGAGCCGGCTCCCCCAGCAACCCCCTCCTCCCGCCCGTCCTCCACCAAATGACGGAAGCAAATGCCTCCCGGGACAGAAAAGTTTGGGAATGGTCTCAGCCCTTGGCCAGGTTTGGCTGAACTGCCTAGAGAAATTTTTTTTTTTTTAATATTGAAAGACAAGGTGCTCAAAAGCCACCTTAATTGCATTTCAAGAGGACATGTCCCGAAGCTGGGGCAAAGTGGAGCCTTGCTGGGGTGCGTTTCCCTGGCAGCAGAATCCACAGGTTGGGGTGATTTCCTCCTGTTGCTGAAATAACTTTAAGAACTGTAGCGTAGGATGAAGAGAAACACAAATGATTAAAATCTGAGACTTTAAAACGTGCTTATGGGGATAAAGGAAAAGAGGCGGCTCCCTCCCCACTGTCCCAGAGGAGGGGAAATGCAATAGGCTGAACCATGTGAAGTTACTGGTATTTGACTGTTTTGGCCCTCCAAGAAAGACAATTCATGTGGTTCAACTTACTAGACAGCTGGTTCCAAGAACCACCAGAGATATTTTACCTTTTTAGGTAATATCCTCCCCAAACAAGGTTATTTTCTTCCTAAAGAAGAAGAGGAAGAAAACAGTAAGCAAAGACCCAAATCTCCCTTGACCACCCATCTACAGCCACAGCCCGTGGATGGACCTGTGAATAGCGCACATCGGCCCGTGCGGGCTGGGCCCAGTACCCACCTGTGGAGTCCTGCCGCCAGGGCCTCCTGCTTCTTCCTTCCCTGTCCTTATCTGACTCGGGAGCACTGTCCTGGAGAGACATGATGCCCCATGAGGGGAAGAAGAGAACGGGAAGTGGGACAAACACGCTCCTGGCTCCTCTGGAGGCGCTTTGGGGGCAAGCATCAGCGTCTGGGCACAATCTTTGCCCTGGAGGAAGCCTCTCCCCGGGGCAGTCCCTTGGTTACCATATTTAAACCCAAGGTGAATCAGCGCATCTGACCTTCATTCAGAAAATCTCCTCTAGGAGATCCAAGTCCGAGAAGCCAGAAGGGGGTGGAGGAGCCCAGTACAGGGAAGACCCGCTCCCCGCTAGCGTCCGCACGTCCGTTTGTCCTGTGGCTCATTGAGGACACACAAGGTGTGCCACAGAACTCAGAGTGAACAGCATCTTCTTGGGCCAACACCCTCGTCAACTTTGCTAGGGTTCCCCAGGGAAGGAAAGGTCGAAGGTCTCAGAAGCAGAGTCCAGAGCTGCTCTGTGTCTCGCTGCCTGCTTCTCACATGCCACGTGTGCTCACCTCGCCCACTGGCAGCAGTGGGCCGGCCCGTTCAGAGGCTGGGAAGAGGACTTCCCGAGCGTCTCCTGGTGGCTGAGGACCTGAGGCTCCATTCAAAGGTCTGGAACCTCCGTCCATGCACCTGGAAGTGGCTCGGTCCCTCCTACGTCCCCGACAAGTACTTTATAACCACAAATGCTAGGTGACTTCTAGAGTTTAACGCCTTAAGAAGAATCACATAAAATTCAATGAGAAAAATCACCAAAGTAGTAGGAATAATAAGATGACATCTGCCCGGCCTTCCCATTCTTGGAAGGTTAGTGGGGGCATGACAGGGCCTGCAGCCTGGGCGTTAGGGCTGGCGGACTCACCCGCAGTGCAGGGCCGGCCCCATTTGCGCCGATGGCTCTTCAAAACTCCAGCTCTGTCGAGGGAAAGCGGCTGGACACCCACCGCTGCTAGCGTACACCAAGCTTGCCTGCCAAGAACCACACTCACGGTCTAGGCTGAGAAGGGCCAGGAGAAACTCCAGCCTTGGTGCCCCAAATAGGAGAAACCTTCTGTACATCCAGATGTCATTCATTATTTGATTGCATTTAAGATGCTCCCCACCAATCCCACACGCAAATAGTGCATAACTGCTGTTGACTCCTGAGACCAAAGCCGTTTTTCAGTTGTTGTTTTTTAAAGGAAGAAAATCAAAGTGAGATGTCATAGCTCTGTATAGAACTCATGGAATCTGGAAGCATTAAAGTTGTAGCTGAGGCTAAATGACAGCTTAAGGTCACCATGGGCAGAGCATGAAATGCCCTCTGACCCCTCCTCCCAGGCTCTTGGGCATGGAGAGGGGCTGGGAAAGCAGGAAGCCCACAAACTGATGCCAACTGTCATACCCCCAGCGCCCACCACTCCCTCCTCCTCCCTCAGTCTGGCCTTCCCATTCTGGATGGACAGGTGAAATCCCAATGTCCATGTTACACAGGCTTAAAGTGCAGGGCAAGGAACTGTGGTTTTCTTCTCTGTGTCCCTAAGGCCTATGCCCAGTGCCTGACTCAAGAGTGAGCGGTCAATGAATGCTGAATGAATAAATGGATGTGGTAGGAAACAAATACTGTCTGGCATGGGAACCCTTCCAATTCCTGAGTGCCACAGTTCCCTTGCAAACTGAGAAGCAGCTCCACAGCAGAGCTGGGGCTGCTGAAGTCCAGGCTGAGTGCCATAAGAGGTCAGCTGGTTGGACAGCCCCCCCCGACCCAGCCCACCCATCTTGCATGTGGTGGCCAGACCAGTCCCCTTAGCCTGCCCCCCACCTCCGTCATTCTCAGCCTCCACCATCTGACCTGACCTTCTGTTCCCAAATCTCTGGCCCAGCCCAAGAGGATTCCTCCCTGCCCTTCCCTCTCCACCTCAGGGCCTGTGCTCAGGAGTGCTCCCCCCCTGGGCCGGGATGCTGTGTCCTCCCCTCTTCCCAGCCTAGGAGACCTAGGATTGACATAGGAAGCCTTCACTGTTGCCTCCACCGCAAACCACTTCCTCCCCTCCTAACTCCCATGGCCTGAGTCAGACAATTTACTCCTTGGATGTGTGCCCCCTTAGGCCGATCACCAGCTGGTTTCTCTGCTTCTGGGGCCAGGGAGCAGGTCAGGGTTTTCCCTCCACTGCACAAAATATGATGGTCAATAAACCCGTGACTTACAGTCGAGGGACTCACTAGCGGAGAGTCCCTTGCTCACCACCTGCACTGGGCCTTCCCTCACTTGAGATGTGTGGCTTGCCCGAGAGATGGTCACCTGCGGCAGAGCCTTTCTGGGTCACACGTCCTCAGTTCAGGGCAGCGGGCCCCGTAATGCTGGAAGCAAACTGCTATTTCTTGAGTGCCACAGGGAAATATTACTATCCTCAATTTTATAGACGAGAGAGCTGGCTCAGAGAGAGAGGTGGGGCAGTGTGCCCGTGGAACGTGAACCGAGAGCAGACCGACCCCAGGCCCACTGAGCCGACGGCCTCTGCCTCATGCCACCCTGATCTTGGAGCCGCTCCAACAACAGAAGGGAGAAAAGTGGACTAGCAATGGGGTAAAGGAAGCTAGAAGCTAAGGGGGAAGGACTGGCCATAAACTTGAGACCTCCCTCTCTTTCTTCCCTGTCTCTTCGGTGCTCCCCAAGGCAATGACACCTTCTTGGTAGCATTTACCACCTCTCCTGACCCAGAGAGAGCATCGCTGTACCACCAAACTGGGTGGGTAGGAAGAAGGCCTAACTATCTCTGCTTTAGGGCAGAGACAAGGTAGCATGGAGGGTATGGGCCACCCACAGAGGACTCCAGAGGACCCTGGGCACAACCAGAAAGCAAAGGCCTAATGTCATCCTGCGCAGCTGTAATCCTTTGGCTCCACAGGCAGGCTGGTAGGCTTGGGCTAGTCCCGTGGCACACAGCACAGTTGTGATACTGACAATTAAGAGCCAAGCCAGGACTCGTCTTCTCGCCCGATCCCAGCATCCCACTGAAGCTCCCTGGGGCCCAGTACCGGGTCTGGATTCTCCAGGCATATTGACAGCCCAAAGCAGGAGATGCTGCAGAGGCATCCCCTAGGATCCCCAACGAGTTCATGCTGCTCCCCAAAGCCCGGGCCTACTCCTTGGAAGACAAGGACCTACCCAAAGGGATGTAGCTTCTGAGACAAAGCCATGCAATCACCAAAACGGCATTTGGCTTAGAAAAGAAGGGCAGACCCCAGATTACATTTGCCACCCTTTCTGCTCCCCAAGAGAAGTGCCTCAGAGGAGATGGAGCATGTATCGGCACAGAACGGGGCACAGCCTATGTGAACAGCGCACGGTTCCTGTCACCATCGTCGTGGCTGATCCTGATTTCCTGGCCAGCCAGCCCGACCTCCCAGGGGCCAGGTGAGGAAGCATCTTTTCAGAAATTCAAGGTATACTGAAGCTGGAAGGCCCTTAATCCAGCCCAGCCCCTGGTTTCCACAGCAGGACACTGGAGCTTCTGAGAGGGGACGGGAGCTGAAGGCAAAGCTGGACCTGCAGCCAGGTGTGGTCAGGGTGAGAAGGGCTGAGCAATGCCCCTGCACCCTCTGACAATGTCCCTGCACCCTCTGACAGCAGGACGAGCCCAGTGCCTCACCAGAGAATCTCTCAGAAGACCCAGGCTTGGCAGGGAGCCAGGGCAGGAGGCTGCTCCAAGAAGACGCTGGCTCCGAGCCAACGCGCATCCCAGAAGTTCCAGCTTGCAGAGAGCAGCAGAGGCTGAGGGGAGGAGGGGTAGCCGGGAGAGGGGCGCCAACGAGGAGCCCCTGGGCCGGAGGGAACCTGCTTCGAGTGGGTTTGGCACAAACCCGGGAAGCACGGCTGGCACCCCATGCCTATGGTTTCCGTACATCTGGGAGACTATAAGCTCACTGCCAGGACAAGGATGCGGTGGGGTAGGTGTCCCACTCTCAAGACAGGCTTGCCATCTACAGCTGTGCCCATAAAAACACCACTGGGGCAGCGCTAAGCCTTCGTCCCCCAGCTTACAGGCTGAAAATGTGACGCCTGAGGATTCAGGCCCTGGCTTTTGCCTCCAAGCCTGAGCTGTGGACCCCATTTAGAGGGCTGTCTGTGGCACCCCTGTAAGCCCCCGAAGGCCTGGGGTTCCCCCGCCTGCAGCTCAGTGACCACAGCAGCCTTGAGTGTCCGAGCAGCAGGGCTGGGAGAGCTCTTGATCTCCTAGAACTGAGACCAGCACAAATAGAGCCTGAGCCCAAAAGAAACATCCCGTGAGTAGCATGTAAAATTTTAAATGTTCTAGTAGCCCCATGAAAAAAGCAAGGAGGAACAGGTAGAACCAACTGTAAGAATATCTTTTATTTACCCCAATACTATCATTTCAATGTATCGCACGAACCCCATTCCATGAGACTTACAGACGAAGAGGTGGCCCAGGTGTCTGAGAAGAGGAAACCGGGGGGGAAAGGGAAGCCCCAAACGCCATCCTTACGCCTGGCCCACCAGCCTTGCCTTCCAGCCTCCAGTAAAACACTCGTGGAGGGTGGTACGAAATAGATCATTTTATGATCAATCAAATTCAGAGGCTGCAACATAAACCGGAGAAGGGCAGAAATGGATATACTTGACATTACAAGGCTAAGGAACAAAGAAAGGCTCAGGAGGGCGGTTCTGGGAGACCGCTGCACCGCACACAAGTCTCAGCGCGGGGATCGGGACCACCTGGCTCCCGCGGGCTGTAAATACCCACGCCCCAGCACCGGGTCTGGGGAATTTTCTGCCACGTCTCCCTGGAGGAACTACCCACAAAAGCTCCTCTCTCCTTTAGAAGGCAAGAACAAGTCGTGCATTTACCCAGTGCTTCGAGTCTTCTTACTCCGAGTCGCCATGCCAACACACAGTCATAATTACCGAGGAGCGCGTCAATAGTGGCAGCATTGACAAAGACACTACATCAGGGCCTGTGAGCTAAGCAAGGTCAGGCTCCTCGCAGCCCCCCAGCTTCCTGCCCACTTCCTTTATTCCACTCGGAGCCATCTCTTCCCCTTCATTCTTTCTCTCCCACCCAGATGGTCTCTGATTCTATTTTCTCTGCAGAGAAAGGCACCACAGCTCCGCGTATAAAACACTTTTATAGCAATTAGGAGACAGGTTCTCCTTTGAGTCCCAATTTTAAGTTGTGGGAAAAGTCACTTGAACATCCAGGCCTCAGTTATTTCGCTGTGAATGGAGAGAATATTTTGGACATTGCCTATTCAGCAAGTGGTTGCCTGCATTTAATTTGCCCTCTAAATTCAGGGGCTGACGTGTGTCTAGTTGACTCTGAGCTCTTCTTTATGATCAGCACCAGCGGTACCAGAAGCTCAGGGAAACAAAAGAAGGTTCAGCTCAGAGAGGGATTGGTTCTAATACCCCAAGAACAGCAGGGCCTGTGTCTCCCCCCGCCAGGAAGGAGAGAAATCTCAGAAAGGGAGCCAGGAACAGCTGAATGGTGGGCTCTATCAGATTATAAAAAGATGAGTGGGATGGATGAGAACTATCTGGCTCAGTGACAAGCATCCTGAGGCCCCCAGTGAGAGACAGGACATGCACCCATTTAAAATGAGAGGTCAGAAAAAGGCAGCAGACAGCCATCACCCGAGCCCTACACAACAGCGCCCCAATTTCAAAACACCCAGTGCACCAACATCTGAACTTACAAAGGAGATAAATTGGAGGCTGATGATTAGCATCACAAAATGATTATTCCCTTTGTAAAAGGCTTCACTGCAGGACTGCTTTAAATAGTGCATTTAAACCATGATCTGATTTGCTAAATTCGATTTATACACATCTACTGCCTAAGCTGGCGTGCGGCTGTATTTACATGTCTCCCCCTGGCACGGAGGAGGGGAGAGGCCAGCCATTATTTGGGGCCTTTAATCCTTACAGACAGTAACTAATCTGGGGAGCTGAACCCTGTTTTTCTTCCACAGCTGGGGCTTTAGCTGCAAACTGGCCTCAGCTCTCTACCCTGCTCTGCACGGGCAGATTCTGCCCAAAGATGACAGTCGGGATTTGGCTGGGATCTGCTGGAGCCTTTCTAGCAATAGGGGTTCCTCACCAAGAGGCAGAACCCTCCACCCACAGGGACAGCACCCTTTCCGTACAAATCTCCAGAGTATCTGCTCTGTGGCAGGGTCACTAAATTTATTCAGCACCTCCTGGAATCACTGTCAGGGGTTCAAAGGCTATGGTTTGGGAGCCATGGAAATTTACTCATCTGAGCCACATTCTGGGACTTATACTGAAGCCACAGGAAACAAACCTGGGCAGGCACAGAAAGGCTGGCTCTCCACCCCACGAAGAAAAACAAAAGAATGGGCCCACCAGGTATAACGGCAGCTGTGCAGGTGCACTAGGAAATCCTCTTTAGTTCACCTAAGGGGACTCGCAGGTCTTAAGGAGAGCAGGGACCACTGCCCAAAGGAGAAACACGCTACCCAGCCTGCACCTTTGCCAAAAGAGAGCAGTCTGGGGAACTAATGGGCTCAGGAGGCCAACATTTAAAAAAAGACGAAGTCACCCCACACAACTGTGGCCAAGTCCTCCTCTTCCATCACCATGCCAGTCTCCTCAATACCAGAGGTTTAGCCTTGAAGACAGGGCCACTGGGTTATCACATTTAGAGATACCCATGATGATATGCTCAGCCCAGCAAGAGGAACTGGGCACATGCAGGTCTGAGGTATTTAAGAATGGGGGACGGAGGGGTTCACTAGGCCACAATTAAACCATATTTCTGTTGAGAAGCCCACGAAAGCCTGGGTATGAGAGGATGGCATGGGTCCCAGTCCTTGCTCTTTTAGCTAACTTTGTGAATTTGGGGAAAATCACTTACCCTCTCTGGCCTGGCTCTTCATCTTTGATATGAGGCAGTTGACCTATATAATCACTCGGCTTTAAATATTTTCTATAAATCTTACACAGGAAATACATTCAACCCTCCCAAAATCCTGACAAGCTTCCCTTTTTGAACAAGGTTATAAAATAAACCACCATGTTTTGGCTGCCAGGAAGCTCAGAACAACCACAATATTCGATCATAACATCTATTTTAGGCCTGGGCTTTAGGCTAGGAGTGGGTGTGAGTATGTGGATGGGTGACAAAGAGCCCTCACAGGTGAAGACAGGACAGTGTGTGAATGGGGGCTTGGATTCAGGAAGGTCTGCGGGTAAGTTCTTGGCCCTTCTTTGATGGGTGAGACCACAAGGATGAACGTGTGTTTGTGTGTATTTATGTATCTGCAGAGCCTGTGGTTAAGAACTCAGGCTTTGGGGCAGACAGTCCTGGCTCTGCCACATCCTAGCTTTGGCCAAAGTTACCAAGAGGGAGTCATCACCCTACTTGTCAAGGTGAGGCCCAATGCAGGCATGCGTGTGAAGCACCTAGCACGGGGCCTGGGACAAAGTGGGCACTCGGCACAAACTGGCAATACCGGAGTTTCTAGGTCACGCTGTGTAAATGCACGTGCGTGGGACGTGCCGTAGGGCAGCGGCGGGGCAGCTAGAACAACAGCGACAGTGCTTATTCACCCCGGTGGAATGGGGGCAGAGGAGGCAGCAGTGACTGAGGTGATGGTGGCTCTGGCCTAAGGGCAGAGGCTGGGACCCTTAAGCCAAGGCCGAGAGGGATGGGCGCAAGCGCCACCGGCCTTCTCCACATCTGACCGGCAGCCGCCGCGGGGAGAGGGAACGCAGCCTCCTGGCGTTCTCGGGCTCTAGCACGCCGGGGCCTCGCAGGCCCTGCGCTCGCGCCACCAGCCGCGGCTAACCTTGCTCGGGGACCACAGCCTGCTCGCGCCGCGGGCCTCGAGGTTTCCAAAAAGGGCGGGCGTCAGCCGCGCTCCTGACTGTCCTGGGACCTAAAGAGCGCGGAGAGCGCGCACGTCCAGGCCCCGGAAGAAGGGCATTGTTCGCGTCGCGGGCGCAGTCTCCGCCCCAGCCTGGGGCCGGCGGCCTCGGACCGACGCCCCTTTCGCGCCAGCGCCGGGGACGCGGGCCACCGCAACGGAGGGTCCGGGAAGGGGGACGCGGCCGCGCGCTCGCCGGGCCTCGCGTGGTGATCAGTGCCCCGAGGGCCCGCCCGGAAGCCGCCAGGCCCCGCGCACTCGACGCGCGTTGCGCCCCCGTGGGCCGCGCGGGGAGAGCTCGAGGAGGGGCTCGGCGGGCCCGGCGACGGCGCGACCTACCTCGTGCCACGCAGCCATCTTGCAACCGCAACTCGTTCCTCTCAAAATGGCCTCCCGGCCCCGCAGCGCGTCCCTAACGAGCCGCGGCGCGGCGCACGGGGCAGTGGCTGCGGGGCTGCGGGCGCCCTTCCCCGCTCCGCGGCCGGCCCCGGGCGTCCCAAGCGCACGGCGCGCGGTGGCCTCCCGGCCCGAAGCCAGCGCTGGGCTGGGGACCCTTCTGGTCCCGGAGGCCGCAGGCCCGGGCCTGCTGTGGACGGGAGTGAACGCTTTAAACGCGCTCTTTCCCGGCCTTGGCCCGCACCACACCGCGGCTCCCGAGTCGGGGCCGGTTGCTCTATTTTCAGTGGCCGGTTAAGCGGGGCGCGCGGGCTCAGGCCCTGAGCCCCTCAGAGGCCACCCCGATCCAGGGTAGGGCGCAAAGCAGCCGCCAAGCCTAGGTGCAGGGTGACGGCAACTCGGCGCCCTCGGCTTCTGAGAAACGCCTCAGGGGAGAGCCTGGGTGGCCCAGCTACAGCCTCGGCAGGCAGGACCGAGAGCCACCGTGCACCGTGCGCCTACTGCGTGCTCCACGGGGGGCTCGGCCGAATGAGTTCCCGGAGGTACACTGTTAACCCCATTTCACAGATTGGGGTGGGGATGGCACTGGTTCTCGGCCTAGGGAAGAGGAAGCCGCCTTTCTGGTGATCTAGTTGTGATCCTGGAATCTCCCAACACCCTGCCTGCGGGGCCGGCCCTTTGAGACATCTCAGGGCAGAGTGGGGTGCACGCAGCCAGCTCCTCGCCCCACACCCAGGCTCCGAATACTCACCTCCTACGGCGCCCCTCCTACGAGCCTGTGCCGCCGGCGAGTTAGTGCCCGCGAAGAAGGCACCGAGCGCGGGCGGGAGTCGCGCCGAGGAGGGTGGTGCCTGCGGGGGAGTAACTGTAAAACAGAGCGGAGACATCAGGCGCCCCCCACGCCGCCGGGAAGCGCGCCTAGGGCCCCTTCAAGGTGCTCCCGTGGTCCCGGGGCGGGGCGGGCGGGGCGCCGCGGCCCTCAGGTCACGACCACAGCCCGGGGAGGCTGCTTTGCCCTCCGGGGGAGTCAGCCCCGCCGCCCGGGATGCAGGAGGGAAAACAGGTGGTGGCGGAGGGGCGAGGGGCCTCCCGCCTGGCCGGGAGCTCACCGGCCAGCGGACCAGGCGTCCAGCCACCCATATTGAGCTGCTGGGGGCTCTCCCCAGCACCCTGGTGTTCCGGCCCACTCGCCCGAGCGACCCTTCCCTAGCTCTAAGCCCGAGCTCGGCAAGGTGGGGCACCTGGATGCGCCCAGAACCGTTGCTTCGCAGAGAACCCACCCGCGACCACCCTGGGGTGACAGTGGTTCCACTGGACTGCGCCGATCGGGACTCAGAGCCTGAACCTGTACCCCAGGCCATTTTTCTGGGAGCGCCGAATCCAGAAAAGCCTTAGTTAACATTGGCCTCGTGGCGGCAGCGCCAGGTCAATCCTGATGCTTTTTCAAGAATCTAAAGATTTGTCCCCCACCCCAGACCCGCATGTCAGAACTTTCTGCTGGTCACCACTCCCCTTCCCACTTCCCTCCCTGGGCACTCCTCAGGGTCCTGGTTCTTCTCAAAGTGTGGAGCTCAGCGGGCATGGTCCTCACCCGGGAGGAAGACGGCCGGTCGTTCCTTCCATGAGACAATGAGACACGCACTGGTGCTTTCACTCCGTCTCCAGCGGGTTGAGTTTTGAACTTTAGGTCCAGACACATGCACTATCCGCCCCGGCTTGGAGAAAGAGCTACCCTTTGCTCAGCTCTCACTGCATGCCAGGCACTTGTATATTTTACTTAATTCTCACATGACCCCTGGAAGTGCTGATATTATTATCCCCATTTTACAGATGGGGAAGTAGAAGCCTGGAGAGGTGGTGTGACTTGTCGAGGACACACTGAGTTGTAAAGACCAAAGCATTCAGAACCCCCTGCCCAACAGGCTAGGGCATACTCCCCCACTCCCCAGCTGGAATTGGGTTGCTGGTTTGTTAATCCAACCCAGGGCAGTTGGGGGATCTCCCACCCTAGTGCCTCAAATCAGGAACTGTTACTGCTAGTACAGGAGAGGCCACAGAGGCGAACCTCCTGCCCTCCCGTTTTGGGAGAGGCAGGTGGGGAAATTTTTCTCCAGCCTTTCTGGGCACACCGGAGACGTTTCCATCACTCTTTACTCTGGCCCCAGGGTGTTGGGGGAAACTGATGAAGCCTCACACCAGTCAATAATCCACTCCTGATTTTTAAAATCCAAGTCTGCACAATCCAGGAAGCAGGTGACCTGTGTTTTTATCAGGATAATTCCAAGCAGGAGAGAATGAGATGCCTGGGTACAACCCCAGTGATGACATGAGGGGGTCAGGAGCTGGGAAGGAGAGCTTTGCAAGGATATGCCCGTCTCTCTGGTTCCCTGCAAGGAATTTCATCCTGATTGCTGGGCTCTTAGCTCTCCCTACCTCCAGGCTGAGAGCTGCTTTCTCTTTAAATGACGTTAATGTGACGTTAATCTTTCTTTTTTTTTTCAATGAAACCTTTATAAGACACAGCCTCCATTTGAAAAATTATGTACATTGGACCCGAGGTGAAAGAAAAAAAAAGAAAAATGAGAGGGAAAAATGTTTGGGCTTTTTCAGAAGAGGGCCAGGGAGTGGGAAGACAGCCCCTTCCCCCAGACTGCCTGTAACCGCAAAGCTGACACCCGTAGGTTGAGATGGGGGTGGGGTGCAAAGGTCTGAAGCCACACTCTTCAGAGGGCAGAAGAGAGAGGTCTTTTTCCAAATAAACCCAAGTTGAAGGGTAAATACAGCTTCCCGGGGAGGGTGGCCATGGTGCGCAAACCACCTCCCATCCCATCCCCACCCAGTCCATCCCCACCCCAACAGGAGAGAGAAGGCCTGAGGGATGTCACCCTGTGCAGAAGAGAACAGTGACACAAAGAGCCAGGGTTTGACCAGAGTCGGAGGCAGGCAGCTCCACTCACAGCAGCCCCTCTCCCTGTTCATGGGGGGAACAAAACTAGGTTGCAAGCCGAGGCTGGGGGTGAGGCTGACCAGTGGGGGCCTGCACAGATGGAAACAGAAAGGAAGCTCTAATTAGCACAGATCCGTCACCTTCCATTAATAGCTCACCACCCAGCTCCTCCCGGATGCCTCCGAAAGCAGCCAAGTTGGAATGTGTAAGGCTCACCTGTCCCTGGCTCATTAACAGAGCTTGGGTGAGAACGAGGCTGTCCTGGAGGAAGACCTGCCCAAGCCAGGGCCCCCACCCCCCACACCAAATTAATTCCGGGTCAGACTTCTGGGCCCACCCAAGAGGAGGGGAAAGTGCTTACTGCAGGTCCAATGCTTCTGTACCCAGCCATCTTCTGGCCCACACTCAGCCAGGCCTCCAAAGACACTGTTCCCTCCAGACTCGAAATAAATTCTTGCAAAGAAAGAAAAAGGTCTTGATGTATATTCCATTTACATGAAACTCTCTGTAGGTAAAACTAGTCTATAGTGAGAGACATCACTAGGGTTGCACGGTTGCAGTGGAATGTAGGGACTCACTGGGAAGAAGCAGGAGAGAACTTTCTGGAGTGAAGGAAATGCTGTATGATTTGGGTGTTAGTTACACAGGTGGAAATGCCTTTGTCAGAACCCACTATAGAACTGTACACTTAATTTCCATTTCTCTATGTAAATTAGACCTCTGTTAATATATATAGGTGTGTGTGTGCATGTACACGTACATACAAAGTTCTTGGCCCATGGCTGATTTCTCTTAGCCTGTCATCTCGCTGATGTGAAGGTTCACACCCTTTTCAAGGGTCACCATGGAAAAAGGGACCAGAGCAGATGGGGAAGTGGGGCCGTGCACATCTCACCAGCAAACGGGCGGCCAGGGTGGGGGTGGGGGTGGGGAAGGTCTGAATTGAATCAATTAGCTGCAGAAAACTTCAGAAAAGAAGTAAGGCCCTTCCTAAAAACAAAGCCCATGTCTTAATCCCCAAAGGCAATCCTCTCCATTCCCATGGCCATTCCCCAGTAAACAAAGAAATCCCTCCTTCTCCATCCACACCTCAGTATTCATTTGGAGCCCAAGTGAGAGGCTGCATTCCAGCCTCCCCAGTGCCCCAATGACTAAACCCAAGGGCAGATGATGGAGGGTTTTCTCTTCTCTCCACATCTCTTCTCCCTTTCCCAGGGCAGTCTATTCTTTCTTTCCTCCTCTCTCTCCTTTTCTCCAAATCAGTGAACAAGCAAAGCCAAGGCAAGCAAACCAAGGCCAAGAGATCACTAACTCTACTTTGTTCATTTATTTTGACATGTGCAGTTTAATTTTAATTATTTATGATAATACTTCATAGTAGACGAGTAAATGTACCGGGGTATATTTGGTAACAGTAATGAAGTCTGCCTGATAGGAACCTTCACTGCAGCACCCCCCGCCTGGAGAGCTGCCTGCTGGAGAAGTGGGGTGAGACCACTGGTGTGTGGTAGGATTTGCAATTTTTTGTGGGGGTGGGGAGTGGGGAACTTAATGGATTTGAGGATTAGCAAAGGGAAAATTAACCCGATTCTAGAGAAGAGGCAAACACCCCAGCCCGTAATCGTGTGTCAGTGTGGAATGTGTGTATTTAAACACCGAAGAGAGCACACTTTGTGATAAGGAGGTCCGGGCGTGCAGAGGCCACATGCGTATTTACACAGGAATCTCAAACGTGCACATCAGCAGAGGCCCAAAGAAATTAGGCTCTGGGCAATTAAAAATGGAAATAAAAATGGAAAACGTGATGTCCAGAGCCCTATAACTCTTCAAAGTACCTTTCCCCTATTTAGCATGTGCCTCACGTGGGCAAACACGGTGTAAAATTTGGAAGATAATAAAAATGGGGTTTCTTTAGCCAATGACCACACAGCAATGCACCCTTCACCACACACTGAAGCATGGAAAACAGGTCTCAGTCAATGCCATGTCATTTTCAAATGGGGGCTGATTGTTTATAGCCCCTCTCCCCGCCATCCTTAACACGACTAATTGTTAAGCATATGGTTCTGTATATACATCATATATGTATATAAAAGAATGGGTACGCTCGGATACGAGTGTGCAATCATTTGGTCCACATACATAGGAGGTGTCTGGTACCCTTCTAGATACATCTGCAAAGCATTTACAGATTACCTACAGTAATGATGGTCTCGAGTCATAACAAAGCAATGCTTCACCTTTGAGAATGTAAAGAAATAGTCAGCCCTTTATTTTTAAAAAACGGGGAAAGAGAGAAAAGGACACAGGTCTCCTGTGTTCAGCTCTGCCTTGCTGCCATGATCAGGGACACTTAGGGACATTACAAGAGACAGGTGTGGGTTAGCTTGGGACCGGCTGCCCTGCCTGCCTCCAGATAGAGTCCAGGATTCTCCCCTACTGGAAAAGCCCAGATTGGGCTTAGCTGCAGGGACGAGGACTATTAACTTGGCCACTGCTGGTTTCTTCTAGTGGATGGCCACAGTGGGGGAAAGTGAGGCCTCTTCACTTTTACACCTACAACCAGGGTACACAACAGATCCAGAGGAGGGGGCCTTGTCCATGAGAGCTAGTAACCCACCCGGCCGAGTCTCCAGAATCTGCCTGCTCTGAGCACCTAAACAGGGGTGCACTTGCGATGCTTCACAACAACTCCTCACCCTCCATGCCCCGGGATGCCTTTGCCATTAGAGCAGGGTCATCCACTCCCTTGCCTGGCCCCAAGCTCCTTGAACCCTTCTCCTCAAAGCCGTGGCCTGGCTCTGGCGTGGGAAAGACGGTTTGGAGCTTTTCACAAATCCGGTATCCCCTTGAACCAAAACCAATTAGCCTGGCCCAAGGTCCTGTCATTGAGGCCCTGGCCCTCTTTTCAAACCCCTGCGGTTCAATTGCGGTGAGGGGCCGGCCAGTGAATGCCGGGCCCACTTAAAGTGGTGCTTAAGCCGGACCCGGCTGGAAGGAAGGAGCCAGCACTGTAGGAGCCACCGCAGCCCATTCTCAGAGCCACTGACCAAGGTTTTGTTCCAGCCGCAGCCCCCACCCTGGCTCTGTTTGCCCTCCTCTGCGGTTCCCAGCTGTCTAGAGGCGAGATGAAAAGCTGGCTCTAGGAGGCAGTGAGACGCCTAAACTTGGCTGTCCTGGCCAGAACGGACACCCCGGGACTCTGAGCCTTGTCCCCAGTAGTCTTGCCCTCCCTGCTCAGGAGGAAGAAGCGCTCACATTGACAGAACATCCACTGGCTGCTCGATGCTTTCCACCACCATCCAACCCATCCAACCCATCTTATGGACAAGACTAAGGCTCAGAGAGGGGACGTGCCTTGCCCAACATCACAGCACTTAAGAGCAAGGCAGGTGGGGCGAGGCCTCTGGGGGCCCTTGGACACCGCTCTCTGAGGATAAGAGACATAGAAGAGGGTGAGAGGCAAGAAGGTGGAATCCCTGAGCCAAGAACGAAAAGAGTCGGCACAAATTCCCTTTGCCTCCAAGATGGGAGGGAGCCCATCTTCAGGGATGGGAAACTCATGGCAGGGCAGCGCCAGGACAAACCCAGGTCCCCACCAAGGCCCCACCCCCGCCACCCATTCTCCCCTCGCCTACCCTAGGCCAAATGGGTGGGAGTGGGCGCGAGGAGCCACCGCCGCCCTCCAACTCTCCCCCAACTGTCCCCACCTCCCCTTCACACCCGACCAGGCGGAGTGAAGGCTCGCCCTCTGTGATGGGCGGCACTGCCAAGGCGCCCTGGCCGTCGCCATGGTGACGCGCATCCCACCCTAGGCTGGAGCTGATTGGTCACTCTAAATAGGATGGCGGAGAGGGGGCTAAAGTCAGCGTCGGATGGGGCTCGGAGGTACCCCGCCACACACGCGCGCTAGAGACATGCCAAGGGGGAGAGGAAAGCTAGGAAAATGGCGCCGCGCCTCCAAGGGGCGCGTGCTGTGGGTGCGCACGCGGGGGTGGAGAAAGCTCGGCGGTGTTCTTGAGCGCGCCACCCCGCCCGGCCCCGGAGGGCGCCTCGGTCCCGCTCGAGCTGCCCCTGGGGTGAGGGCCGACCCTCCCGCACCGCCTGCCCCAGGCCTGGGCGCCGGAGCGGGCACCGCTCGCCGCAAGCTGGCCCGGCGTCCCCGCCGCACGTTCGGGCTGGGCGAGCGCGGCGCGGCGGATTAGCCCTGAGCCCGCAGGGCGCAGAGCGCGGGGCCGGCGCGTTTCGGGGATGCGAGGGCGGGGCGGGGCGGCGGCCTCGCCTCTAATCCTGGCGCTGCGTGTGGGAGCGGCCGGATCAGAGAATTAGCGCTGTAATTTCGGATTAGTAACGCTTGCTAAATGAGCGCCTAATTCCGACCCTTCATGCTTTCAAGCGTCGCGCCTGGGCCCTGAGAGGCCTCCCGGCCTCGCGCCCTCCGCGCTCTGGTCCCATGTCCCGGGAGGTCAGACCGCGGCCTAGGAGAGCTCCCCGGCCAACCTAGATCAGGCCTCTGGTCCACGCGGCCTGCTTTGCAGTGGCGCCCACTGATGCCAGCTCTTCATTCGCCCCGGCAGAGGCCCACCTGGCCGTGCAGAGTTGGCAGTTCGCAGGCAAGAGAGAAGGAAACAACGATGCCTCACCCAGCGCCGTGGCTGCCCTGATCCCCGCCCTGCCGGTGGCTTGCTGTGCGACCTTTGGCGAGCCACTGGCCTTTTCTGAACACGATATTTCTAGATGTAAAATGAAAGAGGTTGGGTGAGGGGAATCTCTGAGATCCCAACCTATTCTGGCTTCCATGCTGCAGCTGCAGCTGCGTCCCGGGACCCCCAAGCCTTTTTGGATGAGGATGGGGATGGGGTGGGTGTGGAGGTGGGGTTGGGGGTGGAGACTGAGTAGCGCGAACTGGAGGCAAAGGTGAGGCCCAGATGTGAGGGGCCGAGTGACCAGGGGAAGCTTGGAGGAGAGGAAGAAATTGATGCCCCAGGAAGCCCTGCTGGCTCCTCCAGGTGCAGGCCACATGGGGGTTGATGGGGTAAGGTACCAATTTCGGTCCTGGAAGTGGCCAGGAGGGCTTTGAGCATCGCTCTGTTAAGGACTTGGGGTGAGGAGAGGCGTGAGTTTTGTGCCCAGAGCGTGGGGGCATTCATACTCCAGGCCAAAATTGGGGGGCTGGCCTCACTCCTGGGGCCTTTGTGGGTGTGTATGTGTGCATTTGGGGGGAAAGAGTCCAAGAAATTAGAAGGCAGACACTCTCCAGATGCCCCAGCCCTGCCACCGCGATCTTTACCTGACACAGGAGGTTTGCATCAGCGGGTTTTTGCAGAAAGCAGAGAGAAAACTGCGTTCTCACCCATGCAGGCTCTTTCTCCATTGGACCCCCCAACCTGGTTTCAGGCCTGCCCAGATGGTTTGGAACCCTGGTTTTTAAAAAGAAAGAAGGAAGGAAGGAAGGTAGGTAGGAAGGAAGGAAGGGAGGAAGGAAGGAAGGAAGAAAGGGAGGAAGGAAGGGAGGGAGGAAGGAAGGAAGGGAGGAAGGAAGGAAGGAAAGAGAGGGAAGGGGCAAGGGAAGGGGCGAGGGAAGGGGCGAGGGAAGGGGCGAGGGAAGGGGCGGGGGAAGGGAAGGAGGAAGGGAGGGGAAAAAAAGAGAGAAAAAGAAAAACGCAGCTCACTTGAACTGTGGACAGGAGTGAGGCTGCCCAGTCACTGGGCTACTGAAGGACTAGTTCTTGCAAAACAGCAAAGGGATGATGGTGATGGGAGAGGAAGGAGAGGTCCAGGGCCTGCCACTGCCCAGCCTGGAAGCCCAGCCTGACCTGGCAGGCAAGGGGGCAGGCAGGGAGTGCGGGGGTGGGGGGGCAAGCCAGTGGGAAGAACTGCTCTGATTTCCTCCAAAATGAGGTCAGGATAGGCTCCCAGGCACACTGGGAAGGGAGGGGCGACCTGGGGAAGCTGCTGTGGCCTCGTGGACCCAGGAACGTGCTACTCACCCTTCCCCGGCCTCTTGCCAAGAAAAAGGGAGACTGGCCTTTAAAATGGGGGAATGGGGCCCACAGGATCCACAAAACCTTTTTTACCTCATGATTATCCCTGGAGAGAACTGAGGACAGAGGCAAGAGGATGACTGGCTTCCCTGCCTGGTCTTTGTTTTGTTTCTTATTTTAGTTTTCTTTCCAATAAACATCACTGCACCGTGGTTAAAAATTCAGAAGGTGATATGGTGAAAAGTCTCCCCCTACCATCAACCTCAGCCACGCAGTTTCCGTTCCCAGAGCCAATGGGTTTCCTTTTTGTACGGTTTGGATTTTTACCTTTTTCAGATATAACCTATTTTCAAAATAATTTTGTTAAGCAAAGACAAAAGGTGGGGGGGTTGAAGGAATGAAGATGGAAAAGGTATCTATTATTAGAAATCCATAAAGATTTCTATTATTACCGAGAGACTGGGCAGGACCTGGGTGGAGGCGGCTGAAAACGGGCCTTATAAATAAGTGAGGGAGAGGCTCTGGCGAATGAAGTGGGCCCAGATGGGAGGAAGGCAAGCTGGGCCCCAGCTCTGGGCTTGGGAGCTGGGTGACTGGAGGAGCTCCTTCAGGCCTCCGGCTCTGTTTCCGCCTGTGTGAAAGGGAAAGGGGCTGTGGGCCCGGGTCAGGGCGGTGGCTGGAGCTCCTTCCAGCCCATCTGCCAGGGTGCTACGGAGCCCACACACCTGGCACGCTCTCCCCGGCGGGTCTGAGCCCACTTTCTTCCCTCTGCAAGGCAGGGCTCAAGGGCTGGCTTTACAGTCGCTCATTCGGGGTGGGCCGCCAAGTTGTGGGAGAAGCTGAGCTATCAGGGAAGACAGTGACCCTGGAGGCAGATGAGGATGTCAAACGGGACCTCCATGCAGGGTGCAGGGGAGCTCCCCACTGCCCGTGCACGCCTAAGAGGGACCCGGAGGGAGACTGAGTGGCCGGGTGTGCTGCATTGGGTTGCCATGGGAACGCAATGCAGATTTCCCCCAATTGCTTTTTTATTTGCCAGACATTGTAATACATCTTATGTTGCGACTTGGCCGGGCCGCGAGAAGAGGGGCACCGGGAGTCTGGCTGCACCTTAGCCACTCCGGGAAGTTGGGGAGGCGCAAGCGGGAGTGGCCGGGCCAGGGCCAGTGCCGAGGCGGCGCGGGGCCGGGCTGGGTCCCTCCCACCCGCCGCGCTTGGTTTGTATGCAGGGCAGGGCCGGCCGGTCCGGGAGGGAGGCCCCCGCTCCGGCCCCTCGCTATTGAGCGCACTCCCCGCCAGTTCTGCTCCGCTTCACGCTGCACGCAGAACCCCCACCCGCACACAAAGGCAGCTGCCAGAGCCCGTGAAAAGTGATCAAATTATCAAGAACTTGACCTCACCGAGGGGCGAAGCTCCGGCAACCCCCCAGCCGTATGCTAATGGTGCTCAGGAGCTGACTCGTCGAATAATTCGATAAAGGCCGCATTGTTAGCGGCGGGGCAGCCCCCGGCCCACCCCTCACTCCCCTCTCACCCCCACCCCCTACCGGCCTCTGTCTCTCTCCCATCTCATTTGCATCCCAAAATCCCCGTCCGCAGCTCCGGGAGCGGATTGTTCCAGCCTGATTTATGGGGTGAAGGCCGCCAGCGACCCCTCTGCAACCCCGACCCCCTCCCTTCTCCCGGCCCCCTTCACTTTGGGGTTCCTGCGCCGGCACTTGGGGGAGAAGGCGGGAGGCGGAGGCCCAGGGGGAGAGCTGCTGAGTTCCTCCAGGGAGGGGCAGGTGCCGACCGAGAGGGAGCCGAGGGAGGGTACCTGGTCCGGCGCTGCCGCTCCGCCGGGCTGGGGTCCGCTGGGCCGGCGCTGGGCTCCCGGCGGCTGCTCGGGCTCGTGCGGGCCGGGCCGGCCGCGCGGGCGCTCGCACGCAGAAGTTGAGGTTCATTTCTACTTTCGGTTATCTAGCTTTATGACGGCTCTGTGGCACTCATACAGCTAGATAACCAAAGAGAGAAACGGGCCTCCCTTCGCCGCCGCGCCTGCCGCGTCCTGGAGCCCACGTGCCGCTGCCCGCCCGGCGCCGAGGCCTGAGCGGGCGCCGCTCCCGGAGCCCCGAGCTCCCGCGGAGAGCCGGGGGGCGGGGGGCACGACGACAGACACACGGACACACGGACACACGGGCTCCCACACCGAGGCCGGCAGCCCCCGCCCAGCTCCCTCCTTCCCTCGCCCGCCCGGCCTGTCCTTCCCGGCTCCCCGGGGCGTGCGCCCGCGCGCCGGCTGCCCGCTCCGACGGCAGCCCGGGGCGCACCCAGGGCTCCCGCGCCGTGCGCTCCGCAGCCCCGGGCGCCCCGGGCGCCCCCAGCGCACTGGCCCGCCAGCCCTCCTCTTGCAGGCTAATCGCCCCGCGGGGAAGTGACGTCAGCCCGGGGCTCGGCCAATCGCAGGCTCCCATTCAAATCCCAGCCCCCTTCCCGCGCTCGGCGCCACCCAGCCGTACAATGGCCTCGGCATTCACGGCTTCCCCGCGCCCAGGGCAGCGGAGCCCCAGCTGCCTTCCGAAGCGCTAGGGCTGAGCGCCTGGGCGCGCACCGTCTGGCCTTTGCTCCAAACTGCTCTGTCTCCCCCCAAGCCCAAGGGAACCCGGCAGCCACCGCGGACCATCCGAGTTAGGGAGACAAGCGTGCTCCGGGGACGAGGTTTGGGGACACGAATGATGGGGTGTGGTGGTGGTTGCTCCAGGGCGGCCAAGAGCGCGCCGGGGAGGCTGAGAGCAGGAGCTGTTTAACCTCTAGCTCCCCTCTCCTCTCCCCATGCCCTGCACCTTGCAGGACATCCAGGCCACGTGCCGAGGCTGGCAGCGGGGGATTAAAGGGCTGGGCGCGCGCAGGTCGGTCGCACGACAGCGCAAGGTTCCACCCTCGACGCCTGGAGGACTAAGGGTCCCGAGCAGAGCTACCCTCAGGCCAGGCACCTCAGTCCCAGCCCTCTGGGTCCCCCCTCCTTCACCGTTTCTAGGCACGACCAGAAAGGTACAACCCATTTGTGCCTAGCGGTCTTGGAGTTATTTTAGGCCCGAACTCGGCAGCAGGTTAAATTTCTGTTCTACCGAAAAATGAAAGCCAGAGCCGCGCCTCAGCCCTCCTGCTCCGCTGTCAGCACACACCTGGCCCACTTGCTCCAAGCGGCTGCAGCAGGAGAAAAGGGCTGCCACCCTGACTGAACTGGGTCTGGGCAGGACCGGCGGTCCCATTGCTACCTTCCAGATGTGAGGGGCTGATGGGTGCCACTTCTCCCTTATCCTCGCAGTCCTTTTTGCTGCAGCCGCTCCCCTCCAGCCTTGGGCCCTGGGATTCACCCTTGCCTGCCAGCCATTCCTGGGAGGTGAAAGATTAAATGGGGGGGGGGGAGAGGGAGAGAGAGAGAAATATGAATCTTTGGTCCCAGGAGCCGCCAGAAAAATCTTCAGCCCAGAACTAGAGAAAGATTCGGCTGCGGAACTGGCGGGAGAATCCCTGGCTTCCAGCGTCAAGACTCCAGCTTGCTCGCCCAGTCTCCCGCAGCTGGAGTTAGTGCCAAGCTCAACGGGGTTGGAAGCCAGGTATGCAGACTGGTCTGTATTAATGGGGCCAGGGGCACTGAGGTGCACTTTGCCAGGCAACCCCCCACAGTATGGATTCCAAAGAGGTGGAAAATGGGTGACTTGGAAAGGATTTTATTATTTTTCTAAATATCCCTTTCTTCTCCCCAGTCTCCTCTAAAAATGACACATTCCAATTTCACCAAGTTCCTGATTTTGTAAAACGCCTGTTTCCAGAACGTTTGTCTCAGGTGTATTCTAGTTTCTCCTGACCTTTATGTCCAAGGTGCATCTCGTCCAGCTCCCTTCCCAGCCAGCTCGTGGCCCACCAGCCCTAGCATTTACACGCTTCTCTCCAAATCCCATTTTGCAGACACATCCCTTTTTCCAGAAGGTAAGCAAGGGCCAGACAGGACAGGAACGGTGGAGAAACAGAGAGAAAGCAGCAGCGGGGCTTGGAAAGGAACCATGGGAATTTGGGCCCGAGACAGTTAATTCTAAAGGATTTCCATAATTGGGAGGCTCCTCTTGCTTCCCCCTCCTCCTGCAGCTCCAGGAACCCGCACTGTCTCCCCTTCTTGGTGCTGTGTGGGGGCGGCCTCCCAAGCCCCAGTCCTTCTGGGCCACCCCAGGGTGGGAAGGGTGGGGCTGCGGAGGCAGGGAGGGGTGGCAAAGCACCGTTCACCTGCCAGAGAGGGAGGGGAGACAGAGACCCAGAGGGAAAGAGAGGGAAGAGGGAAGGAAGCACGAGTCCCTCGGAGTGTGATTTAAGCAGGATGCTGCACAAAATGGCTCCTCAGCGAGGCTCAGGGTAACAGCGCGCCAATGGCCCCGCTGGCAAGCTGAGGACGGTGGGGCCTCTGGGAGAAGAATTAAAAGCCCGGTTTGGATTCAGTTCCGGTGTGGAAGACCTCAGTCCCCAGAGCTGCATCTCTGCTGTCCTTTTTGGGAAACCGAGTCCCTTGGTTAGGAGCCGGTAAGGGCGGCTAGGGGAAGGCTCCCACCCCTTGCCTGCTCTAGTCAGGCTGACCGAGCATCAGCGACACTCACTCCATCGCCCTCAGCCTCGGGCACCCGGGCATCTTAACCACACTCCCAGGAAGGAGGTCATCGTGAGACTCAGCCTCGAGGACTGGGCAGATGGGAGGAGGGAACTGGGGTGGGTCAGCCTTGGGCTGCAGTCTCCGTGGCCGGCTGACGGCCTTCTGAACAGAGTCACAGCAGGCTCGTGTGAGCCTTGGACGCTCCACACCCACCCTCAGACTGAGTGCCCTCCCTTTGGCCCTGCCATGCTCAAGACATTGGACTTTCCAGCACTTGCAGCCAGGCCTGGGCCTTGGGGGTCCTGTCGGGCTCCACGCACAGGTCAGACAGGGGCCCGGGAAGTGGCCCAGGTCAATGCGGGGCGGAGGAGCATGGTGTGGGCCGAGCTCTGCCAGCCGAAGGTGGTAGGTCGCCAGGCAAGCCGATTCTCAGTGGCGAGAACATGACCAGCCCTTGCCGCAATCGCCCCATCGCCTGCCGGTCGTACTGTGTCTGGGTTCTATACGCTTCGCTCCACGCCAAGGCACTAGCCTGGTCTCCAGGCCCTCGCGCAGGCACTAAGGTCGCCAGATAGTCGGCGCCGCAGGGCCGGGCGCTGAGGCCGGGACCTGGCCATGGTGCTGAGAACCGCCCGCGGCCCCTCTCCCTGCCTGCCCATTTGCGGCCCGAACTTCCTCCGCTTCCTCTCCGCGGTCCCGAACCCGAGCTCCGAGCCACTTGCAGCTACCAGGATAAGCGAGCAGAAGGAGGGAGAGCCCCGGTGGCAGGTGGCTCCGCAAGGGAAGGCCTCCCTATAAAGGCGTCTCCACCGAGGACAAGAGATTCCATTTTCCATATTCAAACCTCTCCCGAGGACCAGAGAAGCTCCCGGGTCGTGAATTCCCATACCCGGATCTACAGAAATGTCCATTTGCACTGCAGCTGCGCGAGAGTCCTGAACCTGCTCAGACCCAACAACCTGCACCTGCACACTTGGCCCATACAGCCATCTAGCATCCGGCCTAAGGCAGGTGGCGGGACCTTGCCTGAGCATGCACACGTGTGCCCAAGAGCTCTTGTATCCATTGGCGGCGGCTGCTTTGGCTCCTAGCTGGCTTTGGCTAAAGTTACTATTTCCAGTTGGTGGTTACACATCTCACTGTATGGCCCCTGATGCGCCCCCCCCCCCCATTCCAGTACACGGTGAGTTAAGAGGTTAAATGGAAGAAAGAGGGGGCAATTCTAACCTTAGCTGACAGTCCTGTGCAGACACCCACATCCTGCCTGAGGGCATCAGGACTCTGAGTTTCAGGCCAGGCAGACACAGCTACCTGGCCAGCCATTTGGCCTTGGAACTGATGCTTCCTTCCTGAGCCCTCTGGTCCTAACATCTGGGCTAAATCTCTAGCCACAACCCAGGTGAGGGCAGGGTGCCCTTTCCCCACTGTCCCCTCCCTCCCTCCCTCCCTTGCTCTTTTTTCTGGCCCAAGCCAGATTAAGCTGATTTCCCTATTGTCTGGGGACCGGAAGTGCTGTCAGGCCAGAGGTCCAGCACTGGGCCAGCTCAGAAATGCCTAGCTCCAGGGAGGCCCTGCTGTCCCCACATGCACCTTCACATACATGTGGGCAAGTGGGCTAGAGTGACCTCTCACCTCCCACTTTGGGCCTCCCTCTCCTCAGGAGCTGAGGCCTAGGCAGCCAGGTTATGGGTTCCAGGGAGGCCCAGGCCAGGCAGAAGCCCCAAAATGCCCCTCCTGAAAAGGCCTGGTTAGAGCAGCATCCCCCCCCCCAGGGTCTTCAGCAGCTGGCATGGCTGATGAAGTCTCCTGCCATGGATGCTGCGTGACACCCACCTCTCTCAGCGTTCACCTAGCTTACCCTCTGTCCCTTGATTCAAAGCCAGACACTCAAAACTCCATCCTCTTCCTCTCCTTGGCTGTAGAAGCCACCTCTTCCAGTATGGGGGCTCAAAAAGGTGCTCCCCTTATGCTGGAGCACAATTTCTCCCCAGCCACAAAGACTTAGACTGCATTTCTGGATGCATGCCTGCCTCTCATGAGCTGGCCTCAGAACTTCTCCCAGCTTCTGCTACCTCTCTGCTCCGCTGGGGCTGGGGGTGGTATGGGCAGCCCAAACCTGCCCCTTCTTCCACCATTGCCCTTTTCCAGAGAAGACCCACACCACAACCTCAACTTCCACCACCATCCTCGTTCTTCCAGAGCTCACTCGGGTAGCTGGGCTGGGGGAGGCTGTCGAGACACCCACAGACAGATTGAAGAGGCCTGTTCTGGGGCAAGGAATGGGGTAGAGCCGAAAGGATTTTCCAACAACTTCCCATTTCATAGAGGGGAAAAAAATACCATAAATCTTGTCTAGACTGGGTGCTGGGTGCTGCATTATTTGTTTAATTTTTTTTGTGTGAAAGCCACCTTCTAGGTTATTTTTTTGTGGGGTGGGGGGGTGAAAAGGAAGTAGGGAGCCAAGGAGAGGGGCGAGAGAGGAGGCAGCCCAGAGACTACCCAGAAAGCTCATTTCAGAAGCATTCCCTTCTTTCTGCTAAACCTGCCTACAGTCTCACAACTTCCAAACGGCCCTGTGCCTCTCCCCTCTCTGCACACTCTAAGTCCACACCTTCCGGAGACCACCCCACGACCCTTGACCTTGGCCTTGAAGATTTGCCAGGGTTGACCGTTCAGGCCCCAGAGGCCGCGACCTGCTTCCCAACCGCAGTCGGAGCGCACCGCACCTCCTGCACCCGCGGCGGGAGGCTCTCAGGCGTCCGCGGCCCCCAAAGGGGCCGAGCTGGGATGCCCCAGAGCAATCCAGCTCCCTGACCCTTCTCTAGCCGAAGCCATAGCCCTCGCGCCCTAGTCCCGGCTTCCCAGCCTCACCGAGACACCGCGGGCAGGGGGCACTTACGGACCGGGAAGGGGGCCGGGGCTCCGCAAGACGGTGGCGGGGGTGGGGCGGCTGCTGGGAACGCGGCTCCGAGGCCCCCGATCAGGCGCATCCCTGGGCTCAGGCTCGGCTGCGGTCGTTCTCCAGGCGCCCCTGCCCCTGCAGGCGCACGACCCGGAGCCGCGGGAGGCAGGCTTGGCAGCGGTGGTGCGGGGCCGCGCGCCTCTTCTCGGGCTCTGAGCGGCTCCCAGCACCGCCTTCTCCGGCGGGCACAGCCCGCAGTGACGTCAGCGCGGCTCCCCCCGCCCCCCAGCTCTCCTCTCACCCGGACCAGTGCGGAATGGAGCGCCTGGGAGGCTGCGGAGGCAGGCGGTCAGGGGCTTCGTGTCCTGCGCCCCGACCCTTCGTTCCCCCTCCTGGCTTGCTCCCAGCTTTTCCCGGAGAGTGGTAGCTCCATTCACCTCCCCTCACCCTCCTCCCAGCGCCTCCAGGCTCGCCCAGAGCCACCAACGACCTAGGAGAGTGTGGCGAGCAGCGGCTTAGAAGCTTCGCTGGCAGCTCCAGGCTCAGGGATCTGGGATGCTTTGGGGAGAATGGAGAGCAGAAGGCGTGGAGGGCGTCTACGCTCTGGGTTGAACGGGGGCGTCCTGTCTTTCCCCCACGTCTGTAGTGGTTAGGCTCCATTGGCCGGTCCCTGGGTCCCCATGTGAGCTCCGAAGGGATTTTTTTTTTTTTTTTTTTAGCTCGGGGAATGTGTCCTGCTCGGGGCTGGGGATGCCCTGCAGGATAGGTCCTGCTCGTCCAAGACCCAGCGCAGTCCGGGTCCCAGCCCTGGGTTGTGCACCTGCAAACTCCGCGCGCCGGGCTCAAGGAACCCCGTAGCCGCTGTCCAAATGCTGAACTCGGATTCTTCTAGGTCAGCTCCAGGATCCCCACAGTTTCGCGTTGCCTGCGGGGGCCGGCAGGTTATTCTGGGCCGCATACCTCCAAGTCCCGGAAAACTTTGGTGTTCCAGGATGTTTCCGGAGAGCTCCAGGAGAGGGGGCGAGCTGCCGAGGGGAGGTGGGAGCCGGAGGGCAGGGCGGAGCCCATCCACCGCCTTCTCTGCGTCCCCCTCCGCCTGTGTGTGTTTCTCCCGCCGCCACAGCAGGGGAGGTCCCTCCGGCTGAACTTGTCAGCGGATCTCACCATCCATCACAAGCCGGACAGGCCAAGTTCACGAGCAACGCTGTTAACCCCTTGCAAACCGAGCGCCACCCACAGGAGGGAGCCGCCGGGCCAGCGAGCGCTAGCTCCGGTTGCGGAGGCACCGCCTCCCAGAAGCCCTGGCTGCCGCGTCTCCTCTCTTCTTCCCGGCTTGGCTCCTTCCTCAACAGCTCCGGGTGAGGGCTCCAAGAGGGAAGGAGGGTTTATTCTCCTTCCACGCATTTTCCGGCCATGTATTCTGTGATTTTATTTACTCTTTCGGCCTCCACAACCTCTCTGGTTTCTCCTCTTCTAAATTAAACATCGGTGTAACAGACAGCTTTTCTAAACGTCTTTCTTTCTCCCACTTTCTGTTTGTACTCATTGTGGAAAAATTGGAAAAAAAATATGAGATAAAATAATAATCAACCTTAACTTCTACACCTAGAGGCCTGGCCTTTTTGAAAAATGCATCTTTAGAAAAATCTGCAGTTGTTGGTTGTGTGGGGAAGGGTGGGCAGAGAGAAAGAGAAGGCACCTTGCCTTTTTGAACTGGATAGGCAAAGAAAAGCTGTGAAAAAGGAATCAGAGAGGACAAGAGGTGTACAGAGAGATCCTGCTGGAGGGCCATGGAGGGGTGCGATGAGGAGCTAGACACAGGGACCCAGAGACAGACTGTATTTGGAATCTCTGGCAGGGAAGCAGGGCAAGGTCCAGACTCCCCCTCCCCCTCCCCTCCCCCCCCCCCCTCCCCCCTCCCCCTGCAACCACCACCACCGATCTGTGTCTCTCCACCGCTGGTGGTTTGGAGAATCAGCTCAGCTTCTGGGCCTGGTCCAGAGTGGAAGCCTGGGGGCCTTTCCCTGCAGGTCAAAGGTTCGGCTCTACTCTGGAACCCCAGTCATCTCGAAGAGAGCTTTCTCAGCCTTTCCCTTTGGGTACGAGGGGTCCTGGGCTGCTTCCCCCCCCCCCCCCCGTTTCCTATTGAATTCTGGCGTCTGGTAGCTGGTGCAACTAGGACGACCTACCAACTTTTCCCCTGGACATTTTCTCACCCTCTCTACCCCTCTCCCCAGTGCTTTCTTTTCTTCCCCTCGGCTCCTTTTGAAAGGAGGCACCCAGGCCGAGAACGTGTTCTGCAGTTTAACTACTTCCAAATTCTTTGTTCAGGTCACCCCGGGACTCCATTGTCGCTATTGAGAGCGCTGGCGGGCGGGCGCGCCTCGGCGGGCAGGCCTGAATCCATTAGGCCGCCGCTCGGGCCCGCGCGGCCCATTGACTCGCCTGCCTCAGGCGCCGGTCCCCCCGCCCCTCACGCCCCCCGCCCGGTCCTCTCCACTCCCATTCTCAGCTGACTTTTTTTGGACGGTGCAGTGGAGTCGCAGGACGCTGCAAATGCGGAGGCGGTTATCTGGGTCCCAGCTTGTCCGGGAAGACTGGCTGGGGAGCAGGCCTAGTGCCATTCTTGCCGCTTCCATCCCAGCCTGCGCGTGCTCAGACCCGGGTGCTGAGCGCTGGGCGCTTGGGATCCAGAACAGCCTTTGGGGAGGCTGCAGCCCGAATCTTTCAGTGGGGGCGCGGGGGTTGGGGGCAGCCCGCAGCTTAGCTCCTCCTGAATTCCACGCGCCTCCCAGCGGCGTTCCAAAACCCTACATCCAGCCCCGATTTCTTCCCTCCTTTCCTTCCTCCCTGCCCAGACCCCCAGCTTCCAGTTTGCTCAAGCTTCTTCTGAGTTGAGAGAGTGAAAGGAAGGGGTCTCCGCCGTCCAATTTTAAGGAGAAGCACAGCTGAAAAGCACCAGCCCTGACTTGTGCCCAATGTAAGCCCCACATAGCCCTCAAAGATCTGTCTCCCCTGCGTGGTGACTCTTCCCCAGCTTATTGGGAGAGGGGCAAGAGGTATGGCTCCAGGCATGCCTTCCAGGGTACAACTGGGGGGTGGGTAACCCTTACCAGCTGCAGGGCCCAGGAAGACTGAGAGCCTTGGCGTTCCCAAGAGAACTCAGCTCTGTGGTGCATGCCTGATAACAGGTCCTGGGTCCTGTGCCCTGCCAAGCTCCCCAGCAAGCATCCCTCAAGGCCCACGTGGAGGTGAAAGCTCACTCCGAGCCTACGAAAGGCTTGGGAGAGGCTGAGTGTTGGTCTTGAGCCCGCGAAAGAGCATCGAGGTCCAGAGGGGCTGATACACACAGAGCGAGTGCCCAGTAACGGGTTGGTTGCTGTTAGCTTATCTTTTCCCGGCGCCCGAAGATTCCCTCCACCCACCCTCCAGCCTCCTGCTCTGGGGTTATCAAGTCACTAGGTCTGGGGCGAGCCTCGCCGCCCAGCCCCGAGGCTTCCCGCCGTCACTCAGGCTTTTCTGGTCAAGCCCGCCCAGGAGCCGAGCTCAGGGGAGAGCGGTGCAGAAGCCCAGAGGCGGGCTGGGGTGCCCCGCTCCACGCAGGCCGGGAAGGGAGAGCTGGCGGCCAGGACCGCCGGGAACCAGAGCGCGGAGATTTCGCGGAAATGGCCCAGGCCAGGATGGGTCTCGGAGGACCGGAGCTCGCCCAATGCCGCGCCGCCATCCACCTTGCCGGTGGGTTCCAGACCTGAAGCTGGGGAGGATGGAGGCGCGCACCTTCGAGACCTGGCCGGACTAAATTAAGGTCCCTGGCGGAAACAGGAGCTCCTGAGAGTCTCCTGAGCTCCAACCCCACGACCTCCTCCAGCCGTCCTCCCCGCGCCTCCCGGGTCTGTGGTCCTGCCCGCGCCGCTCTCCAGCCCGGGAGCGCGGCTCCGCGCGCTGTCCAACAGCGCCCCCTGGCCGGAATTCCCGGGAGATGCAGGTGCGCACAGCTGCGGGAGCCGCAGGGGTGGGTCGTGCCTGGGAAAATTAGGAAAGAAAAGCTCCTCCTCACTAGGAGGCGGCGGAACTCTGGGTGTTCCAAGGATGGTAGGCAATGGGCAAGAAGAAATGGTGTGCAGGCAAGGCCTGGATGTGGAGGGGAGAGGGCCTTGAGGTTCACCCAGGCTTACACCTCCAGTGGCAGGAGGGTCTCTGCCGCCAGCCCTGGTGTTCCGCTCTCAGTCTGGCCATACGCCTTGTTGGGCTCTTTCTTTCTTTCTTTCTTTCTTTCTTTCTTCCTTCCTTCCTTCCTTCCTTT